>OX421843.1:26183625-26546125 GCA_949127995.1 Suillia variegata | reverse complement strand
TAGGGTTCGAGTCCGGTCTGTTTTGTTTTGTTTTTACCAGGACTCCGCCGTTAACGACACAGGTCCGTTGTGAGTAAGTTGTCGAGGAACTCTCTTGGGACTCAGCCGTTGCCGACACAGATCCGTCGAGAGTAAAGATGTCGTCGTGTAACTCTACAGAGACTCCGCCGTTGCCGACACAGGTCTGTTCGAAGTCAACCGTTGTTCGTGTAGTTCTACTTGGACTCCGCCATTGCCGACATAGGTCCGTTCGGAGTCAGTCGTTGTTCGGGTAGTTTCCGATTGGATTCAGCCATTGCCGACCCAGATCCGTTCGGAGTCAGCCGTTTCCGAACACGGTCTGTTTAGTACTAGACAAACTAATTCCTAACTACTGTTCACTTACCAGCTATTTGCGGCTTGCCACGATCGTCTCCGGACGTTAACTCCCCTATTTTTCTTTGTGTCGCACCTTCTATTAAGTTGATATGGGCGAAAACGAAATGGAATTAATTAAAAGTAATTTAATTAATCCCAACAAAAATAACCCACCCCATCTTCGACATTGTTGTTGTCATCACCTGTTTTGTTTCGTCTGTCGTTTTGTTTTCATTTAATTTAGTAAATAGTTTAATCGCTTTAAACTAAACTAGCGCTAATTATATTTAAGATTTTAATCTTGTAGCGATAGGATTACTTAATGCAATAAATAAATAAATATTGTTTGATTGTAACATCATTGTAGGCTAAAACTTAAATTTAAATTCAATCGCGACGCGTTAAATATTAGGTGTAAAAATAAGTTTCCGCCGTTTTTTGTTAATAAAATAACATTTAAACGATTTTAAACGATGTGAGACTGCTTGCTGAGTGACTTCTAAACTAAGTGCAAGTTCCTTTTGTGTTTGAGACGAATCTTCACCCAATAATTTCTCCAAATCTGCATCCTCGTAAATTTTCGGCCTTCCACTGTATCTTTGTCTTTTATGTCAAAATCAATTTTTTTAAATTTTTGAAACCACTCACGACATGTTCTCTCACTCAAAGCATCCTCATTATATGCTTTTACGAGCAATCGATGCGACGCAGCAGCAGATTTTTTTAAATTAAAAAAATAAATTAAAAGTTCCCGCATATGACACTTAGTTGGCTCAAATTGAGACATTTTTAGATGAAGAAAAATATATGATGCTAATGCGAACTTAATAACATGATAAGGTTATGTTGTTCTGGAATAAACAAACTAATTTTCAAGTAGGTTACCATCTGCGAATTCCAACGTAAACCTCGTGCCACGCCATCTTTCTCAAAACGGCGGAAACTTATTTGTACACCTAATATAAATAAATTATATTTTATATAAAAAATATTATATTTTATAAAGGCGAATTTTAAAATATCTAATCAAGTGCTTTCTGCCCGGCGCCATTTCGATGCCAACATAACTATATATTACAAATTTTCCCGTTTGGCGATCAGCAGCTCAAAGTCGCCATTTATCCACAAATTAAATTTTTAGTTTTAAGTTTTTTTATTATTTCTTATTTTCTTTGTACTATTAATATATTTTTTATTTTTTGTTCTTTTCAAAACTATTTTTTTAACATAAAATTAACGCGTTAGGGATGCCTAGCGCGCCTATCGGGAATTAATTTATTTACAATCCTACAGAGAGCTCTTTATACGAGTTAGTCAATTTCGGAGTAGGGAATTAGTTAAAAAAATATAGACGAGGTTTCTTTTCAGTGGCTTCTAGTAGTAGAAATAGGCATTAGTCTAAGCCGAAAAAAGCAGGTGAAGGCGTTAAAAGCGCTAAGTTTATTAGATTAGATTTTTATTCATTAAATATAATTACATTTCAATAAAATATAAAAATTAATTTAAATTACGATAATAATAATTTTTATTGTGTTTCGTTTAAATATATACTTATACTAACATTATTTTTGTTGTTTTATGATTGATAAAGGACTTGGTGGTAAATTTCTAAATGATCTACCGTTTAAATCAAACAGACCACATCTTGCTTTAAACACAATACTAGCAGCTTATGCTGATTTACTGACCATTTAGTATGGAGCAATGTCATGACTTAATTTTGAGTATAAGTCATGATATTGGGAAATTACTGTACATGAGACATGTTGTTGGTGTTGATATTTTTTAGAAAAAAACTATATGAGCATCTAGAGTAGAGGGAGAAAAATCTTGAGGCATATTAATTTCTAACTTCGCGTGTAACTTATTGTAATCATCTGCCCAGAAGAAACCTTTTCTTAAAACCTCTTTGGCTAGTCTCAATGGTAATCGTTCATGATTCATGGCAAATACTCTTTATATGTAGTTAAAATGCAAACGTAATGTTACCGTAAATTGTGTTTTAAGACCAGTTTTTAAATGTAACATATAGTTAGGCGTATTCGTTGGGAGAAACAATAGTTTTTTAACAAAAAAGCGAAATAGTTTTTCAACTTGGACCTTGACGCAGAATAAAAGATTTTTAATTTCTTTGCAATCGAAATTTGATGTAGCATTGATAGCTGTTTTTGCTGTAGATAGTATATTTTCTAAACGTCTGCTAAAAGTGTGGTTATAGCTTAAAAAAACACCCAAATATTTATATTCATTTACTTTTTTCTATTATATTTTCCCCATATGACCAGATGAGATTTTCAGAGATTGTAGAGCTTTTCATGATTATACAGGGTGGCGCAACAGAAATCACCCTATTGGAAGATGCTCTCATTTTTGCAAATGGTCGCCAATGTCAAATCTGTTTTGACATTTGTGGACTAGACAGATACAGAATACAAGTGAATAAGCCATGGAGCGATACACTCCCCAAGAACGCGGAATAATTGTGTCTATTTTTTTGCGTAACAATTCGTCTGTGGTGTTGGCAAAAATCATAATGAGCGATGAGGCTCATTTTCACCTCAGCGGGTACGTGAACAAGCAAAATTATCGCTTCTGGGGAACCGAAAATCCGCGAGTGATGCACGAGAAACCATTACACCCGCTCAAAGTGACTGCGTGGTGTGCTGTTCACGCTGGAGGAGTCATCGGGCCGAACGCCGCGGGTCAAACGACAACAGTGGACGGTGCGCGCTATAGGGCAATGTTGACCGAGTTTTTTCTGCCCGAACTGGACGAATTAGGACTGGTGGACATGTGGTTCCAACAGGACGGAGCAACAGCACACACTGCACGAGCCACAACCGACATTCTGAAGGCCGCGTTTTCGGGTCACTTAATTTCGCGTTTTGGCGATTTGCACTGGCCCGCCAGATCGCCCGATTTAACGGTCCCGGACTTCTTTTTATGGAGTTTTTTGAAGTCTCGTGTTTACATCAACAAGCCTGAAGCCCTCAAGGAAAATATCCGACACGAATGCGAGAATTTATCGCCCGAAACTCTCGCCGAAGTGATGGAAAATGCCATAGAACGAGCCCGTATGGCAATCAATTGTGACGGCGCCGATTTATCCGTTATCATCTTCTCGACTTAACACAATTAATTCTAAAGGTCTAAATAAACATAATCAAAAAACAGAATCGAAGTTTTTTATTTAGAAAAAAAATAAGAGCCAAACAACATCGGATGACTTCTTTTGCGCCACCTTGTACAGAGCAAATTGCAATGTGCCGGTTATTCGCGGGGTTCGTAGTAGTGGACGCGCCAGTGATAAGGCACGCTTTCTCAACAAATAGGCTGATATACCATCAGGCCTAGAAGCTTTATTAAGATTTGCAAGGACTCTTTTAGCAGCTTTCGTTCGAAAGTGAATCCTAGGCAGAGCAAAGGAAGCACGTTCGATAAAGACCAATGACTAATTGCAATTAGGGAGTGTAAAATTGACTGCAATCATTTGAGCCAATAGATTAGCTCTATCAGTCGAATCCTTAAATATTTGTTAGTTTTATAAAATAGTTGAAATAGACGATTTTGCCTGATGTTTTACTCTCTTAACGAAGGACCAAACATTTTTTCTGGAGTACTTACACAACCGCCTTTAGATTTTTTAAGAATTAAATCGCGTTTTGAAAATATATTTAATCTTATGCTGGACCTTAAGTTACCTATACCAAATAAACCTAAATTTTAAAACACCGGGAAACTATCTCAAACATTTGTATTGACATATCGCTTTGCATAAACGCTTGATATGTTCAAATATAAAAAAGCAACGAATATAAATCAGAAACATAGATGACATAAAAACTATCTGTATTTCGGCCAATATTAGTATTTATGGATATGAAGTAGCTGTGCTGCTGCAAAAGAAGCACAAGTACTTTCTCTAGTTTTTAAAACAATATCCATAAACGCATTGATTAAGTTTTTTTTCCTCAACGCAAAATGAAGAATCTCAGCTAGTATGGAAGCGTTCCAGCTTATAATTAACGTTACGCTATTGAAGTCAAAATACAATAACGACTTTAAGTGTAAAAATTGCATTACAATAACGAGAATACGACTTGGAAAAACTTTATTCAGTACATAAAATCAGAGCCTATGCAATGCAACACTAGCACAACTACCATGTCTGTTCAACACATATTGATGGAATTTTCTTTATCAAAATGCAATAAATGATTGGAAAGCATGCAAACTGTAGCAAGACATACATTTTTTATAGAGTCAAAGATGCATTAAGAACACACAATTATTTTTGTAAGCTGCTCAGCAATAAAAATATTTATAAATTTATTTGTAAAACATTTCATAATAAATGAATATACGATTATTTTGCTAATATTGCTTTTTATTAATAAAATTCGGTATCTGAGTTTGTATTAAGTAAAAATATTCGATTATTTCGTTAATATTGTGGCAATTTGGTATCTGAGTTGGTATGGTCGCTGTCTCAGAAATGTGATGTCCTAAAAAATGACAAAAATGAAAAATGAAAAAAAAATCGGCTGAAAATGGAAAGTTTATTAATTGAAATCAACTAAGTAATTAACATAAGTATATCAGTAAATAACAAAACCCGGCTAACGTCGGGACTTAAAACTTATAATGAATAATTATAACATCTTTAAGATTTTTTTCAATTATTATTTTTAATTACAGGCGGGAAAACTAAAACATCGCCTCAAGCACGAGACTGCGCACGAAGGTGGGAGTGGCATTGGCTCTAATTTGAAAAGTATTGTAATTTTAGCCATTTTAATGATACTAATGATGTTTGCTGTACACTGCACTTGGGTCACCAGTAATGCATATTCAAGTCCATCTATTGTACTTGCCTTTCACAATAGTCAAGATGGGTAAGTATCTTTAATTTTAGATTAAAAGAAATTGTTATTATATAATTGAAATTGTTAAAGAAAAAAGAAATTCTTCTGCGATGTGACGCACATAGGAAGTCTAAGTATTTTTTTTTTTTTCACAAAATGAGTATGCCACTCTGCTCACTTTTATATATACTTACTTACATAGCCATTTAACCGTTTGTCGGTCTTGACCGTACTCAAAAATCTGTGCAAGTTGCCTCTGCTTTATGCGCATAAACGTCGTGCCGAGTATCCACCGAAGTATGCGTTCGGCATGACCTAAACAGCAATAAGTTGAATTTTAATGTGCCTTTCTATGTCACCGGTGATCGTCATCGATGCAAAGTGGACCATTTATCTCACGGAGTATTTTTACCTCAAGCGCTCCTAAAGCATGATTTGTGACTTGCAGAGAGTTAACTTCTCAATTGCCTATCGATCCCAAAATTACACTTGTTGGCCAGCCTTATTCTCTGTTTGATTTACAGGTTGGTCATTGTTAAAGGTTTATTTGCTGGAACCTTCTTATTTGTTATAAGAAAATACTTCGTTCTGTCCACTAGACTTTCGACGTGACTTCTTGTCCAAATTGGATAAACATTCGTAGATTCTGGCCGATGATATCGATGTCATCAGCTGACGCCAATAACATGACATGAAAATATTTATGAAGTTAGTGCGTTTGACATCGGTTCGAATAATATAAAACATAGTTAAAGAAATCGCATAACAGAGAATCATCTTGTATATAAACTCGCTTGGTATTACATTTTTTTGGAAAGGTCCTTCCCGATTTTCACTAGGCTGTTTATCGCGTCATAATTTGAGAGTATAAAGACAGAAAAGATATATTTGGGTTCATACACTAATATCTTAACTTGTTTCTTGCATTCCTTCCTAACTAAATTCCGACAAATTACTGTTCGTATGTTTACAAAGCACTTCATATTTTTGTATAAATTTAGGTTGGACCATCATCTATGAATGGAATCCATTAAGTTGGTAATATGGCTTTGTCGAACCAATCACTACAGAAGTCTCTATAAGAGTCCAGTAAAGCAAGCTTAAGTTGTCCAGCTAAGCAAGCTTAAACTTTTTTTGTAGTGAATCTCCAGTTGACGGTAGGTAGAATAGTATTATTTTTAAGAGCTCGATCGATTCAGTAGTGTCTTCTTAGTTTCGAGAGCTCGGCATTCCACCATGGGACCGCTTTACCTTTTCTACTTCTACATTTCGGGCACACAATTTCATGGTATGCAATCAAGACTGTCAACTAAATTAGTAAAATCCTTAATTGATTCCACTGAACGAAGTTTCAACAAGATCCTGAAATCGTGTCCAATCCGCTTGAAAGTTTTATTTAAAAAAGGGAAGAATGCCACGAAAGCCACCAATGAAATTTGTGAAGTTTACGGATACGATGCTGTATCAGTTTGTGTAGCACAACAATGGTTCGCTCGCTTCTGTTCTGGAAATTTCGATGTGAAAGATGCACCTCGCTCTGGTCGATGAAATTATGGAAAAGATTGACCAGGGCCGTCATATAAGCAGCCATGACATCGCCAAGGAACTAAACATTATCAAACGGTTTTGAACAATTTAAAAAAGGCTGGCTACAAAAAAAAGCTCGATGTTTGGGTACAACATGAATTGTCTGTGAAAAATTTAATGGACCGAATTAACATCTGCGATTCCAAAGTTTCAACCAAATAAATCATATGGTTCTCAAGATATCGTTTAACAAGAAAACAGTATTTCTTGTAATAGTGGGCGTGATCATAAGCTGATTGGCTCAAAAATCTAATCAGTTCGTCTAGGTCATAACAGAAACCAGTGTACATATTTTTAAGTAGTAAGCATATTCCTTTTTTTATGATTGCAAAATGATTTTGAGTTGAATTAAGTGCGATATGTGAAGGCAGGATTTCCAAATATTTAGCAGCTAACCGTCACGTAAGCTTGATCTCGTTTAAAAGACCAGCCAACTTTCGAACAACAACAGAAAGTGGTTAAAACTTGCTCTAAACCAGGTTCCATATCTGGTAACACAGACGGAATTTATTTAGATTGCTTTTAAGCAATAACATAGCTCTTCCCGCCTCCTGCTCTATTTCGCCAGGAGGTCATTACGCAATTCGCAAAATATTCCTTTGGACGATTTTTTTCACAACTTAATGTCGCCTGACCAAATTGTCCCACTCCCAATGAGCACTTAGGACAATTTCGTTTCATAGTACCAGGTCTACCGCATCTGTAGCACCTGATACCACTTTGACAGTCTGCTGCGACATGCCCATAACGCTTACAATTAAAGCACTTAAAATCCCTATTTCTCTGATAAGCGGGCTCAAATCTCCTAGTCAACTCCTTCTCTCGTAGAAGAGCATTAACGGCTGCTACCTCTACATCTGCCGAGACAAACGCCAAATCCGGCTCAATAAAATTTTTGGAGCGACTTGTTGGCGGCGGTACAAAAATATTAATGTTTGTACGCACAGCCTCCAACTTGCGCCCAAGCTCAACCAACCCTACGAAGAATTTAGGCTCGGCTAAACCCAGTAGAGTTTGGTAGAAAGGGGTCAAGTTTGACCTAACTAAACCTACTATTCGGCTCTCTGACAAAGGTTCGGATAAACGCCCGAATAGTCCTTTCATCACAGCCACATAAATTCCTATAGACTCACAGCGTGAAGGGACATGCTGGATTTTTCTCCAGTAAATTTAAGCTTCTACTTGTATAATTTTAGATTTTTAACATTCTGAGCATTATCTTTAAATCCAGAAAAGAAGTCAGCTGCCTGTTCAAAATTATTAGAAAAATCCCTAACTTCGTTAAACTCGGCTAACTTTAATAACAAGCTATTCTTTAAATCACTGCGCTCTATTATTTCTTTGGCATTAGTCGGTTTTGACCGACACAATCGACCTAAACTCCACTCGATTTTTGCCAGTACATTTAAAAACTCCTTCTCTGCTAATGCTCCTATTTCTAATAATTTTTCCTCAACCGCTTTTATATATTCCGAAAACTCGAATGGATAATCCGAAAACAAATCGACCGATCCGCGAGCTTCAATCTGCCTCGCAGCTGTTAATATTTTTCGCATGATATCAATAGAAGCTACCGGCAGCCCGCGCGATTCCATTTCGTACTCTAACTCTTCTACGTTAGGACGATAAAAATCCATTTTAAGAAAAAAAAAAAATATATGTATAATTTAAATAAAAAATTAAAGTTAAAAAAAATTATAAAATTGCTTTAACAAGAGACCGTCGGTTTTTTTTTTTTAATTAATTAAAAAAAAACTGTGCGACTTTGGTATATATTACGTTATGGAAATAACAAAAACAATGAGTGATATAATTTACAAACAAAATTTATACATCCGATGTTGTTTGGCTCTTATTTTTTTTCTAAATAAAAAACTTCGATTCTGTTTTTTGATTATGTTTATTTAGACCTTTAGAATTAATTGTGTTAAGTCGAGAAGATGATATCGGATAAATGGGCGCCGTCACAATTGATTGCCATACGGGCTCGTTTTATGGCATTTTCCATCACTTCGGCGAGAGTTTCGGGCGATAAATTCTCGCATTCGTGTCGGATATTTTCCTTGAGGGCTTCCAAGGTCTCAGGCTTGTTGATGTAAACACGAGACTTCAAAAAACTCCATAAAAAGAAGTCCGGGACCGTTAAATCGGGCGATCTGGCGGGCCAGTGCAAATCGCCAAAACGCGAAATTAAGCGACCCGGAAACGCGGCCTTCAGAATGTCGGTTGTGGCTCGTGCAGTGTGTGCTGTTGCTCCGTCCTGTTGGAACCACATGTCCACCAGTCCTAATTCGTCCAGTTCGGGCAGAAAAAACTCGGTCAACATTGCCCTATAGCGCGCACCGTCCACTGTTGTCGTTTGACCCGCGGCGTTCGGCCCGATGACTCCTCCAGCGTGAACAGCGCACCACGCAGTCACTTTGAGCGGGTGTAATGGTTTCTCGTGCATCACTCGCGGATTTTCGGTTCCCCAGAAGCGATAATTTTGCTTGTTCACGTACCCGCTGAGGTGAAAATGAGCCTCATCGCTCATTATGATTTTTGCCAACACCACAGACGAATTGTTACGCAAAAAAATAGACACAATTATTCCGCGTTCTTGGGGAGTGTATCGCTCCATGGCGGCCATTTGTAAAAATGAGAGCATCTTCCAATAGGGTGATTTCTTTTGCGCCACCTTGTATCTAATAAAGACCTCTATAATTAGCTAGAAGGTGATCAAAAACCTTTTTTATACAACGGAATGATGATAGACTTACGGAAAGCTGGAGGAATATCATCACGCAAGAAAATTGTGTAAAAAATGTAAAGAACTTCTTCTAGGAAGCATGTAGGGGCGTTTTTATAAAATTCGTAGCTAATCCTATCTAAGCCAGGCGTTTTGTTGAGTTTAGACCGTTTCACATCTAGGCTGATGTCTCGCATTTCAAACGGAGAGTCTAAGAAAGAGTTAACAAACATTGGTAAAGACCAAGATATGGTTTGCTGAGAGCAGGGTTTGAAAATGTGTGCAAAACTCGTCTGCTGACAGTGAGTTACTAACTGCCGAAGACGATATTTTCATTGAGCTAGCAAGTTTTCACCAATCACTAACGTTTTTAACCGTATTCAAAAGAATAATATTATTATTTTCATACAAAAGTTTTTTATGTTTGCAAAGGTGTGTGTATTTTTTTTGCCGTATTGGCACCTATAAAACTCTATACAACGCTGTGACGAACCTTTCGCCGGGGTATCACTCGCCGGTGTCCAGGGTTCGTTGCACAGAAATTTATTTAAATGGGACTAGGGTAAACAAATTATGACACCGATTAATTTGATTTCTTATTATGATTTTAATTTTTAACTTTATTTTTAAACTTAAATTAATTTGTTGGCTCGTGTTCGCAGGAGCCCTAATTGGGTTGACAGAGTACTCGCTGCTCAGTAGCAGCGCGTTCGAGTTGGCTTGCATTCGCGGGAGCCCCGGTTGTGTTAGCAGAGCAGTAGCTGCACGGTTGTAGCACGTTCCGTTGTGTTGTATTCGCGGGAGCCCCGGTTGGTTGGCAGAGCAGTAGCTGTGCAGTAGCAGCACGTAAACGTCCGTTCGTGTTCGCTGGAGCCCCGGTTGGGCTGGCAGAGCAGTAGCAGCACGTAAACGTCGGCTTGGGTTCGCGGGAGCCTCGGTTAGGCTGGCAGAGCAGTAGCTGCGCAGGAGCAGCACGTAAACGTCGGTTTGTGTTCGCGGGAGCCCCGGTTGGGCTGGCAGAGCAGTAGCTGTGCAGTACGCAGGTGACGGCGTTTACGGTCTCGCTAGCACCCACAGTGCTCCAATTCTATTCTATTCCTTAGAATACCTACAGTGTTATATCTACTGTAGGTATTCGCGGAAGCCCCGGCAGCGCAGTCGCAGCAGAGGCATTCATGAATACCGGCAGTGATGTTCTACCGTCGGTATTCGCGGAAGCACTGGCAGCGCAGTCGTGGCTCGGATAAACTCAAGCTTAACTGACAGACGACTTAGCTCGGATGTGGCTAGAGCTAAACTGCTAGACGACTCAGCTCGGATGAGACTCGAGCTAAACTGCCAGACGACTTAGCTCGGATGTACCTCGAGCTAAACTGCCTGATCTTAATTTCTGCAATCGCTCAAGTGCTGATAATTGCACATTCGGTAACAAATCATTTACTTCTCGGCTCAAAAATTTTTTTCGAGCTTTGATTGCCCGAGGTGACTATAATTTTATTAAGCAAAACTAAAATTTTTTCATCAATCGGTAAGTCACCCTAAACATAATCTTTACTCGAATTAGCAGTTAAAGCGTTACAGTATTTATTTACACGGTATTGTTTTCAACGGAATTTTTTCGGTAGAAAACTATGTGTTGTGTTACAAAAGAATAGTGCGGACAAATTAAGCACCAGTGGTAGATGGTCAGAAAACTCTTTAGATGGTATGGAGAAGTCTGTCACATATTCTAAGAAATTGTTGTCATAGGGTAATATGACACCAAGTTTTTATCTAGTGACTGCAAGTTAGCAAGACGGGCATTCAGATCACCAATGTTTTGCAAAGTCTTTACTCCAATTACCACTAACTTTACTGATAGTACTGTATTACCATGTAAGAAAAAGATATCAAACCCATTTATATAAGAAAAAATTAGTATATTTAAGTTTTCTGTTTAAATTAACTATATTATAAGAAATTAAACGACACACATATGTTTGCTATTGCACTAAGTTTATTATAAACGCCTTATACAGGCAGGTTCTACATATCACTTCGAAAATCGAAATTGTTCCGCATCGAAATTGTTTTTTGGTGTTCTACGTACCGCTTTTACTACTCGTTACTTTTTAACCGTTTTCAAAAGCTATTCCGCAAAAATGTGTAGGTTCCCGAAATCGATTCCGCATGAAAAAAAAACAGTTTGAATTCAGATCTGCAGCAGTGGTCGAAAATAAAAATACTGCATAAAAATTAATTTGAATTGAAGAAAATTTAAATAAAATTAAAAGAAATGTGTAATTTTAATGATAAAAAATATTTATTTCAAGCTGAAAGCACAAAAACTCTGCGCAGGATGCAATACTTTTAAACTTTATGGAGGAGCACCAGAAAAATTCGAATATTTTTTCTATTTTTTTACCAACATATATTAAATAAATAAATATATGCACAGCGAGCCAATTTGCTTTACCAGGATTTCTAAAAGGCTGTTTATTATTTCTGTCACAGTGTTTGCCTTAATTCGATGTTGTTGTATTTTCCGACAGCTTTTTGGAATCCACTTTCTGTTAGTAAACTTAAAATAGCATCCAATTAGACATGCGCTGGATAAGAAGATGGTTTCAGGCACGGTATTACAACATTGAACAGCTTTTGAGAGACATTTTTGTTGATAAGGTAGTGCGCTATGAAACTTAAGTAATTAAAATCTTGTTTTATTTCATGCATTTCAGTGACTTACACAAATTTTACCATTTCCAGAAAGTTAAGAGATCGCGCAAAATTCTTATTTTGATTCCAGTGAATATTTACTTTTATTGGCATTATGGCCCACGAAAAATGCAATTAATGCACTTTTCACTTCCGCAACGGTTTCTGGAACCTGTCTGATGATAGGGTTATTCTTATGTAAAAATATTTTAAAATTAATTAAAATTTGTTTAAAATTAGTTTATTATGAATAATTTTTTTTTTGGAAAAAATCAAAAAATGTTCTGCTAAAATAATTTATTGGTGGGCGGAATGAGGGGCGAAGCGTTAAGGTGAGTTTGTGGTAAAATGCGCCATGGGACTGCGTTAGAATCTCATCAATCATGGTTGAGTGGGCGGCGAACACAAAAAGTGGCAACGATGAAACTCTGCATCCATCGGGTGACTGTTTCCCAACCCTCTAAATACTCGCGAGCCGCAGCGGCCTTGTCAGGTACAATCAAAAGGAAGACATAACAAATTTTCGTGATTCATTAATGCATCAACAACAAACAGGATTAGGATACAAATGAATAGCTTTTGTTAATTCTTATTAAAGTTTTTCATATTTCCTGTCCACTCAAAAAATCGTCTAAAAAGCAAATAAAGTTAAGAAATTTCCACAGCGCGAAAAACAAATATAATTCTTTTAAGAAAACCATTGTAGTTGCATCGGATTCCTAGTTAACATAACTAATGTGAAAAAACATCTCAGGCTACTCGTCTTTGGAAAATTTATTTAAAAAAAAAGAAACAGCCTCGCTTCTTATGCAGAAATCAAATAGAGCCTGGCCGTTAGACATACAGAAAACTGTAGATGTTTTACTTAACACTTGTTTTCCAAGTTGTCAAAACGATACGATTTTCATTCCTGAATATCGTATCGTTTAAGAGAATTCAAGTGAGCAATTCATTCAGATAGGTATAAAATATGATATATCAAATAAAAGGAAATAGATACAGTTATAATATAACGCAATCTAAATTATGTCATGATATGGCAAGTAACCAATTAAGTAGAAAAATAAAATAAAAAAACTAAAAAGTGCCTATTTCTATTAGGGATTAATACCCTTCTTTTCACATCACATTTGTCTTAAGCCGCATTAACATTCTTAAGTTTTAACGCATTGAATTCACAATTTCAAAGGGGGTTTACATAACCCAACCGGGGAAATATTTTTGTCGATTATCGACATTTCTGCATATTTTTATTTTTTTGGGGGAAGGAGAATAAGGATCGTTGCCGGCCAACGATGATCACGGTGTTATAAATTTGAGATGATGATAGTAGAAAATTGTCCCTCTCACCCACGAACAATATCGTCTCTCATCGAAAATTGTTGTCATGTTGCTACAAAAACATTAAGTATATACAAACGTGGTTTGTTGTCAAAACTCAATCTCTTCGAAAAAATAATTTTTGTGTGGCAGCCATGGTTGCTACGAAATTATTAATTATATAAAAACAACGAAATTTTTTTTATGTAAAAAAAAAAACAAGGCAAAAATCGGATGAGTTCGCACAATTTGCGTTATTTTTACCGTCCTAACCTTATTATTCAACCATGCATTAAAGTAGTTTCTTACTACTTAATGATGATCTCTGTCTGGGAGTGAAATTGAATTGGGTAAATATTTTCGCTTTCTATTCGAATGTTCTCAGCCGTTTTTAAACAGCCGATGAGTTGGCGGCATCGATATTTTCTCACTCAACCGTTGACCAAAAATACACCATCCTCCGACGCGAAAAAATTTGCTGATAAAAATTTGTGTTGGATTGTTTTTGTTGAAAGACTTTTAAGTATTTAGATCTACATAAAATGAATACAAAGAGTAATTCGATTTTATTTAGTGAAGAAGAGTTTGGTAGAAGATTGGATCGGTGCCTTACAGATACTATCATAAAAAGCAGTGAGTTTTTACTTATGTAATGTAATGGTGACTCAATTTCTAAGTTTACATTTTGGTCTCCCTTAAAGAAAAATATTGGTGAGAGTTTATTTGGCCGAAGAATGCTCTCAACCAAACAAAAAATATGCAGAAATGTCGATAATTCTTAAAAAAACACGATTGCAAAATATTTCGCCGGTCGGACTCTGGTAGTAAGTTATGCCATTAATAGTGCTATTTCGAAATGTCGGCTTAAGTAAAGTTTAGCCCGGTGACTCCGATTTTAATTATTTTTTTTTCTTAATTTGAAATACTTTCTGAGTTTTGTTTGGATCAGTAAAATTGAGGTTATAAAAGGTATTACAGAGTTCTTTAAAACCTTATATCATTTTTCGTTATATCTTAAAAAGTTTTTGAGGTATAAGCATTTACAATTGTGTTTTCGGAATTTTGGCTTTCAAGGGTTAATTTCTCGTAAAAATACGTTATTATGACCGGGCTAAACTACTTGTTCCGAACTGTCTTTATTTGACAAGGTGCCATATTACACATAAAGTGTTTCCATTACGCCATGAAAACTGGCAAAAAAATGATATAGCAGTGCTAGTCATAAAATTTCAATGCTATATTCTATTTTGGCGTTCCCGCTATTGGCGTCAATTTGAAATTTAAATGTTACGTCCAGCTTTGGGGCTCCTAACAACCAATGGGTTTTATACAGATATTTAAGACATGAAAAGACCCCCGGTGGTTTAAAATTTTTTTTCGAATGTCAGTTGACTTTGATTTTTTGGTGCACCACCGTCTGTTGCCGTATATAAAAAAAGAGCTGATTTTTTTTTTTGTTCTTTTTTTAAAGAATGACTTATTTGCCATAAAATGTCAGCTAGTCATTTTATGCCATAACGGTTTGACGGAGGTGTTTCCACTAGGTCATAATTTGTTTTGCCATTGTGTAGTCATAAATTGACTCCAAATGTAAATGACCGCCGTTCTCATTACAAATGGCACTATGACATTTAAAAATGGCATAGTGGAAACCAGGAATTAGCTTTTTTTAAAGTTTTTTGAACCGCGTCGTTGCTGATGGATTATCGGACCAACACTACTCCCCCTTCCTTTCTAACACCATAATATGCGGAAAAAATTTATTGAAATAAATCCAGTGTATATATTCAGTTGATATTCGCTATTTAACACAATATTAGTAACATTAAAACAATTACAAAAATCGGTAGTGATCATCTCTAAAATGGCGGAAGGTATCTGTGCTTCTGCATAAACGAATATAACCCAGCAAACAATCCGAATCTTTTCAGACTCTAATTGGACTACTAATTCTGAACATTTACCCTCATATTAGAGTCCGATATGAGCGTGTTTCCTTTCCTGTGAGGGCACTCAGATATGAGTGCGAATTATGCGTCTGCAAAGTGTCATATTTGAGTATTTTCAGACTCTAATAAGCGTCTGAAATGATTCTTTTCTGACTCTTATTAGACTCCAAAATATGTGTCTTAAAAGTGTCACAAATTTGAGTCTTTTCGGACTCTTTCAAGAATCTAAAAAGAGTCATAAATGAGCGTTTTTCGGACATTTTACAAGAAAAAAAATTTAAAAATTTAGTTCATTAGTTTCACTGGTGTCTTTTGATTATTTAAATTATGAATTTCAAGTGCTGACTACAATTTTATCCTTCTGTTGATAATGAAATTAAACTTTTGAAATATCTGAAATTTAAAGTTTAGAAATAATTTATTTAATAAATGCTTTATCTTTGGTGAGATTTGAACCACTGACTCTCGGATTTGAAGTTTCGTGTCCTGCTGTACCATATCATATAAATACACGAAGTGGTTTAAAAATGTAATGCTCATAAAACCGTCAGAATTATGACTCTTTTATGCGTCTTAAATCTGATGGTTTTATGAGCCTCAGATTTATGACGCTTACTAACGGCGCGTATGCAATTTGTTATTGTAGCTTGGATGCACAAAACGGTACATTTCGGCGACGGACTTTTGTTGGTAAAACGTACAACACTCACGAAACCCTCAGAATTATGACTCTTTTATGTGTCCTAAATATGAGCGCTCAGAAAACCCTCAGATTTATGACTCTTTTTAGAGTCATAATTCTGAGCCCTTAGAAAATGGTTTGCTGGTAAGTTTCTTACTAGTTAAAGTTTTAAATGACTCTGGACTGTAGAATGTGTTCTGTAAGCAGTTGCTGCTATATCACAAAATGCTTTCGAGGACGTAACACTATTTTTTTTCTTATTTCACCTAAATAAAATGTCATAGGATTTAAGTTTCAATTAAAAGCATCATCATACTTGTGGGACATCTACCAGTCAAATAAATAAATCCAAAAGTTATAATTTATTACATAAACTTAGTTTAGCATTCTTTTGGCAGTTTTGAGTAGTTTTTTTAGCACTTGACTGTTTTTAATGTTTATATTTTTTTTTTGTAAAGGTCCAAATGTAGTAAGTTTTTGTAAGTTTTGTAATTGCCGCCTACTTTTTAGAAAGGGGTTTTATTGAAAAGCCATTAGACCATATGATACAAAATCTAAAAACTAGCATATATAAGCAATTTTTGTGAATCTTTTACTCATCAATGATACGAAATAAATTGTTCCAAAAACACTCACTGTAGGTGAAATTAAATTTTTATCAATAATTGCAAGCTTGTTCTAATAATATCTTTTCATAATAACTAGTTGTTTTTTAGAAATAAAAACTTGAAACGCTAATATTCTGAGAAATGCTAATAAGAAAAAAAAATAGTGTTACGTCCTCGAAAGAGGGTGAAAACATTTTGTGATATAGCAGCAACTGCTTACAGAACACATTCTACAGTCCAGAGAGTCATTGAAAACTTTAACTAGTAAGAAACTTCCCAGCAAACCGTTTTCTGAGGGCTCAGAATTATGACTCTAAAAATAGTCATAAATCTGAGGGTTTTCTGAGCGCTCAGAATTAGGACTCTAAAAAGAGTCATAATTCTGATGATTTCATGAGTTCATATTTAGGACACATAAAAGAATCATAATTCTGAGGGTTTCGTGAGTGTTGTACGTTTTACCAACAAAAGTCCGTCGCCGAAATGTACCGTTTTGTGCATCCAAGCTACAATAACAAATTGCATACGCGCCGTTAGTAAGCGTCATAAATCTGAGGCTCATAAAACCATCAGATTTAAGACGCATAAAAGAGTCATAATTCTGACGGTTTTATGTGCATTACATTTTTAAACCACTTCGTGTATTTATATGATATGGCACAGCAGTAGGACACGAAACTTCAAATCCGAGAGTCAGTGGTTCAAATCTCACCAAAGATAAAGCATTTATTAAATAAATTATTTCTAAACTTTAAATTTCAGATATTTCAAAAGTTTAATTTCATTATCAACAGAAGGATAAAATTGTAGTCAGCACTTGAAATTCATAATTTAAATAATCAAAAGACACCAGTGAAACTAATGAACTAAATTTTTAAATTTTTTTTCTTGTAAAATGTCCGAAAAACGCTCATTTATGACTCTTTTTAGATTCTTGAAAGAGTCCGAAAAGACTCAAATTTGTGACACTTTTAAGACACATATTTTGGAGTCTAATAAGAGTCAGAAAAGAATCATTTCAGACGCTTATTAGAGTCTGAAAATACTCAAATATGACACTTTGCAGACGCATAATTCGCACTCATATCTGAGTGCCCTCACAGGAAAGGAAACACTCTCATATCGGAATCTAATATGAGGGTAAAGGTTCAGAATTAGTAGTCCAATAAAGAGTCTGAAAAAATTCGGATTGTTTGCTGGGTTATATTCGTTTATGCGGAAGCACAAATACCTTCCGCCATTTTAGAGACGTTCACTACCGATTTTTGTAATTGTTTTAATGTTACTACTATTGTGTTAAATAGCGAATATCAACTGAATATATACACTGGATTTATTTCAATAAATTTTTTCCGCATATTAAGGTGTTAGAAAGGAAGGGGGAGTAGTGTTGGTCCGATAATCCATCAGCAAAGACGCGGTTCAAAGAACTTTAAAAAAAGCTAATTCCTGGTTTCCAGTATGCCATTTTTATGTCATAGTGCCATTTGTAATGAGAACGGCAGTCATTTACTTTCGGAGTCAATTTATGACTACACAATGGCAAAACAAATTATGACTTAGTGGAAACACCTCCGTCAAACCGTTATGGCATAAAATGACTAGCTGACATTTTATGGCAAATAAGTCATTCTTTAACAAATGAACAAAAAAAAAATCAGCACTTTTTTTATATACGGCAACAGACGGTGACTTCGATTTTTTGGTGCACCGTCTGTATGACGTGCGTTATAAAAAGTCGAAATTGATTTTTAATATATTTTTGTATACATTGCTACTATTAGCACTTGCATTTTTTTACATAATCAATCTACGGGGAAGTGGACATTGATGCGTCAACGAATCAAAATTAAAACAGCAATTGTGCACGGGCACTTTTTTCCCTTAATTAATTCACCCCTCTATCATAATGGTTTAAAAAAAAAACTACTCTGTAATTTTTGGTACGAAATTGGTTAAATAAATTCATTTCAAAAAAAAAAATGTTTGTATATAATATATAATGTTTTTTTCAATTGAAATATTAGTGGTCGACATTTGATCCTTGAAGATATAATTTTCGTAAAATGTTTATATCTCTAAAAATTTTCGAGATTACACCATATCGCCAATTGAACATTAAATTTACAGTTTATATTTATTTATTATACTCTTCGCCAGCATATACTGAAGGGTACATTGAGTTTTTTCTTCCATTTGTAACGTATGACAAAATACAAGTTAAGATCACTCCCAATGGGAGGATCAAAAAAATTAGAATTGGGGCGAGCCACTTGGCCCTTTTCCTTATGTCTGTAAATGAAACAAGTTAATTAAGTTAGATATGCAATAAATTTCATTTTATTGAATTGTATTCAAGAAACGCGAAAATAGAAGTGGGAGAATAACTTAAGCTAACTTAAAATGTAAGCTTAATTTATTATATTATAATATTCCTAACTGCTGCCTCAGCGATCTCACGGTGACGATTCGCTGCAGCATGGATATGCTGGCTTAGCGAAACTGCGGTGGCGATGACCAGCAACTAGGCCAGACGCGTGCGCATATCATATTGCACCACGCATATAGGCCACAGGCGAGCGTGTTAACTTACATATATCAGGAATCAATAATGAGCTTTTTTTCGAAATTAACGGATTTGTTGTGCAAAAATGGTTACAAATATATTGTATACTAGCTTAAATTACCCGGCGGTGCCCGGGTTCTTTTTTAATAGAATCAAGTCTTATTTGTTAATTAAGATTAATAAACTTTCCAGCCTAGCCCACCATTTTTGGAATTATATTGGGTTGTCGAAAAAGTCTTTTCGTATTTTGTCAATAGATGTCGTTGGAGCCGTCTATCTCCAGTGCTACCAATCACATTGTGTCATACCATATGGTGTTAGAAAGGTGACATTTTAAGCTTCATTTAAGCAAAATATTAAATTCGGAGAAGTTGAAAAAAGTTACAGGTGTTCAAAAATGAGTGAAAATAATGAAAAAATTCGCTATATTTTGAAATTTTTGTATAAAAAAGGGAAGAATGTCACGCAAGCCACCAATGAAATTTGTGAAGTTTACAGGGACGATACTGTATCAGTTCGTGTAGCACAACAATGGTTCGCTCGCTTCCGTTCTGGAAATTTCGATGTGAAAGATGCACCTCACTCTGGTCGACCTATCGTTGAAAAAGTCGATGAAATTATGGAAAAGATTGACCAGGACCGTCACATAAGCAGCCATGACATCGCCAAGGAACTAAGCATTCATCATCAAACGGTTTTGAACAATTTAAAAAAGGCTGGCTACAAAAAGAAGCTCGATGTTTGGGTACCACATGAATTGTCTGTGAAAAATTTTATGGACCGAATTAACATCTGCGATTCTTTGCTGAAATGAAATGAAATCGAACCATTTCTGAAGCGAATGGTAACAGGAGATGAAAAGTGGATCAAATACGACAATAATGTGCGAAAAAGATCATGGTGCAAGCGTGGTGAAGCTCAACAAATGGTCGCAAAGCCAGGATTGACGCCTCGAAAGGTTATGCTGAATGTTTGGTGGGATTAGAAAGGAATAATCCACTATGAGCTGCTCCAGCCTGGTCGAACGATTGATTCTACACTTTACTGTCAACAACTGATGAGATTGAAGCAAGCAATCGAAAAAAAACGGCCGGAACTGATCAACAGAAAGGGCGTAGTCTTCCAACACGACAACGCTAGACCACACACCACAGCAAAAGGTGGTTGACCAAAATGGTACATATTTGGTTCAATAAAGTTCATTATAAATATAAAAAAAAATGAGTTAAAATTTGATTAGAAATACGAAAAGACTTTTTCGACAACCCAATATTTGGTTAATTTGATAATTTTATACCAAATTTGTATGCAGAACTTCCCGTTACTCCACGTTGTGTGTTTGTAACTATTGTCACCATGTACCTATAAACTGAGTTTCGCAACTGTTAACCTCCCCGCATTCGCATTTGTATGTAACTAAAATTGTAATAGCACTTTCCGGTCAGATTTAGTTACTAAGAACCAAATTTCTTCATAGCAGTACATCACGTTCCTGAGCTATGGCGGTGGGTGTTAAATTGATCCTAGTTTTGCTAAGATGGTAGATATAGTTCCCAAACACCTTCACACTAAAGTTAATCATCGTACAGTATCACGTTTCTGAGCTGCAACGGTGAGCGTTCAATTGACCCGACCACGCCCACTTTTTGTAAGATAGTAGATTTAGCCACCATACACCTTTATACAAACGTTTATCTTCGTAGAGCATCGCGTTCCTGATATATAGCGGTGGGCGTTAAATTGATCCCACCACGCCCATTTTTTTTGAGATGGTAGATTTCATCATCATACACTTCTATATCAAATTTTATCATCAAAGATCACAACGCCCACTTTTCGTGGAGTTGTCGACAGTGACCATACCAACTCAAATTCCAAATTTGAGATTTTTTGGAATTTTATTAGTGAAATAATCGTTTTTGTTGACTTAATTTGACTACTTGTGGGCGTAATATGTGGGCGTGGCAGATTTCATATAGCCTATCATTCCTTCCAGACCCATCTCGATATATGTTCCAAGTTTGAAGTAAATCGGTTCAGCCGTTTATGCGTGAAAACGGTACAAACGAAAATAAATAAATACACCTTCCTTTATAATATTAGTAAGGATTACTTGTTGCACCTTTTTCTTATATGTCTATCAGTTTTTGAATACTAGCTCGGAAGAACTAATTTTCTTTTGATTCAATCTAATCATAGACCCGTTTTTTGCATTGTTCATATGAACTTCTGCTTGGACAGGCCATATGTCATCGACCGGAACAAGTTTTAGTAGTAAGAAGCGATATCTGAAGAATACAGTGGGTGGAGTGGGTATTTCATGTGCAAAGGTGGAAGTGGGTGTTAAATTGATCCCACCCCGCCCATTTTTGATGAAGTTGTCGACAATACTCATATAAACTCAGATACAAAATTTCAAAAAAATTTTAGAAGCAATATTAGCAATGTTATAGTAAATTTTCCTTATTTTTTAAGGCGGCATTAAAAATTGACCCAACCACGCCCATTTTTGCTGAAGTTGTTGACAGTGTCTTTATAAACTCAGAAACCGAATTTCAGATTTTTAGGAGTAATATTAACGAAATAATCGAATATTTTTACTTATTTTTAAGAATCGTGGGCGTAAGAGGTGAGTGTGCGAATTTTGTTTTTCCCAAAACCATCCTTGGCGTGAGCACAGCAAACTAAAATGAGGGTCGTGGGATTTAAATTCGGTTTTTTGCATACCACTAAGAATTTTGTAAACATATTTTTGTAAAGATTTGGCTTGTGTACATTATCGTGAAACTGGTTCTAAGGATTTTGAATATTGCTAGTTTGCCGTTATTTGGTACAGCAAGAAGATTGCGACAACTTAAACCTTTGGAAAAACTGGCAAAGGGGATAAAAAAGTGGGAATAAATGAAAATTGTTTCTAATAATCACATAAAATAAAAACGGTGATACAGAATTTGATCCGGTTTTTTGAGTTTGGTTGATTGAACATCCACTGAAACTAAAGTTTTGACAAATCTATAAGTTCTTGGGGGAATCTCTTCCACTGGGATTTCTCCAGAGCCAATGCGTGTTCTCAATAACTTTTTTAGGTAAATATTTTTAATTCGCACAAA
Organism: Suillia variegata; assembly: GCA_949127995.1. Taxonomy (NCBI): domain Eukaryota; kingdom Metazoa; phylum Arthropoda; class Insecta; order Diptera; family Heleomyzidae; genus Suillia; species Suillia variegata. The sequence continues at coordinate 26,523,659 of OX421843.1, read as the reverse complement.
ATAACAACAAATACCATGTGCTCCTATAAAATTGCTCTCACTTTTTTCCAGATCCTAAAAATGTTCTCCAGAACTTTTAAATGTAAATCGGTTCTTTTGGTACTAATAATAAGAAATTCCATGTGCTCTTCAAAAGTTTCTTCAGAACTTTTATTGGCACTAAATAGCAACAAAATCCATGTGCTCTTCAAAAATGTCTTATTTACATTAAGATTTCCCCAGAACCTAAGCGTTTTCTCCAGAAATTTTAAAAACTCGGTTATATTGGATAAATAACAGCAAAACTCATGTGCATTTCAAAAATAAAATCCATTGAGATTTATGCGTGTTCTTCATAACTTGTTTTTATATGAACCGGTTCTATTGGCGCAAAGGTACCACAAAACTAATGTACTCTCAGTTATTTTAATTTATCCAAAAATAATGTGTATCCTTCATATTTTTTTAAATAATTGAATAAAAAAATCAATTTAACTGTAGCATAATTAAATAATCTGCCCCGTCGTGCGAGCTCGGTCTCTTCGGTACTTATATTTATATGAGGTGTGTTCAAAAAGTAAGGGGACTTTTAAAATTTTGCGGGCAACGTACTACATTCGATTATGGATTTTTGTTGTTGTTATGTTGGTACACTCGTCGTTGGAAAATCGCCAGCACGCAAAACACTTCTAACCGTTATGCCTTTCACAAACAAACTAAACATGCTATATATTGTAGCTTAAACAGTAAATATATGTTCGAGAATGTAGTACGTCGCCCGCGAAATTTGAAAAGTCGCCTTACTTTTTGAACACACCTCGTAAATTGTTGTAAATATATTATTATTAGTTGCAATAAGAAAAACGTTTATAATAAATAAATATGAAATGTGAATTTACTGTTAAATCCGCGATGGCATGTTAAATCAAATGAATTTATTTAGTTTATCAACACTTCGATCCCTATAATCTAATATCAGCAGCATTTCCAATACGCAGCCATTTAGTTATATTATATAAACTAACGTTCTAGCCAAGTTTTATATGGTTCGATTTCATTTCGTTTCAGCAAAGAATCACAGATGTTAATTCAGTCCATTAAATTATTCACAGACAATTCATGTGGTACCCAAATTCGAGCTTCTTTTTGTTGCCAGCCTCTTTGGTAGTCGGCGTGCTGTGGTCAACAGCTATGCCGACTACTATTTAGCTCGTCTTCCGAAGAAGTTCCCAACTTTTTCTTGTCAACCTGTCTGACCGATTTTTACATTTTCCGCCTTTTTGTTCGTCTGTGTCAAATGTGTCGATTTAGCCATGTCCGTCTCTCTGTCTGTCATCATTTCTTGTTAGCTTGGAAACAATTGATTAAATTTTGGAAGCGATTAAGGTGGTCCATGTCTATTTATTTTAATATGATTAAATAAAATCATTAAAACTTTAATAGGATATTTTGGTACTCAAACGATCTTAAATAAGTAGAGTAAACAAATTAGGGTGGTTTATAATTTATAAAATTATAGTGGTTCAAGAATAATTTTTTTTTAAAATATCATCATGAACCAGCAAAATTTGATTGTGATTTTTAACAACGTGGTGCATTTGTAATGGTCGGTATGATCAACCATAATTTCTTACTAGTTTACATTCATTTTTTTTATTTCGTACGGTCACCTGCTCCACCAAGAGATGCATATGAAGACGCGGTACCGAAGGGTATATATAGGTCGCCTGTCCGTCCCAGAGATTACAGCTAAGCTTAAGAGATATTCAGCCAAAATTTAGTATATGAGATCGTATTCTCAAAGCGAAGGTTATGTTTAAAGATGAAACCTACTCTATCAAGCAAGATCGGACCAAACTACTCCCCACTGCCATTTTTATAAGGGAAGATAATAAAACTACTTCTAGTGTATATTTTGAGTTCAAATTCGGTGTTTAACATTTAAGTAGCAACATCAAATAACTCACATCGGACCAAACTACCTTCAACTCCCATACAAACTAACTTTTTTTAAGGAAACAATTTAAATAAAAATACTTCCAATGAGATATTTAGTTCAAATTCAGTATTGAACATAGGATAATAATGTCCAATTTTATTAAAGGCATTTAGAACATATGTGCTACAAGAAATACTTTTTTAATATTTAAGTTTCGGCATAGCCGAAGCGAATTTTTTTTTAAATAGTAGCACAATCTATTTAATTTCATTTTGGCAATTTGACTTAAAATGACAATCTATTTAATTTCATTTTGGCAATTTGACTTAAAATGACGGTAAAAAAGGATTAAAAAAAAAGAAAATCAGTATGAAATTGTTTGCTTAAATTCAAAAGATTATTCATTTGTGAAATAATGGCAAAACCAAAGCTAAATCTAAATCAATTTAAGCTGAGGAAAGCTCAGGAGCTAAATGTTGCATAGATACAAATCACTATTAAAAAATTTAATCGTATTTACCTATGAAAAATTTTTAGCTGTTATGCATCAAAGTCATAACAGCCAAAATGATCGGATGTGATTATCAACTCCATCGTTACAAAATAAACAAACGGATGGAAAGGATTCTCGGTAAAGGTATGGATTTTTTCGAAAATATGGAAAATGGGATGGGGAGTAGATTCTGCCCAATCCTGTTCATCTTAGAACTTAACCTCCGCTTAAAGAATAGGAGCTCACAAAAGAATATAATTTCAGTTTGATATCTCTTAAACTACGGCTTACTGTGGACTGAAAGCCTTTTTCAGCAGCCAAAAGTCTGTAACTTTTGAACCAATAATGTTAAATCCCTTTGAAATTTTCTGAGTTTAAAATTCATTCACGTGCAAGTGCACGTACCGAATGGTATATTGAGTTTGTTCTTCCGTTTGTAACGCCCAGAAGGGGCCGTGATAGGTATGACAAAGTATATATATAAATGATCAGCGTCGGATTCTGAGTCGATTTAACGATGTCCGTCCGTCTGTCTGTTCCAGCGATTGCAGCCGTAGTTTATGAGCTATCGAGCTGAAATTTGGTATGTGAGCTTCAATTCTCCAAGCGGAGGCTAAGTTCAAACATGGGCAAGATCGGATCAAAACTTCTACCCCCTCCCATACAAAAGACCCCTTTCCATACGAAAAAAAAATTTATTAAAATAGTTCCAGTTCAAATTTAATATTAAGCACTTTATTAGTAACAAAAAACTGCTCACAAAAAATGGGCGTGATCGGACAAGAACCACTCCCACCTCCCATACAAACCAACCCCTTCCATGTGAAAATAAAGTTATTTAAAATAGTTAGAGTATAGATAATGAGTGCAAATTCGGTACTTAAAACTTTTAAACGACTTAATAGATATTCATGAATTTTTAACTCAGAAAACATCAAAGAATTATCTATTAAAGAACATCAAATTAAAAAAATCTAGTAAGAGAATTATCTTCGGCTAGCCGAAGCTCATATACCCTCCGCAATTTCAGTGACACCAAGAAATGTGCTTATATTAGCACATAAATGCTACATGTCTCCATCATAAGTGGGCGTTTTTCTTATCGGATCACGCCCCTTTTTGGTCAGTAGTTTTGTGTTCCTACTAAAGTGCTAAGTATTGAATTTGAACAGAATATCACTACTGGAACTATATAAATTTTTTTCGCTTGGAAAGAGTGGTTTGCATTAGAGGGGGTAGAAGTTTTGGTTTGATCTGGCCCATCTTAGAACTTAACCTCCACATGAATAAATACACACATAGAAAATTTCAGTTTTATATCTTTTAAACTACGGCTCTAAAATATAAAAAAAAAAAAAGTAATCAATGCTTATAAAAAAAAAAATAAAATTTTGTTTGACTAATTTCATTAAAAAAAAAATCGTTCTACGGGCGGGTCCTGGTGTTTCATAAACCTTCCAGGAATATTTAGAGGATACTGCCACCTACTACAGGTTACCAATTTTTCCACGCACACTCGCCCGCGACAAAAGGTATATTTTATTAAATTTGAAATTTAACAAAATTATAGTGATTTACAGATTATTTTTTAATACTTTAACTATAAACACTAAAGCTAGAGAATTATAAATATTTTGAACGATAATGATTCTACTAATCCACAAAAAAACCGCATTCCTCTACCGATGATAGTTTGGCAGTAAAGTTAATTCTTTTCCAGTAAAAAAACCCAAAAAACAAATTTTTTTATATAAAAAAAAGCATTATGTTTAACAGTATGCCACACCCACAGTTCTCAAGATATGAAACTAATTTTTTGAATACCTTAGTTTATATATTGTATATGTACTATTAAATAGTATACAAATTTTTGAAATCGCTTTCAGAAAATCCTAGGGGTTTTGGCCAATGAATTCCACAGTGCGGCTGTAATCGGTAAGGTCAACAGTTGGGCATCGTTAAATTTAGTTGGAGCGAAAACAATATCTGAAAAAAAATACACTACATCGGTAGTGGAAAAATTCCAGATAATCTGTACTTTTACCCACTAAATTTACTAAAAAAGGTTTATAGCTTTATTTATCTATAATTTTTAAACTAGTAGTAATAAGATAATAAAACAGGTGAAACGTGTGACCATTCTTGGTGATTTTTGGTTTTTGTAATTCTTGCAGATATTATATTGTCCCCTCCACCTGTCCGGTGGGGAGCAAAACAAAAAAATAACTATGCACATTTCATGTACTAAAAATATAAAATTTAGTATCTGAGTTTAAATTAACTGAAATCTAAGGCTTCACAGATTTGTCGATGTAATTCAGGTTGCAAGTGCTGCCTGGCGACGTTAAAAATACAGTGATATCATAAACATTGTTTATCAGGCAACATTCCCCTTAAGTAAACTATGTGCAGCCTATTTAGGGTTTACTAATTTACATTAAACTTCGCTAATTTGACTACAAGTTGAATCATAAGGCCACTTCCTTGTTTTCACAACTGCACTGAGTACCTGTATATTTTTGAGTCACTGTCGAGACAGTCATTTCTTCTAGCATTCTCGTCAACGACGTCACCTATAGCTATAAGCTCGGTCACATTTTCGTGCCACTTTGCGCGTCTGCCTATACTCGGCAGATACTTCCGCAACCAAATCTTTCACCAATGCACTGGAGACACGAAAAAACTTGATAAAAGCCATATCTTATATAACTCTCGCACATCGCTGAAACAACTTATCAATAAATGATTTGGCGAAAGCGCATCGTTTTGAGTGCATTTCTAATAGAGCATAAGTCAGAGGGCGTGAGTGTATAATATTTTAAACGGCTACCAGCACTGCTCGTAAAATATCTTCACGTAAACCACATTTTGGGAGGATATTCATCAAATCCTACTTAATGGACCTAACCATAAATTTCCATTCAATTTGTGGATATATATGGAATTTTTTTTAAAAAATTTCTTCAAAGTCTATTAAATTTTCGTAGGTATTACTTAGTTATTGTTACGAAAATAAACACAAACCAGAATGAAAACAAGCTTATCAGAAAAAAACAGTTATCAACCGGTTTTTTTTAAATGCACGCAAAAATATTTTTGACAACTTGCATAATACTCAAAATATTAGTGCTTAAAAAAAGTCATGTATACTTTGATTTTTTTAAATATATTTTTATTAATCATTAACAGTATAGATATAAATTTTATATTGAAATATCTGCAGTGGAATATTTTATTTAATTTACTTCATAAACAAAGTAAAAAGTAAAATATTTATAATAATGTAATATTTTTCATAAACTATACCTTATATTTTAATCATATTAGCGTTAAAACCACATAGAGAGTCGGTGGTGTATAGATTTCCTTTTTGTAGTACATTTTATGCTTTCTGAACTAATTTTGACTAATCGAAGGTACATTTTTAATATTTTAGTCACAGAAGGAGTGTTCATTAGAAACTCTCCAGTTTACGACCCTATCGGATATAGTTTCAGAGATCAAGGTAATATCAAGTACCTCTTGTCTATTTTTAGTTATAAACGTCGGCTCAGAACCAACATTACAAACCTGCAATAGAATTAAGAATCAATCGAAAAGTGACACACCCCTTACATTCGTATTTGTACTTCCCCATATGCGCGTTGGTATTATAGCCAACTACTACTCCAATTTTGCGTCGAGCAGCATCATCAAACAGCTCCCTAAGATTGGTCTCAGGGAGGATAACGTGGTTGTGAGCCATGTATGCCGAAATGAAACAGTAACTCATCGGCCTTAGTTCCAGGCAGACTGCCACCGCAATCTTGTTTATTTTAGAGAGTAAAAAAGAACTCAACTTTTTATTAATAAGGATGTACGATCTGGGCTTACCTTCTCCCCTTGCGTACATTAACGAATAGTCCGCCGTTCCAAGACCGCAAACCATGTTTCCCACCACCCATGGTTCTTGGATTAGGACAACCTCTTCTCCTTTCTTGACAGGCGAAGGCGACCTTAGAAAAGATTGCAGGAGCACTTCCTCGTCTATGAGGAAGGCATGAGCCTTCCGAGCTCTACCTCTTCGAAATCGCTTCCAGTAGGGGTAGGGCTCCTTGACTTAGAGGAAGAGGGGATATAGGGTTTCTTCTCCGGAATATGATCGTCTTTTTAAGGTTTTAAAGCTGCCGTCAACGTCCCCGGCGTATCCGTGCTTGGAGTCTCCCCACTCCCGACACAAGCATTACCACTATAGGCCGCCTGCTCCGGATCTGAACCTGCCACTTCATCCGTCCTTGCTGGCGCCTCCTTATCCGTCTTGAAAACTCTCAAGGAACCCATAATTAATCATCCCACCTACAATTGACAGGGGAGCCAGGGACCGAGTCCAGGACAAAAGTCGCATACCGGGAATTCCCTCTCGGCACTGTCACCCATGTCACCCGCCAGTTCGAGGTAATCAATTGTGGATTACACGCCCGAATGATCTCCATGATTGTCATGTGTATCTATCGGGAGCACAGGCCTCAACAAAACACTTCCACCTCGTACGATTTTTCGCCAAAATATTTATTTCTCCATTTGCCAGATTCTTCACTTTCCTTATCTAGGCTTCGCTTCCGTGTTGTTTTTGGACGCCCTGCGGGTTCCATTCTAGAGTCTGCCAACATATTTCATCAGGAGGTTTTCGAAACGTATGCTCAATCCATTGTCATTTACGGAGCTTGATGTCATTAGCGATTGGAACAGTTTTGCATCGCCTATACAGTTCGTCATTAAAATCAACATTTGGTCACCAGCCATGTCTCGCAGCCGTAGATTAGGGCCGACTTTACAGTTTAATTGAAGATGCGGAGTTTAGTGTGAACTGGAAGTACCAATATGGAAATTGCTACTACAACTAGCTTTAATTTTAATTGCCTTGGTTTTGCGCAGTGCCAAAAGACTCTGACAAGCACTCGTTATGGAGCACTTTACAAATGAAATTGTCTTATTGCATTTTTATCATAGAAATCAGCTTCATGGGAATGCCTCGGTTTTTAAGGGCGCTTAAGATGGTATCTCGGAAGATGCTATCGAACGCTGTACTGTAGTCGACAAATATAAGTTTGTTATGATGTTTGCCACTCGTTTATTTACTCGACGATGATCCGTAAGGTGTTTATTTAATCGAGGCATGATCTGTTTGCTCGAAAACCAGTTTGGTGCTTTTTTATAGAACTGTCCAACGTAGAGTTGATATGGTTCAAAAGGAATTTTAAGAGAACTTTCGAAGCGATAGAGAGGAGCTTGATGCCTTTTTAGTTCTTACATAGAGTTAAGTCACCCTTCTTGGGTTAATTTATAAGGGTACCCAGTAGTCAGTCGTTTGGTATTTTTTATTCCGACTTCGAAAACAGGATGAAATAGTTTAGCGGCTTACTCTGGACAAGCCTTTAGAAGTTCAACCGGCACGTTATCGAAGACAGGTGATTTGTTGTTTCTCAATTCCGTGATTGCGGTTACGATTTCGTGAATCGATGGTGGGTTGGTATTTTCTTTACATGTAGCATATTTGCTACAACATTCATTTATATTTATTATTTATATCTATGGAACAAATAAATATTCTCTGATAAAGAAATAAAAAAAATATTTTAATTAACAAGTGATCAGTTTTGGGTTAACTAGGGTAAAACGAAATATCATTGATTAGAAGCAAAACAAAACCACTTAAATTTTTTTTTATAATTTTTTTCAATTAAGAAATTTGAACTCTTAAATTGTTCTATAGAATTATATTTTTTTTTTTTTGAAGGAATTAACTAAATAATTTTATTTATATTAAAGTTATAACATACACCGCTTCAACTATATGCTAAACTTGATAGGACATTTAATTAATAGCAAAAAAATAAAAAATTGTTCTTCGACAAAAATTAAAAAAATACGTATAAAATAAGAAATTATATTGTTACAAAATTTTTGTTTCAGCTGGTGGACTGATATTAGGATCCGTTGTGTCGATGATGTTCTTTAAACGGAGAGCTTGGCCACTTCTAGTCGGTACCGGATTTGGTGTTGGCGTTGCTTATAAAACATGTGAAAAAGATTTAAAATCTTAAATTTGTGCTAATTTTTGTTAATAAAATATGCCTAAAATTTACTGCAATTTGTTTTGATTTATCAAGCTATTAAATATTTTAGTTTAATTACGAAACACCATCTTAGACTAAACTATTTTTTTTCAGCATTCAGCTACAACTGTTAAAATATCCAGACTCAACACCAGCGTTGATTCGATTTGTAATGTAAATTCGTCTTACGTATTGAATACCAAAAATAACACATATGTACAGGGCAAAAGAAAGGAAGTTCAAATACAATTTAACTCTTTAAAACAACAACGACAGATCCTTGACGGCAGTTCTTGATGGCAGATCCTGGAGCAACATACAGTATTTTACTACTACTCATGCAAATTAACTGAAACCGCAAAACATACCCAAGTAATTGAAAAGATTGTGTGATTGTTTAAATACCAAAAAAGGCAATCGTTTTCTCAAAAATCATGGCAACAACACTCTACGCACATTGTTAAAAAACTATTTCAGGAATGTATTTATAAGGATTTTTTTCCGAAATGAAATTTGTTTAAGTATTTTGTTCAAATATTTAATCCTAAAATGTATAGGAATAAATGTGGCAAGGAAACATGAGTCGAAAGAGATATTTATGATTTACATAAATTTGGAAATAGTTTGTCTTCATTTTTATCTATAAACACTTTTACCATTTTATTTAAATTTTTCAAAAATTCAGTACTGGAGAGGGTTAAAAAACCACAAACGAAAGAAAAAGAAATTTAAAAAATTTGACAATAGTTAGATATTGGTATAAAATGTCATGGCTATCTTATTACACTATGGCTAGAATATATGGTTTTACACAATGACAAGTTTTATGAGCCGTTCGAAGTGAAAGAATAAATTGAATATACCCTACTGTGCCTGTGCCAGCTCGGGACGAAGTTATTAAATTGTTGCGTTCAGTACAAATTAAATAAAATATAATTAATAGACTAAGCCAAAGTATTGTCACAGTATGGCAACGCCCACCACTGGTTAACGAATATGAGCGGGATACAAAAAACGGGACTCGTAGTAACTATAGTAAGAAAGGTAGCTTTATAAAACATACGTCATTACATTGATTACTATCCTGTTAAGAAAATAATCCTTCAATCTTAGTTTGTTCTGTGCCTTTGGCAACTCTCTGACTCTCTTTTGTGTAAATGCTGTTATGTACTCTCCCTCTCTATAAAAACTGTCAGAATGAGATGAAAAAAAAATAAAAAATCGACTAAACATCTTAAACCGCGTGCGCATTTTTCTTTCTATACAAATAGTTTTCTTTCTGATCAAAATATTTCTGAACATTTTGGCAACCCTTGCGGGGAACCTTATTATTCTTTAAATAATTTTTAATAAAAAAATCAGAGTAAATAAAAGTTTAAAATATTACATCTGCGCTCCGCGAATTCTAACCTCAAGACAAAGAACTCTGCGACAACGTGACGTGGCGCTTGCGAAATAAGAGTCAATAGCAAAGCTTATATCTAATTTTTCAGCAAACACGCGTATAACAGCTAAGCAAAAACAATCTAAAGGTACCTTACCGCTAGGAAAAATTTGCTCGTTGACTATTGGGCAAAATATGCGTCTGTTCAAGACGACGTGGCGGCGATGGAAGTTACCCCGGATAACACTGAAGAACTCAAACGAGTTTTGAACGAGGACCGCTTTTCGACTATAGAAACCACAAGTCAATTTTGCCTCAAATAAAGTTACCAAATTTGATGGAACTTGTCAATCGGATGTTACTAAAGATACAGCGCTGTCAAACGTACAACGCCTGCATTATCTAAAAAGTAGCATTCGAGAAGAAGCAGAAGTGCTGCTTAAAAATATTACAGTAACAAAAAGTATCTTTCAGACTGCTTGGGATATTTTAGTCCAGCGGTATGACAATAAACGACGGTTATTGAAATCATTTCTACGCGATATAGTCAAGCTGCCACTACCATGGTACTACAGAGGCGGTACGTGTGCTGACGCAGTTGGAGCGACCTACGCAACATCGAACCACCGTGAAGGATTGGGAAATGTCTCTTTAATCTCCCAACTTACGAAGAATTATCAAAATTTCTTGAAAATCGTATACAAGACCTAGAAGCAATGGGTACACCTGTGCGACCAAAAGAAAAAGAAACCACATACAAACCAATTCCACAATCAATGACATACATACGTAGTCATCAAACAAACTTCGCATAATGTCTGAACTGCGCCGGAATATATATTATGATGTTCTGCTTGGAATTTAAAAAAAATTCTCCTGAGCAAAGAATCGACTATGTTTCGAATGCACACTTTTGCGAAAATTGTTTAAGAACAGACCATCCAATCAAGGATTTTCCTTCAAAATTTTCCTATTTAGTTAGAATGTCAGCAAAAATATCACAAGATGCTGCTTGCTAGTTTTCAAACAAACGCAACCAGTGTCGCTGCAAATCACGCTCAAACTTCGAGTGTTACTAATTTTGTATAACACCATACTGCTATACCACCGGTTAGGCTTACAACCGTAATGCTTGTGACTGCTCAAATTGGAATTCGTTCAGCGTCAGGACAGTACCTCCAACTATGTGCATTACTAGACAACGGGTCGCAACTACGATTTCGTCGCAACCGAATACATGTTCCTGTTACTGGTGTAAGTAGATCATCGGTTAGCCGATCAACAGGAGGTATGGTAGAGTTATCGGTGAGCTCTCTCCAATACCCTAATTTCCAAATTAGTTGCACAGCTCTAATATTACCACGATTAATACTTATGCCTTCAACACGTATCGATCCCACACCGTTTCATTATTTTATGAAATTAGATTTAGCTAAACCCGGATCCATTGATGCTATTCTAGGAGCTGATATATTCGGTTCAGCGCAAAACACCCAGTTAGGCTGGGTTATATATGACCGCTTGCCAGACAATGCAACGTCACAATCAAATACAATCAGTTGTTCTGTGAGTTTTTAACTGACCTTTACGAACTAGTTCAGTCAATTCATTGAAGCCGATTACTTCGATTCGGCGTCAACGAACTCGACGAACTCTACTGTGAATAATTTTTTAAACGTACAACTCGTCGAATTTCTTACGGTCGCAACATAAATCACTACTTTAAAACTACGTGTGATGTTAACGCGCTTGCAGACTCGAAAGCTGGTGCAATGAAGCTTTTTAATTATCAACTCGACAAGTCAGGTATCTCATTGAATGATTATCTTCATGTGGGCCCCAAATTATAAAATGATGTATCCTCTTTAATACTAAAGTGGCGAACACATCGTACTAGGTTTATGTCGGACATCGAGAAATGCTATATTCAAATTCTTATGGATAAAATTGCTCTCGGAATCTACTGGTATTGTCAAGAAGACTGCATTGGGTATAAACTCAGTGTGACACCAGTAGCTGGATTAATAACCAATCGATAGCAGTTATTCGCTCCAGTTGTCATAACAGGGAAAATCATTTTAACCAGTTGTTGGTGCTGGCCTGTTCTTGGGATCAACCACTTCCAGAACCGCATCAACAAGATTGGATTAGATACCGAGAAGAGCTGCCACTCATCGAGAAAATAAGAGTACCAAGTTGTATTTTTCATCTCCAAACATAATTCAGTAGTTGACGTTGCCTGAATCTTGGAAGTACGTGCCAACTACGTCTAATCCTGCCGACGTTGCATTTCGTGGGGTCTTTCCATCGCAACTTGCTGGTCTCGACATGTGGTGGGGTGGACCGCTATGGTTGCATCAAGATAAAGATCGATGGCCAAAGCAGAGAATTGTTTCGTTAGAAAACGAATCTGAGGTAGCGGCGTGTCTGATATCTCTGTCTCAACAATATGACAAACAGAAAAAAGGCCATCAGACAACCACTGAGGCTCATCGCAACAAATACTCCAACATTAACAAATTGCTCGCAATAACTTCCTGGTGCCGTCGCTTTATCAATGTGATCTACATCGGTCTTACGACACAACGGCAAGAGCAGCGAAGCAGTTCTGGATAACACGCATATTTCTCTAATGAACTAACCTGTATTCGCCATGGCAAACCTATTATCACGAAAAGTAGAATTACAAAACTTAATCCATCAATACATAATGAAAGAATTATTCGTATGGATGGGCGCCTCGCGAACGCATTTCTACCTTTTGCCGAACGATTTCCTATAATTTTGCCTCAACCACCTTTCCTCCGGGATCGCCTAATTTTGTCGGTATATGGGAGGCCGGGATTAAGAGCATGAGCACCAGCTCAAGATGACAATCGGAGAGACGACGCTCACGTGCGAGGAATTTATCACGGTGCTTATGCAAATTGAGGCCATGCTTAATTCAAGACCGCTCTCGGCCTTTTCTGATGATCCTACAGATTTGACAGCATTGACCCCTGCGCACTTTCTGGTGGGCGGTGCATTCACCTCGGTTCCGGAGCCAAACGTGCTTGACATAAAAACAACTCGTCTTACTCGATGGAAGCAACTTCAGCAAATGAATCAAGACTTTTGGAAGCGCTGGCATTGTGAACATCTTAATGAGCTTCAGGTCCGGAATAAATGGCGCCAGACCGAAGAAAACATCAAGGTTGGAGGTCTTGTGCTCATCCGAGATGAGTGGCTACAGCCATTGCAGTGAGCACTTCGTCGCGTGCTTCAGGGTCAATTCCGGTGACCACAGGTTGGTCAGAGTTGCGACTGTTTGCACCCAACCATCCGTCGTAAAACTAATGATCGCCAAACTTGTGCTTTTGCCCATCGACGATGACGACGCTGTATCACCTGGTGGGTGGTTGGAAGATATACCGCAGTTTTCGTCGCAGAGTCCAGACGAGGTGGGCGGGAATGTTAAGAAAATAATCCTTCAATCACAGTTTGTTTTGTGCTTTTGGCAACTCTCTGAATCTCTTTTTTGTAAATCCTGTTATAAACTCTCCCTCTCTATATAAACTGTCAAAATCAGATGAAAAAAACAAATCGAATAAACATCTAAAACCGCGTGCCCATTTTTTTTTGATAAAAATAGTTTACTTTCTGAACAAAATATTTCTAAACAATCCCATATGCAAATTTAAAGAAAAATTACAGCAATTTGTAGTATTACATTTACAACACATACAAATTTTCAACAAGACATATGATCAGGAACGTATTCAGGGGAGAAAGTGAAGGTGCACGATCTAGCATATGTCAGAAGGATAAGTACTGAGCACATACGCCATATTTTGGGCGAGATTCTGCACATTCAAAAATTATCCTAAAAATAAATAAAAAAATACACCTCCCTTTATAATATTAGTAAGGATAGTAAGGATATCGTCGCTAGTTTATTTGTAAATTTGGTATGCATTCTCTGGGAGCGAAAATATATTGCTTTACATAGCCGGGTTCAAATAACTGCCACGGCACTATAAGTATTTTTGTGTCTTTAGATATGTATGAAAAAATTTCAAAGGAAAACTAAAAAATATATTCTACTGCAACTGCTTATATAAAATCCATAAGCAAATCAAGCTTTATTGTTTTAGTTAAAGTTAGTGAGAAATTGTTTGCACTTTCAATATTTCTTCAAGAAAAATCTTTGTACTTAGTTGGGGCACTAAAAAAATGCTTCGGAATTAATAAAAACGATCCTAAATTATATAAGGAAGTGTTTAAAAATATTTTCAAAATGATATAAAAACTCCAGTATCCAGATGTGACAAATTTCATTGAAGATTAATACCTAAATAATATATTTTCTTTAAATAAAAGCATTCTTTACAGTTTTCTGGTGAGAATTTTATTGACAAATATTTTAAAATTAGTTAATTGTTTTACAAAAAAATTGTGTTTATAAAATATAGTTAGTATTGAGAAAACAAGGAAAAACAGAAAAGTTTTACTTTTTACGATCAATAATTAATTTTATTATTATTTTTTTCACAAATGAAAACTAGTTAGAAATTATAGTCGGTCATACCGACTATTACAAATGCATCACATTGTTAAATAACAGAAATAAATTAGGGTGGTTCATGATATAAAAAAATAATAATCTTGGACCACCCTAATTTTATAAATCTTGAACCACCCTAATTAGATTATTCTACTCATTTAAGATCGTTTAAGTACCAAAATATTATATTAAAGTTTTAAGGGATTTATTTAAACATATAATAAAAAAATAACAGACATGGACCACCCTAATAGTTTCCAAAATTTAATTAGTTCTTCAGTTGGGCGGATTGGCTCCAAAATCAGTTCCTCGAGGGCATAAAAGTAACTAGTGTACAAAATTTTAACTCAATATCTCTAACGGTTTTCCCGCTATCGTGTTAACAAGAAATGAGTACTTTATTATTATTATTATTATTATTATTATTATTATTATTATTATTATTATTATTATTATTATTATTAATGGGGGATGCGCACCGCGTCCTAAAAGAACTATTGTGCCCCCTACGAGGATTATAGTGTTGCCATAGTTTAGTATTCCTATTAGCCCTGTACTCCTGAAAGGTTTATAGTATTTCTAAAAGTCCTACAACCGTTATAAATTTTAGTATGAAACCTACATTTAAGTCTTTCAGCATGCCGTCTGGTATTTGATAGTCTCCCAGGTACATTTTCCGGCTTTGCATAAGCGCAGGACACTGTCCTAGGATGTGTTTCGGAGTTTCGGTGTTCTCTTCACAAAACCTACATAACTCATTGTTGCATATTCTCAGTTTTGTCAGGTGATAGTTCAGACTGCAGTGCCCTGTTAGAATAATTGTTATAATTCTCAGATTCTTTTTTGATAAATTCATACATTCAGTAAATCTTTTTTGTTTGTACGTTCCTAAAAGAGTTTTTGATTGTTCCATTCCTGGTAAATTATACCAGTATAGTGTTCGTGATTGTTCTTCTTATTTCATTAACATCATCGTTAAAGACCTTTTTCCTATTCCACAAAAGGGTTCGGGTCTTACAAATGGGGTTTCTGCCCCCTTTCTTGCTAGTTCGTCTGCCTTCTCATTTCCTTCTATTCCTACATGGCCTGGGACGCAAAGTACCCAAACCTTGTTCTGCGAGCCAAGCGTATTAAGTTTCTCAAGACACTCCCTAACCAGTTTAGAATTTACCTAATAGGATTCTAGTGCCTTGATAGCCGCTTGACTATCAGTAAGAGTTGCAATTTTCTGATTACGATAGTTCCGCTCGATGTTGAAGTAAACACACCTATCTATGGCGTATATTTCCGCCTGAAAGATACTGGTGCTTTTACCCATGGTTCCTTGGCCCATATACCCCCGCTCCTGCTCCTTCGTCAGTAAGAGACCCGTCTGTATACCAGGTTATCATTTTTTGATTTAATTTGTAGGTTTTAGATATACCTTCCCTATCGATTTTATTACTTATTTTTGTAGTAAACTTTTAAGTAAAACTAAACTGCGTTATCATGTTATCTCTTGGTATTGTGATTTCAGGAAATTGCCTCGTAATAATGTCTAATTTCTTCCGATTGATGCAATGTCCCGACCCAATATCTCCTCCAGACATTCTATAAATGGCCCTCTTCGCCTGCGTCTGGATATAAATGTGAAGAGGTGTTAATTCTAAAAGGACCTCTAAGGATGCCGTTGGACACGTTCTCATAGCCCCAGTTATGCAAACACATGCTAATCTTTGAAGTTTAATCGAATCATTGACAGCAGTTTGCAGCTTTGTTCGATCTGACCATATGATCGCTCCATATGAAATCATTGGTCGTACGATTACCGTATACATCCATCGCAGACTTTTTGGTGTACAGCCCCAACTTTTCCCAGCGATGGATCTGCAGGTCATAAGTGCTCTTGTAGCTTTCTTGGTTATGTTACTTACATGTGTTTTCCAGAGTAACTTCTGATCAAGAGTAATTCCCAGAAATTTTACCTCTGTGTGTAGTTCCACCTCCGTTCCATCCAAACGAATGGTCTTCAGGTTTTTAAGTTTATATTTTCTTGTAAATGGTACAATTGTAGTTTTAGCTGGATTAATATTCAGCCCTACTTTTAAACACCATCGTTTCGTGATTATTAGTCCAAATTGTATTAATTCACATAGAGTATTTTCAAATTTACCTCTACAAATTATTACAACATCGTCAGCGTAACCCTGAATCATAAGTCCAGTGTTTGTTAGCTCATCCAGAAGTTCGTCTATGACAATACTCCACATTAGTGGAGAAGTTACCCCACCTTGTGGACAACCTTTTGTTGTGTTTGCTACTAGAGAGCCTGTACTCATCGGTATTTCGACTGCTTCAACATGGTTCCCATCCAACATGCCAAGGTATTATTAACCCCTCTGCGGATAAGAGCTTCTTTTATTGCTTCGTGTGTGGTGTTATCAAAGGCCCCTTCGATATCTAAGAAAGCACATAAAGCTACCTCCTTAGTCGTAGTTATGAGCATATTTCCCTCGCTATCTTCCAGTTTTCTTTACTCGGTCTTTGTACTGATTTTATAATATATATTCTGTTGGCTCAAAAGACCCTGGGAAATGAGTATTAAGACGTAATTGAGCCTTCTCTTCCTCATTCTCAGTATAACTTCCATCATTCCTTTTTAGGCTGACGGAAGATAATGTCTTTTTTTTTGCCATGACTTTGTATAATATTGAGGCATCTGTTGTCTGCTCAATATTTTCACAAAACCTTCTAAAGCTTGTACGCTTAGCTTTTCTAATTCCATTATTATAAATCGTTAGTAAGCTTTTCCCCATTCCCTAGTTTGTTTTGCTCTGTTAAACAACCTGCGAACTTTAGTTCTCAGCCATTCGGCCGTATCCTCGCCAGCACAGTCTACCAGTATAAGACCTGGTCTGAAATGGATGCCATCAAATTGGATTTTGGTCCTCCAACCTTTGTACATCTCCTGTACGAAGGCGTCTTCAATTTGCCCAAGCTCCTCACGCTTGAGTATATGCTCGGGAGTACTTAATCGACTCAGTTTTTGATTCTGAGCAAGAATTTTTATATACTAGCTTAAATTATCCGGCGGTGCCGGGTTCCTTTTTAATAAAATCAAGTCTTAGTTTATTTGTTAATTAAGATTAATAAACTTTCCAGCCTCGCCCACCATTTTTGGAATTATATTTGTATGAATATCTGGTTAATTTGGTAATTTTATACCAAATTTGTATGCAGAACTTTCCGTTACTCCTCTTTGTGTGTTTGTAAATATTGTCACCATGTATCTCTAAACTGAGTTTCGCAACTATTGCAGTTAACCTCCCTGGTATTCGCATTTGTATGTGGCGAGTGTTAAATAGACAGCAGTTTTGGTGGGATAATAGATATAATTCCCAAAAACCTTCACACTAAAGTTAATCATCATACAGTATCACGTTTCTGAGCTACAACGGTAAGCGTTCAATTGACCTCACCACGCCTCTTTTTTGTAAGATGGTAGATTTAGTCACCATACACCTTTATACAAACATTTATCTTCGTAGAGCATCGCGTTCCTGAGATATATCGGTGGGCGTTAAATTTATCCAACGACGCCCACTTTTTGTGAGATGGTAGATTTCATCATCATACACCTCTATATCAAATTTTATCATCATAGATCACAACGTTCCTGAGATATCGCAGTGGGCGTTAAATTGATCCAACCACGCCCACTTTTGGTGGAGTTGTCTACAGTGACCATACCAACTCAAATTCCAAATGAGATTTTTTGGAGTGGTATTAGCGAAATAATCGATTTTGTTGACTTAATTTTACTAATTGTGGGCTTAACATGTGGGCGTGTCAGGTTTCATATTGCCTATCATTCCTTCCAGACTCATCTCAATATATGCTCCAAGTTTGTAGTAAATTGGTTCAGCTGTTTAAGCGTGAAAACGGTAGAAACGAAAATAAATAAAGAAATACACCTCCCTTTATATTAGTAAGGATATCGTCGCTATTTTATTTGTAAATTTGGTATGCATTCTCTGGGAGCGAAAATATATTGCTTTACATAGCCGGGTTCAAATTACTGCCACGGCACTATAAGTATTTTTGTGTCTTTAAATATGTATGTAATTTACTATATCATCCACGAACGTGACATGAGAAATATGGAAACTTAAATCTAAACAACTGTGGTGTAGGAAATCTATCATCTTTTAAGAAGTAGGTTTCTTTGGATTAATTTGGAGCTCAGCTTCTTTAATAAGTATGACCAGGACTGGAAGATCCTTCGAAATTTTTAAATACATAATGCAAATACCGGAAGGTTAATTGAACTGGTGGTAAAACTTTGTATGTTGACATACGATTATTTTATTTACCATCCTACAACAGGAAGTTCTGATATTAAATTTGTTTATGAAAGTACCCAATTATATACAAATTTATACCAATATAATTCCAGAAAAAGTGGATAATAAAGGACAAATAAATCGTTTAAATTTTTAAATATTTAAACCTAAACGTGTTTAAAAATAACACGGAACTATAATTTCGTATATACTCGTATATTTTTTAAGCAAACGGAAAGCTTTGTAAAAAAAATTATCATAATATCTCCAGCGCAGCTTCGTATTAACAAGAAAAACGCCATTTTATGGTCATTTGGATTTCTTGATGAGCGATTGACTGGAAATCCACATCATCCCTGCTCTGTTTATAGTCAAACGAAGGTAAATCTTGTATTAGCCCCAAAGAAAGAGTTTGTCATAATGTAATGTTAATCGCTGGAGCAGAGTTGCCATTTCAAATTACATGTTTCGTAGGCTCAAACAAATGTCGCAAGTATAAGTGAAACCAGTCGAACATGCAACGCAGAGAACAATAAGAAGGCACTCTTCGTGTCCGGCATTACACTGTCGTTACAACAAACACAATAAATGTTGTTGTACAACAGCAACAACTCAGCCGAAACTCCCCACAATTTCCAACAACCACATTGTAGTGTTGTTGGCGCCAATTTTTTTCTCGAAAAATTGAACTCTCCACAATTTCCAACAGCCACATTGAATTGTTTTTGGACGCTGCTTGTATGTATTTTGTTGTTTTATGTGAATAATAAATCAGCTGTACACATTTTGCGACAGCCGAAAATGAGAATTTATTTATTTATTCATAAATTGCAATAATACAGGGTGGCGCAACAGAAATCACCCTATTGGAAGATGCTCTCATTTTTACAAATGGCCGCCAATTTCAAATCTGTTTTGACATTTGTGGACTAGACAGATACAAAATACAAGTGAATAAGCCATGGAGCGATACACTCCCCAAGAACGCGGAATAATTGTGTCTATTTTTTTGCGTAACAATTCGTCTGTGGTGTTGGCAAAAATTATAATGAGCGATGAGGCTCATTTTCACCTCAGCGGGTACGTGAACAAGCAAAATTATCGCTTCTGGGGAACCGAAAATCCGCGAGTGATGCACGAGAAACCATTACACCCGCTCAAAGTGACTGCGTGGTGCGCTGTTCACGCTGGAGGAGTCATCGGGCCGAACGCCGCGGGTCAAACGTCAACAGTGGACGGTGCGCGCTATAGGGCAATGTTGACCGAGTTTTTTCTGCCCGAACTGGACGAATTAGGACTGGTGGACATGTGGTTCCAACAGGACGGAGCAACAGCACACACTGCACGAGCCACAACCGACATTCTGAAGGCCGGATGACTTATTTTGCGCCACCTTGTACATCTCTTCGTAGAAAAATAAAACTTATCGGGTAAAAATTAATTTATATTATTTTTCTAATATTATAACGAACAATTTGATTTGTGAAGCGAAAATTATTAAAAAATAAATTAAATACATATATCGAATCACGTTCATTTTTGGTACGTAGTTTTGTATTCCTACGAAAATGTTAAATACTGAATATTAACTGGTTACTTGCACTGTAACTATTTTAATTAATTAATTTTTCGCATAGAAATATGTGGTTTGTATGGGGTAGTAGTAGTTTTAGTCGACCAGCTAACTTTTATTTGTTTTTAATTGACAACACTGTCGGCCCGCAAACTTTTTCACGGAACCTTCA
The DNA here is from genome assembly GCA_949127995.1 of Suillia variegata. Lineage (NCBI taxonomy): Eukaryota > Metazoa > Arthropoda > Insecta > Diptera > Heleomyzidae > Suillia > Suillia variegata. Next base: position 26,503,159 of record OX421843.1, on the reverse strand, counting down.
GTAGTAATTCCGTGATTATGAACTTATTTCTGCCTTGAGTTGTATTTTATATGCACCAAAAGATTCTAGAAATCTTTAAACAGTAGGGGAGAGGCCCCCAAGGTGGACACCAATCTTTTGAACAAATGTAGAATCTTAACAACACAAGATATCTTGAAGTGTTATGTATTTCCTGAAAGCTTAACTCATTAGCTTACTATCCCTGAAAAAGAATTTTGATATCATCATTAGAACCAAAGTTATGACTGATTTAAAAAATAGTCGAAAATGACGACTTTGAAAAAAGGTCCCCCAAGGTGGACACACCTGAAAAATTCACTCCAAAAGTCGGAATAAAAACAGAAAATCCATGTTTCGACAAGTTTATTTAATGTTCAATGTTTTTCATTGGAAGTAACATCAAATTGTTACGAAAAAAAAAAAATTGGTGCAAAATGAATGCCGACCAAGCGTGAAGTAGACAAAAAAAAGGGCTTAATCCGAATCGTCGGAGGTACACTGAGGACAAGTGTACCAAGAACCGCGCATTTTCACACATTTCAAGTGTACTTCTCGGTTACATACGTTGCACGCAATTGAATTGAATTTTGTAAGCGTCAAAGGCATATTTTTTAAGCAAATGATACAAAAGTCTACATCATCTTCAGACGACGATTTCGATTCTTGCTTTGCTGATGGTTTCGAAAATCTCAAAGATTTTCGCGTTGGTTCTGCTGGATAAGGCTTCTTCGAACTTTGCAAAAAATATTGTTTTCAAACATATATTCCTCTGTTTCGAAGGAATAAGATTTTCAGCCCCGGGGTCTCGCTGACTGTCGCAAAGGCACTGGACTCGCAGTGTGTGTGACTATTAACAATGTATGAGTCACACGCCTGTGACTGTATTTGCTTTTTTACATTTATAAAAACAAATAGGTACCATTTGTGCACAAATTTTAGTGAAAAACGTAAGTATCCACCTTGGGGTTCAAAAAGTGTCCAGCTTAGGGTGAAAAACAAGTTATTTGGAAAAAGCATAGAAAATTATCAGACAACAACACTAAGCTAATCTGTTTACGATATGTTTGTTTGGTACGTTAGCTAAGCTAAAAGGGTATTTACCTTCTCGCGAACTCTTTTTTCGATCATTTGATCGCACTTTTCACGAGCGCCGTCAAAACTTTACGGGTCACTTTCGTGTCCGAGGTATTGCAGCGGACAACGCGCCACGAGTTGACACTTCACAACATAACCAAAAACTGTAATACTGACATGGAGCGCACAGTGCTGCCACCTTTTGCCAACAAAAAATTCAAGTGTGTCACCTTAGGGGGATGTCCACCTTGGGTGCCTCTCCCCTATATTAACTCGTAAGATCAAAGCAATTTGTCTCTTAAAAAATTTACAAAGAATCTTAAAAATTGAACAGCTATTTAATTATTCCCCATACTATTTCCATCTTTCGTTAAACCAACAACAAAAATGACGAGGTGAATCCCGCCAATGAAATTGTTGTTACTTTGACAGCAGTGTGCTTTAAATTTATCTTCTTTCCACTCCTATCCTCCTTGATGCAACGCGAGTCAGCGCAGATCGTATATGCCGCGTATCGGTTCAGTGTCGGATCCAAGATTGATAGATAAAGAGATTGCGCATTGCGCAGGTCCGTTACTTTGCTGTCAATATTGTTGACGTCGAAAATGTATTTTTCTCCATTTCTGTCACATAGAGTTGTTAACAACAAATTATATAAAAAATAATACATTAAATTTCAGTTCGAAAATATTGATATTGCCAGCAAACCGAAAAGTATGCAACTCAATATAATTGCTTTATAAAATCTACTAATATTAAACATAAAATTGTTTGTAAATACGAGCAGCAAATGACCCACAAAATAAACAAACAAAAAACAATCAAGTTCACAACCCTGATTTTGCATCGACTTCGTCGGTTTGTGACGTAATGCGCAGAGAGAGGCAATTTTTCAACACCAGTTTGCGCAATCTTTACCCTGCAAGAACACTACTAGTTAAATCACTAGTTATTTAATTAGTAGTGCTAACAACAGTTTCTGGTAGGCTGTATACAAAAGTTTCTATTAGTTTCTTAAGGGCCATGGGAAAAAACTACCTGAAACTCATGTACAGGGTGGCGCAAAATTAATCACCCTATTGGAAGATGCTCTCATTTTTGCAAATGGCCGCCAATGTCAAATCTGTTTTGACATTTGTGGACTAGACAGATACAGAATACAAGTGAATAAGCCATGGAGCGATACACTCCCCAAGAACGCGGAATAATTGTGTCTATTTTTTTGCGTAACAATTCGTCTGTGGTGTTGGCAAAAATCATAATGAGCGATGAGGCTCATTTTCACCTCAGCGGGTACGTGAACAAGCAAAATTATCGCTTCTGGGGAACCGAAAATCCGCGAGTGATGCACGAGAAACCATTACACCCGCTCAAAGTGACTGCGTTGTGCGCTGTTCACGCTGGAGGAGTCATCGGGCCGAACGCCGCGGGTCAAACGTCAACAGTGGACGGTGCGCGCTATAGGGCAATGTTGACCGAGTTTTTTCTGCCCGAACTGGACGAATTAGGACTGGTGGACATGTGGTTCCAACAGGACGGAGCAACAGCACACACTGCACGAGCCACAACCGACATTCTGAAGGCCGCGTTTCCGGGTCGCTTAATTTCGCGTTTTGGTGATTTGCACTGGCCCGCCAGATCGCCCGATTTAACGGTCCCGGACTTCTTTTTATGGGGTTTTTTGAAGTCTCGTGTTTACATCAACAAGCCTGAGACCTTGGAAGCCCTCAAGGAAAATATCCGACACGAATGCGAGAATTTATCGCCCGAAACTCTCGCCGAAGTGATGGAAAATGCCATAAAACGAGCCCGTATGGCAATCAATTGTGACGGCGCCCATTTATCCGATATCATCTTCTCGACTTAACACAATTAATTCTAAAGGTCTAAATAAACATAATCAAAAAACAGAATCGAAGTTTTTTATTTAGAAAAAAAATAAGAGCCAAACAACATCGGATGACTTCTTTTGCGCCACCTTGTATATATCAATTAGTACTAACAAGTAATAAATGTAATAATCGACTTAGCAAAAACACAGAGGGAAGGAATAAAAAACAATACAAAGCAGCAAGACATAAGTTGCACTTAAGATTTTTTTAATTCTATTCAAATATGTTGCTACATAAATTTGTTTATTTAATATATAATGCATACTGAATAAAATCCTATTGTTTGACAAAAAATATTAAAAATAAATGTAGTTTTTGTTAGTACTAACTGATATATACGGTATAACTAACTAAATACTACAAAGAGTAAGAGAGACAGCTGTAACTTTTGATGCATTTGACATAACATGAGTTGGAAAGAGATAGCAATCCTACTATACATTTATTACTTATTAGTACTAACTGATATATACGTTATATGTAACCGTTTTTATCGTTATTTTTTGCGAAAGTGTGAAAGAGACAACTGTAGCTTGCTATGGTTTGATATCACAAAAGTTGGAAAGGGATATCAGTTCTACTGTACATGAGTTTCAGGTATTTTTTTTCCCATGGCCCTTAAGAAACTAATAGAAACTTTTGCATACAGCCTACCAGAAACTGTGTGTAAATGAGTTGAGTTTCTGGTAGTCATGTCTTGCAGGGAAATATATTTCTCTCTTTTTATTAGAAAGAGACGACAGTATATGCAAACAAGTTTGCATTTTTTTTTTGCCAGCCAAACGTCAAAAATGACAACTTTGATTTATCTGTCATATGACATTTTCATTAGAAAGAGACGTTTCTGGTAGTCATGTCTTGCAGGGTATATTTCTCATTCCTGTGTCGGATCAGTGTCGCTTTTGATTCTCTCTTGTGCTCTTTTTAAATAGACTAGCGGATCTCATTTTAAAACTTCTGAATTCGTGTATGAAAATTTTGTTGTCGCAAATTGTGAATTTATTTTCATTGGAATCTTAAAAAGTAAATATTTGAAAGCAACATATGTTGCTCAGTGTGAGCAAGACTTACTCAGTACGATTAAATTCTTTTATGTATATGAAAAATATATAAAATATGTTTGCTTTTATCGTCTCTGCGGTTGGATCGAAGCATGCTTGTTTACAATCTCACTGTAGGTACTTCCTCAGGAATGAATTTATTAGATATATGAATGCGCAACTATCGCACTAGCTCAATGACTTCGCGATCAACATTCAGATACATATGTATTTAAATATGAATATATATATGTATATAAAAAAAATAAAACTGCGTTTGGGAGATATATTGGAACTTTGATGATTCTTAATTATATTAAAAAATAGTTTTATACCCCACACTACGTGTACGGACCGTGTCGTAGGGTATATAGAATTTGGTCTTCCATTTGTAACTCTCATAAGGCAACGTAGAATTTGATATTTCTCTTACTAGTTTTTAATAATTTTCATTGGATTGGAACATTTTTTATACCCTTCTCCACGTGCACGTACCGAATGGTATATTGAGTTTGTTGTTCCGTTTGTAACGCCCAGAGGGGTCGTGGTAGGTATGACACGGTATATATAAATGATCAGCGTCGGATACTGGATCGATTTAACGATGCCCGTCCGTATTTCCCAGCGATTAAACCGTAGTTTAAGAGCTTTCGAGCTGAAATTTAGCTCCTATTCTCCAAGCGGAGGCTAAGTTCAAAGATGGACAAGATCGGATAAAAACTACTACAGCCTCTTATACAAACCACCTCTTTCCATAGGAACAAAAAAATTAATTAAAATAGTTCCACTGCTGATATAACGTTTAAATTCGATATTTAGTACTGCTCACAAAAGATGTGCATGATCAGATAAGAACCACGTCCACCTCCCAAACCACCCCTTTTTATAAGAAATGTTTTTTTTTAAATAGCTAGTGTAAATAATTAGTTCAAATTCGGTATTTAACACTTATGCAGCAACACAAAACTACTTACCAAAAAGAGGCGTCACCCGATAAAAAAATTTAGACATGTAGCACTTATGTGCTGAAAGAAGCACATTTTTTTGGTGTCACTGTAATGGCCGAGGGTATATGAGCTTCGGCATAACCGGTGATAATTTTCTTACCAGTTTTTTTACTTTATTATTTTTATGTAAAACTTAAAATTATCCACAAGTTTCACTACTAATATGAAGTAGGTAAGGTGCCACTCTTGTTCACATGACTCCTCAGTTGCTCTTCTTTTGTGCACCAAAGCTAAAAATTTGATGATAGCTTTAAGATTATCTCTTGTACAAAATATGCTCCGGTCTGCCGAAGCAGGTGCCACCCCCTATTTTAAATCCCATGTGGAGAGAATCTCGAAAAGTAAATAAAATTGTTTGGACCACACTTAAAACAGCTCGAATCAATGTGATAGTCATAAATGTAAAACAAATTAAAAATTGGCATCTTTAAAAAGGCATCTATTGCGTTATTTTTTCAAAACGCATACATGAAAACATAAAAATGTATTCAATAAATTTAGGAATATGTTACTCTAAGGATAAACTATGTCGTTTTTCCCATTTCTACAGAATATTTTAGCTTTTGAATGATATACATACATACGAGTATATTAGAAACAGTACACATTTTTAATTTACATTGATCAATAATCTGATGTATTTGTATATATTTTCTTCAATTGGCATTTTATATTTTTACACTTCTTCGTTTTGATGATAAAAAAATGAAACATAATAAGGAAATAATGTCTAAGCATTTTTTAATTAAGAACATCATATAGCATTTGTTTAAAGTCATTAAATCTTTAATTGCTGTAGTTACCCATCTTATTTTTGAAATAAAATAATTACAGATACAAAAATTTATTTTGAAGTTAAATAAAACAACAAAAAAATACATTTTATTGATGTTTATATGGTTTGTTTACATTGTGTTACAAAATTTAAAATACTTTGTATTAAAGAAACTTGCAGATTTAAGTTAAAAGTGTATCATCTAATTCTTCTTCCTTTCCAACTGGTTGAATAGCACCTTTACGTAAAACTTTGCTTACTACTTCACTCAGAGAATCTTTAGCACCAGCTTCTAAAATATTTATGATGTTAAGGTATGTTGTTTCATCTTCACGAAGACGTAAAATAGTAAACAGAGCAATTTCAGAATTCGACTTTACGTAACCGTTTTTTTCTTTTGTACCATTAACTAGCATCGGAACAACATATTTCATTAATTCTGGAGATAGTTTATGAACAGGTAAGGATTTAGAAAGGTGACTGCAGCTTTTAGCAACTAATTGTTTTACATCATTACTATTATGATTCATTGCACGAACAAATGCGACAATTACAGGTTGGGTAGGTATTTTATCATTGTGTAAAAAATATTCTAAATAGTAAGTAATTGCGCGTACACCATTACTTGCTATAAGTACTTTATCCGACGAAATACATAAAATCATGCTTTTAATAATTTTATCTTCATTTTGCGAGTTTAAAATATTATTTGGACTTTCTTTTAATGCTACAAAAAGTACCACTGTCCTGCCATGTTTTATAAAACCTTCTTCGCCATCCTCAACTAATATGTAATTATTGAGAATATCATCGACTTGTTCACTTGACAAATATTTGAGAAGTGCACCAATACAGCCTCCTACTGCACTTCGAGTAATGTCTTCGTGATGCCCAAGCATTGTCAGCAAAGTATTACATATTTGTTTTTTTAAGAAGTCTGACATTTTATCTCCTGCTGGACTAATAATACTCCGTAGTGCTTGAAGCATCGTTTCACGTACAGCAGAATCATCACTATTTTTTATACTATTATGAATTTCATTAAACAGGGGATCAGCCCTTGTGTGAATTGTTACTAACTCTGATAAAGCTTGACCAGCTCTCATGCGCACCGTGCGGTTTTGATCGTGCAATGCTTTTAAAAATGTGGTTTGTAGTTGTGGTAAGAATTGTTTCAACATAATTCCAACCTTGTGTAATAAAATAGCTAAAGTTTCAAGTACAGCAGCTTTAACGCCTGCATTAAAGCGATCTCCCAAAATTCTAATAAGTGGGCCAGTAATATGCACTACGGATGGTTGTAATGACTGAGCATTTGTCAATGAAATTATTTCACCAAGTCCTTGTGCCGCATTTTCCTTTTCATCAGGCAGACCATTTAAAATTGCTTCTCTAAAAACTGGTAGTAATGGCGTTATTCCCTTAGGCAAACAGAAACCTGGTAGCTCGAATTCTCTTAAATCGCTTGCAGCAAATCGCACTGCTTGCCTAACATCTGAAACATGAGCAATCTGCTGCGCTGGGTCCAATGTTTTGACGACAGAGTTTAAAGCATCCCAGGATCTTTGCAATATATCTCTGTCAATATCAGCCATTAAACGTAAAAGGCAGCGTAAAAGTTGTGGGACATATTGAGAATAGTCGCCAGGGGAATGCATACAAAATGCAGAAAGTAAACTTGCAGCAGATTTTCTCGTTGCAACATTTTCAGATTTGGCAGAAACCATAAGTGTATCCATTATAGTTCGTATTCCAACTTCATCGCATACTGATAAAATGACGGCTTGGCAATATTCCAGCTCTTGATGTTCATTTGAAGATCCCTGCGCGTTAGAAAGCGCTTGTAAAAGTGCAGATAAAATTTTTGGCAAATATTTCGTGAGAGCTTCGCCTGCTACAGATACTAATATAGATAAAGCTTTTGTGTTAACTGGATCTGCTGTTAATTGGGGAACAAGATACGGTAAGACAACTCTAGATTTAATTGACATAACTTGCCGCAAACCGTCTAGAGTATTTTCTGCTACAGCTTGATCCGAATCAGAAAGTCCCTCCAACATTGATGGTAGAATGTCATCTAGTGCGCGTGATCCAACAGTTGAATGTAAGGATTCAAACGTTTTTGCAGCAGCTTCTCTTACCTCCGGAAGTGGATCAGATAAAGCCTTTCGAACAGTTGGTACTAAACTATTGACAAATGTTAACACCATTTCCTTTGATGTTGATGCCATTATTTCAGATAAACCAATGCAAACACCCTGGCGTTGGTCAGCTTGTTCTGAATTTAGACCACGTTCTAAAATTGGTATAATTTCTGGAAGAACTCTTTCTCCAAGCTTTCGTACTAGGTCACCTAATGTCCGTGCAGCAACTTGCCGCTTGTCATAGCTGGTACTAGCTAAACAGCCGAGCAGTAAACTAAAGAGGGTTGGTAGTATCTCTCTCAAAGTACGTGGTGTGTTCGTTACAACAACCTTCCATACATGCAACGCTGCTTGACGTACCATTAAAGAAACGTCGCTGCGTCCCATATAAAGACCTGAAAGCACCCTATTGCGTCTTTCATCGCCAAGAAATCTTATAATTGCAGTATGCGATTGTTCGGTCCCAAAGTTATCGTCTTCGCTAGCGGTTTCTGTAGTCATTTTTCCCGATACTCCAGATATTCTATACAAAAGATCTCCCAACAACTGTACAGAACTGTATCGAATTCTCCAATTGTCGTCAAAAAGTCCTTTTTCTAATTCTGGAAGCAATAGAGTTACAGCTGTTTCAGCATATAGGTTAACGATTCGCTGGCCAGCCTTTAAAGCTGTATCACGTACATATTCGTTTTCATCAGCTAACGCTTTAAGAATTGGGTTAATAATTTGACCAATGTATGGAGTAAAATCTTGCGGAAACGCACCAGGCATGTAAATAAACATCATTATGTAACCATCCTTAACATGTGGTGCAATATCATTTCTCTCCGCAGTTGCTATAATTTCTGGCATTAATTTATGCAGCTTTTCTACCCCTAGTCCGCCTACGACTTCAGAAAGCCCTTGAGCTGCTCCACTACGGTCTACGCTGCTTGACTCAGAAGTTAAAGTTTGCATTAACCAAGGAAGTAAGTCTTCAAATGAAGATTCACCCATTCCACGTACCATTGCACCCAAAGCTCTAGCAGAAACTGCGCGTACTTCAGGAACAGGATCTAATAATGACATTTTTAGTCCTGGAATTATATTTGGTAAGTACGGAGTTAAATCTTTTTGATCAGTTAGAGAGTACATATTTCCAATAATTTGCGCAGCCATTTTTCTAGTCTCGGTAGATCTATCCATAAAAGCCCTTTGTACCACTGGCATTATTAAAGCTAACGACGGAGCATCTATAAAATGAACGAATTTTGTTTGCAACAAGCTATGTAAACATAAGGAAGTGTTTTTCGAAGGATCTTCTAAAGCTTTTAAGAGAACGGGAACAATTGCTTGGATTTCTGGATTTTTTATAACTGATCCAATAACTTTAAGAGCATCAGCCCCAGCTTCCTGGACTTTTGTGTGCGAATCACCAAGAACTTCGATAAGTTTTGGTACTATACTCGGTAAACATGATGACAATTGCTTAGGAGCGCAAAAGGCCATTGCGCCAAGCAACTCCACTGAAGCAGTCTTAGTTCGCCAGGAGTCTTCGTCTAAAGCGTCAAGTAATGAAGGCAAAACAAGCTTTACTCCATGAGCGGAGAGCTTGCCCATAACAACTTTAGCAGTATCGTCAGCTGCCTGTCTTACATACTGTGATGAATCTCCAAAGCATTGTAGCAAGTGAGGTAGTACGTGAACTATATATGGCTCAAATAGTCGACCAAGAGTTGTACATAGGACCTCAAACGCAAAAAGAGCACCTTCTCGCGACTTGTAATTTTTTTTCTCTTGAATATAAGTCGTTAACTTTAACATAATATCAAATTGTTTTAGTGATAATATGCCTAAGCCTTTAACGATCCCGGCAATTCCATATGCTGCTCCTCGTCTTTCTCCATATTTGTCAGATTTTACTAATAATTGCAATAGCTTTTTTACCATCAATGGAGCTTCTTCTTTTACTGACGGCATTAAATGTGGCAAACAGTTTGCGACTGCTTCCTGTACTTGTTGTGATGGCGTTGACAATGCTGTGAGTAGCCTTCGAACAATTGGTTCAATACGTTTATCATCTTTTTCTAAATGGCGAGCCATTGAACCCATTAAAATAACAACTGCTTGACGAATATTATCGTACATTTGAGACTTAGGGGCTTTATCCAAAAAGTCTTCAAATACAGGAAGCAAATTAATAATGGTTTCTTTGCCATGTAAATCAACTATTGCTAAAGCAGCAGCAAGCATCTCTTTGTGAACAACTTCTTCACGATCTCCAAGGCCTTGTGAAACCATAAATTGCATAATATGATTGACATCATCTACCAAAAAAAACTGAGCTGTTTGAGAAATTGTAATTGCTACACCTCTACGTGGTTCCCATTGATCAATAGCCGGTTCAATTTCACGATCAAACTGGTCTAATTTGGGAGGTATCATAACAAGTTTTTCATTGAAAGTGGAAAGTAATTTTTTTAAAATTCGTTTGAGCAAACTTGCATCTTGATTTAACAGTGGTACTAATGATGATGCAGCTGCTTTTTGAATACATAATTCTGGATGTATAATGTCGGTAAGCAATTCTTCTGCCTCGGGTAAATGAAAATCTGTTAATTCCCACAGATCTTTTGCTAGTCGGCGATTATCTGCACACACATCATATTTCGCAACCCAAAGACGTCGGATGATAAGACTGGATAATTCAGTGTCAAAATCGATCTTGGTTCTAATCGCATTTGCCATTATGTATAAAGCTCGTAAAGCAACATCCCTAGTCGCTTCTAGATTACTTTGTAATGCAGTCAAAAATAGTTCTATCTCATTTTTATTAGCAGTTGCACAGAAATCAGCTCCAGAACTTGTTTTAGCCACTTCTAAAAGAGCTGCTACTGCTTGCGTTTGTATTCGGCCTCTATGTTGACTAATTAGATGAAGAAGCAGACGAAACATTTCCAACCTCGGCATATACTTTGGGTGACGAAGATCCGATAAATCTCCCGAAATAGTGTCACCCTTAATTTGTGCATGACTTTCGATGAATTGGATTCCAATTAAGAGAAATTCTTCATTACTTGAAATACAATTAGAGGCCAGAGATCGCTTTAAAAACTCAAACGCATATGAAAAAGATGGTGCAGTCATATAACATTCAGTGTCATTTGAATCAACATCACAAGTTTGTCCCAGAGTGTACTTGTGAAGACTTAATAAAGTTTCCACATTTGTTTCGTTTAAATCTTTTTTAACCCATTCTTCATTTAAATCACAATGAGGTTTTTCCAATCTTATTGTTGTTATTGCCAGTTGAATACCTAAATTGTTTTTATCATCTTTAAAACATGCGGTGCGAAGAAAAAAGTATAATTTTGTAAGAAGTCCTGCTGCCAGAGGAGACTTCATTGCTCTGAGTACCGACCCCAAGAGCTCTGAAAAATGTAGTGAAACATGAATTGGACTTCCATAACAAGCTGATTCCAACATAGAAATAAGCGCTTTTAGCTTTTCATTAAGAATACTAAGACGTGTTTTTATAAGTTGTTCTTTTTCTGATTGGTTTTTAATAGCTTCCTGTTGTTTAGCGCTAAGTAGAGGGGGCTTTGCCTTGCCTTCCTTTCGACGTTTTTCTTCAATTTCACGACGCAATTGCAATTCTTCTAACTGTTCCTTGTAACTATATACTTTGTTTTCCCGTTTTAATCCAGCGGTTACATAAATATCTTCATTATTTGGAATTACACTTTTGTCGTAAAGCTCTCCTTCAGGTGTAAGATAGGTAAAATATTCGATATCAGTTACATGACACATCTTGGAGTCGTTAAGATCCGTAGTTACTTTTGTTATAACAATTGGCAGCATCAAATCTGGGCTTATTCTTACAATAGTAGCAATGGCATTTTCATATGTTTTATTTAATCTGAAGTTGTTTACTAATATATTTGTAATTTGTTTGACATTTAAGGAAATAAAAAGTTTCGGTTCTAACTTAAGGTTAAATTGAAGAATATTTTCCCATAATTGGTCCTGGTTACACACAATAGAGGGATGATGACATATTAGTAGTGATTGTAATGCCAGAGTTTGTGCATCCGCACACGATAAGTTTTCAACTTTGCTAAGATTATGGATAGCTTCAATTAAAGCGCTGGATGGAGTACAATTGTCATCGGCAGATATGTCGCTATCATACGTAATTTTTAAACCATCTATGGATCTTTCAAATTCAAAAAGTATTCCTTTAACAAACGTAACTCCGTCTTGTGCTGCAATAATTTTTGGTAACAAAACATTGGCATAGTTTCTAACTTTTTTGGAAGAAGACGTTAAGCTATATACAATAGCTTTGAACAATAACTGAATTGGACCCTTTAGATTTTTAAAGTATTCTGTTAGCAATCGCTCAGCCATTAACATCACAAAGCATAAAGTGTCTGATGGCGCAGCTAATAGAAAGCGATCGGAAAAAAAAATGTGCTTATTCAAATCCAAAATAGTATTCCAAAAAATATTTAACGTGGGATCAATAGATGATTTTTCTGTCTTCAATAGAATGCAAGTAGCGCAAACAGCCTCAGACACAATTAGAATTTGTGTGGGATTATGAATAGCCTTGTCGAAAATTCGTAGTAAAATAGGAGTAAAATCCACATCTTCTGTTAAATATGTTTGATGAAGTGCTGCTAGTAACCACTGTAAATACCCTAGACGTACTGCTTGAGTAGTAGTCTTGAGTTGTAATCCTTTTTTAAATATATCAGTAACATTATTTGGTAATTTTCCAGTGAATTTCATAGACCACAGGCTAAACATTTCCAAAGTATGACAAATGACCTTTTCTTGAATTTCAGTTTCTAGTGCCTTTGAAAAAAGATCCAAAACTAAAGTCATGATTCCACAAAGTTTATCAGATGTAATTGAGTTGAAGCTCAAATTGCCGGCTCCCTAAAAATAAATTAATAACAAATATTTAATTTATATATAATTTTAGATTTATTGAAAAACAATTAGAAACCGGAAAAATAATTATACCATGAAAATACACCAACATTGTACATTTATACCCTTAACCATTTTCGTTATATTGAATTTGTTCTTCCATTTATAAAGCCGAAGGCGTAGTAGGTATGACAATATATGTATATATTGTATAATTGAACAGCGTCGAATTCGATTTAATTATGTCCGTTTGCTGAAATTTGGTATGTGAGATCGTATTTCCCAGGGTTAGTTTTAAGAAGAGTAAGATTAGACCAATAACACTCCCACTCATAAGTGCTGCAAAAAACACATTTTTAGTCCCTAAAATGGCGGGGGTATATGAGCTTTGTCATAGCATAGCCGAAGATAATTTTCTTACTAGTTTGCACGCCCATGGGACATTAATACTGTTACAAAATTGAACACACCCATTCCAATAGTATAAATTGGCGTTAGTCTGTGACGGGAAATCAAAAATGTTTCAACTATCACTATCTTACCTACCCCGGAGCCAACGTATTGCATGTGGCCTTCCAATGCTAACTCATGCAATCGAACGTAGACAACAAACTGAAGCTCAAGTGCACACTTGAATCTTCAACATTGATCACCTAACCGAACAGACAAAACAACTATTTACCAGCAATTTATAAAAATAATAATTTTTAAGAAAACATATATATACGCGTATATATAATTTTGTATAATGACATAAAAAACTACAGGGTGGCGCAACAGAAATCACCCTATTGGAAGATGCTCTCATTTTTGCAAATGGCCGCCAATGTCAAATCTGTTTTGACATTTGTGGACTAGACAGATACAGAATACAAGTGAATAAGCCATGGAGCGATACACTCCCCAAGAACGCGGAATAATTGTGTCTATTTTTTTGCGTAACAATTCGTCTGTGGTGTTGGCAAAAATCATAATGAGCGATGAGGCTCATTTTCACCTCAGCGGGTACGTGAACAAGCAAAATTATCGCTTCTGGGGAACCGAAAATCCGCGAGTGATGCACGAGAAACCATTACACCCGCTCAAAGTGACTGCGTGGTGCGCTGTTCACGCTGGAGGAGTCATCGGGCCGAACGCCGCGGGTCAAACGACAACAGTGGACGGTGCGCGCTATAGGGCAATGTTGACCGAGTTTTTTCTGCCCGAACTGGACGAATTAGGACTGGTGGACATGTGGTTCCAACAGGACGGAGCAACAGCACACACTGCACGAGCCACAACCGACATTCTGAAGGCCGGATGACTTCTTTTGCGCCACCTTGTATAATGTATAATAATATGAAGCCCAATAAAAACGAAATTTTACTGATATTTTCTTTTTTATTTTGTATTATTTAATGCGATCTTTGAACTACCCTACCTAACTCGAGGGAGCTCTCTAGAATATGTAACGAATATCTTTTTCGCTGCTTAAAATAATCACTTCGCACGCATGGGTCAATATGATATACATAGGCTTTCCAAGTAAAGTTAAAGGGAAATATTAAATATTTGATATTGATATTTAAATATTTTTCTTTTGCTTTTTTGGTCATCTTTTGCAGGCAAGTAGAATTGTAAGTATAATATTCTTATTGACAGGTAAGTTTTCGGTTTTGAATCACAACTTCGGTAAGTATGCGTTTTTTTTAAATATGTAATTTATTTATTAACAGATTAGTTTACCTTTTAAATCTTCATAAAATGTTAGAATGAATTAAGTACCTTATAACAAGGAATTATAATTCAATTATCGACTATTTATATGCGATTAATTGATGATAATTCAACACTCACTAAACAAAAATAATAATTAAAACAAAAAAAAAAGTGTTTTGAAATGCTCTTCACCCCGTGAGAGAAAACAAGTAAGAAATTAAAGTCGGTCATACCGACTATTACAAATGCAACACATTTTTAAATATCAGAATCAAATTAGAATGGTTCATGATAATATTTCAAAAAAAAAAATATTGTTGGACCAACCTAATTTTATAAATCTTGAACCACCCTAATTAGATTACTCTACTTATTTAAGATAGTTTGAGTAAAAAAATATTATATTAAAGTTTTCAGGGCTTTGTTTAATCGTTCCAAAAATTTAGTTGTTCCCAAGGACAACAGAATTTGTTGTACAAAGTTTCAACATATCGTGTTAACAAGAAATCGCTATTTATTGCAACTGTGGGCGTGGTCATGGGCGGCTTGGCTCCAAAATCTAATCAGTTCTTCGAGGGCATAAAAGTAACTAGTGTAGTTTCAGCTCAATATCTCTAACAGTTCTCCCGCTACCGTGTTAACAAGAAATGATGACAGACAGACGGACATGGCTAAATCGACTCAGCTTTTGATGCTGAGCAAGAATATATACATATATATATATATATATATATATATATATATATATATATATATATATATATATATATATATATATATATATATATATATTATTTGTACAAATAATATATATATATATATATATATATATATATATATATATATATATATATATATATATATATATATATATATATTAGGTGTACAAATAAGTTTCCGCCGTTTTTTGTTAATAAAATAATATTTAAACGATTTTAAACGATGTGAGACTGCTTGCTGAGTGACTTCTAAACTAAGTGCAAGTTCCTTTTGTGTTTGAGACGAATCTTCACCCAATAATTTCTCCAAATCTGCATCCTCGTAAATTTTCGGCCTTCCACTGGATCTTTGTCTTTTATGTCAAAATCACCTTTTTTAAATTTTTGAAACCACTCACGACATGTTCTCTCACTCAAAGCATCCTCATTATATGCTTCTACGAGCAATCGATGCGACTCAGCAGCAAATTTTTTTAAATTAAAAAAATTAATTAAAAGTTCCCGCTAATGACACTTAGTTGGCTCAAATTGAGACATTTTTGGATGAAGAAAAATATATGATGCTAATGCGAACTTAATAACATGATAAGGTTATGTTGTTCTGGAATAAACAAACTAATTTTCAAGTAGGTTACCATCTGCGAATTCCAACGTAAATATATATATATATATATATATATATATATATATATATATATATATATATATATATATATATAGGGGAGAGGCCCCCAAGGTGGACACCAATCTTTTGAACAAATGTAGAATCTTAACAACACAAGATATCTTGAAGTGTATTATGTATTTCCTGAAAGCTTAACTCATTAGCTTACTATCCCTGAAAAAGAATTTTGATATCATCATTAGAACCAAAGTTATGACTGATTTAAAAAATAGTCGAAAATGACGACTTTGAAAAAAGGTCCCCGAAGGTGGACACACCTGAAAAATTCACTCCAAAAGTCGGAAAAAAAACAGAAAATCCATGTTTCGACAAGTTTATTTAATGTTCAATGTTTTTCATTGGAAGTTACATCAAATTGTTACGAAAAAAAAAATTGGTGCAAAATGAATGCCGACCAAGCGTGAAGTAGACAAAAAAAAGGGCTTAATCCGAATCGTCGGAGGTACACTGAGGACAAGTGTACCAAGAACCGCGCATTTTCACACATTTCAAGTGTACTTCTCGGTTACATACGTTGCACGCAATTGAATTGAATTTTGTAAGCGTCAAAGGCATATTTTTTAAGCAAATGATACAAAAGTCTACATCATCTTCAGACGACGATTTCGATTCTTGCTTTGCTGATGGTTTCGAAAATCTCAAAGATTTTCGCGTTGGTTCTGCTGGATAAGGCTTCTTCGAACTTTGCAAAAAATATTGTTTTCAAACATATATTCCTCTGTTTCGAAAGAATAAGATTTTCAGCCCTGGGGTCCCGCTGACTGTCGCTACGGCACTGGACTCGCAGTGTGTGTGACTATTAACAATGTATGAGTCACACGTCTGTGACTGTATTTGCTTTTTTACATTTATAAAAACAAATAGGTACCATTTGTGCACAAATTTTAGTGAAAAACGTAAGTATCCACCTTGGGGTTCAAAAAGTGTCCAGCTTAGGGTGAAAATGCAAGTTATTTGGAAAAAGCATAGAAAATTATCAGACAACAACACTAAGCTAATCTGTTTACGATATGTTTGTTTGGTACGTTAGCTAAGCTAAAAGGGTATTTACCTTCTCGCGAACTCTTTTTTCGATCATTTGATCGCACTTTTCACGAGCGCCGTCAAAACTTTACGGGTCACTTTCGTGTCCGAGGTATTGCAGCGGACAACGCGCCACGAGTTGACACTTCACAACATAACCAAAAACTGTAATACTGACATGGAGCGCACAGTGCTGCCACCTTTTGCCAACAAAAAATTCAAGTGTGTCACCTTAGGGGGATGTCCACCTTGGGTGCCTCTCCCCTATATAATATATATATATATAAAAGTGGTGTATGTAATGTAGAGAAATACTCAAGATATATATATATATATATATATATATATATATATATATATATATATATATATATATATATATATATATATATATATATATATATATATATATATATATATATATATATATATATATATATATATATATATATCTTGAGTATTTCTCTACATTACATACACCACTTTTATATATATATATATATATATATATATATATATATATATATATATATATATATATATATATATATATATATATATATATATATATATATATATATATATATATATATTATATAGGGGAGAGGCACCCAAGATGGACATCCCCCTAAGGTGACACACTTGAATTTTTTGTTGGCAAAAGGTGGCAGCACTGTGCGCTCCATGTATATATATATATATATATATATATATATATATATATATATATATATATATATATATATATATATATATATATATATATATATATATATATATATATATATATATATATATATATATATATATATATATATATATATATATATATATATATATATATATATATATATATATATATATATATATATATATATATATATATATATATATATATATATATATATATATATATATCTTGAGTATTTCTCTACATTACATACACCACTTAGTGGTGCATAAAAATTCGCTAACTGTAATGCCAAAACTAAAAACGAACGGATTGTGCTCTGGTTTGCTTGTTGCGAGTAAAAACTCTCCCGCTCAAACTCTACCAATAAAAAAGTTCACCGCCATCCCCCGCAAGTGCGATTGATTAACGACAAAATACACATCAATAAACAACAAAAAATAATATATCTTAGAAAAATGCAAGAACCAGCTGGCGATGCGATGAACATCAACCAAAATCAAAAACAAATTCGTCATCTTCAGCAGCAGGTTCAACAACTACAAGATCGATCCTCACAACATTTGGATCGACGCGGGAACTACCACCCCGCCCAAAGACTGCAAAATCTCGGACACTCGAACCAAGCATGTATGTACCGAGAATTCTTATCTTTACTTCCCTCTATCTCTTTTTCTCTAACAGATCAGACAATGCTGGCTTGCCTGACTACTAATAATTTTTGCCGGTGACGTCGAAACTAACCCTGGTCGACAACTTAGTCAGCGCTCACCGCAGAGATCTGTGGTTACGGCACCTGGAATAGTCGGAAACGACTTTGGTCGACCATCAAATCCCCGGAGAAGTGCGAGACCCAGAACGCCGAGCCATCCGAAGGAGGATCAGATCCCTTCCCCCTTCAGACGATATCATTGATATCACTGCAGAGAATGTCTATAGAGCTATCAAGGCAGCGAAAAATTTAACAGCAATAGGTCCGGATGGTCTTGCAATGATAATGCTAAAACACCTGGGGAGGCAAGGAGTGACATACATAGCGGAAACCTTCTGCTTCCATGGGAAATCATTCCAAACCCGGGAAGCCCATCAACAGCCCATCTTTTTGAATGTTCCCTCAGGTCTGACTTCACACCCAGGTCTCTCTGAACCAGTCGAGGTTGCTCGCTTCCTTGAACTGGATGGGTAATAGCTAGATTTCTTTCTTTCACTTTTCAAACTTTCATTATCCACACTAATTACGTTTCCCTCACATGTACATGCATGTGATTATTCCAGTGGACGCTAAAACAACAACTACAAAATCAGTAACATCGACAACAAAAGCAAATTTTAACGCTCTGGTTAGCCTCACAGGCTGAGTCTCTGTCACCTGCTCTCCCATGAAGTTCTCAATGCGTTACTCCTAACACGCAAATCCCTCTTTGCGATACTCCCACTAATAATAAAAAAGACATAACAGCAAAAAAGCAGACTGCCATTGACCGCTGCTATCCAAAACGAAAACTTACGCCGCGCTGAGAATATGAATTTGCTTAAAATTAAAAAAACAAATCCCAACAATGAGTCTTCCAAGCTGAGACAGAATCGTTACGAGATTCTTGGCGTCCATATGAGTATGAATCTCAAGCCAAAAGCTCAAAAACCCCCTCCAATATATATCTGTGAGCAAAACTCGAAATCTCTTTTAGATTTACTCACACAAAATATTGGCGTGAATAATTTTCATGTAGTCCCTCCCTATCTGCATAGGAGAAATAAATAAAATTAAAATTCAAATATTCAGTGAACCATTATAAGTTAATTATCGACACTCTCGATCAAGCAAAATAGAGCTATTACATATAGACATCTCAAAAGTTCCAAAAGTCTATCAGTAATATTGAAAGGCATTAATCTTTCGTTAAATGCAAAGGAATTCAAGAAGCGCTATAGGAAGAGGAAGTCGTAGATAAAATGGTATCTAATATACTAAATCGAAACAAAACTCCCCAGCCACTCCTACGAGTGAAACTGGAATACAATGCAAAATCCCATAGAAAAGGTGAATCCCACTCAATTTACTCCCTGCGATATCACTTGCATCGCAAAATCCGTGGACCAATCTATTGTCGAATTGCCAAAAATTTGGCCACTCAAAAATTTATTGCACACTTCACATGCAAAAAAATGCAGCAACTGCTTTGGAAACCACACAGCAAACTATAGTGGTTGTCCAGTATATCAGATAAGGCTGTTACACCAGTTGTACCAACTAATTCCAATCAGGTCATTCAAAAGTATGGGTATATCAGTGAGCGGAAGACTATTAATGATATTTTCAGCCTCTATCAAAACACTTCGAAACGTCTTCAATTGAGGTGCCTCCTACTTTAATACCTTTTGCAGCAAGCGTTTCACACACTGCACCAGTCACTCCCAGCTACCTCCAGCGTTTGGGTTGGCAGGGCAGTTAAAAACCTATTGAATGTTTTTCTTTGCCATACTGCGTTTTATTTGATTTAAATCAAAAAGACGATATTCCTTTTTCAACTTCTTTTGAGCACCTATGAAGTTGTTGCCATTGTCACTTATAATACTAGTAGGCACGACGGTTGAAAAAATTTCTAAGGCAAATTAAAAATGTAGTAGGTGTCGTCAATTCTTTAATTCATCTTAATAAAATCGTCGTCATCCAAAAATTGCGTAAGCTTATGCAAAGTGCTCGTTTTTGGTACACACTTGGTTGCACGAAGTGTACTAATATCTTTCGAGTACGCCACATCCTGTACGCAGCGGTATATAAACTTTTCGGCTTCGTACAGTTCAGTCGATTTTAGCTCCCCTACTTGCCGATCATGTGACTGCACATTGTTGGCGAAACGCAGTATCCAGCCAACCAATCGTAACATTTTTAAACATTACGAAAATTTTGTGAAATTTATTTTAAAAAAACTCGCCTCTGTACAGCAATATAATTCGTTTTAAGTTTTCTTCTACGGCACAATTCTCCGATGTCAGCTTCGATTCTTCTCGAGGTCAGAACGTTTCTTTCTGGTGAAGAAAATCGGGTCCCCTTAACCAGCGTGATATGAATTCAAATTCCATCGGTAACTTGGCGCGGGTGGCTTCATCATCTACATTTAACACAGTTGGAATCCAACGCCACTGCGTACTCAAAGTAGTTGCCAGAATCTTAGCAATTCTAAATGCGACAAACTGCTTGTATTGTATTCACGAGCAGTCGATCTCATTCAAAGAATTACGGTTTTCGAGTCGCTCAAAAATATAATTTTGGATGTTGAAAAATCGTGGCATTTTTCAATTGACGTTTTCATGCGGCTTGCAGTTCTAGACGTGGTATGATCATTCATTTTAATGGGAAACATCTGGTTTTGGCGGCAACAAATGTGTGTGAGACAATTCAATATGTGTTCTGCTTCTTCTCTGTCAGGTGATGCTAGCTGAGGATGTTGTTTAAAATCTTTATGTAGTATACCACACGATTTCCTGAGACGGCAATTTTAGTCAAATTAAGACTCTTTTGCAGGCACCAGAAGCAGACTTGCACTTATTTGCCACTGGTATTAAGCGATTTGAATTAACATTCGCTCAAATTGTGATTTTGGTTCCATTTTAAGCATATCAATTGTTGTTTTGGATGAGGTTGTGTTTCACTGCTATGCAGGACTCTACGCTCAGGATCTCCACTTGACATTCCAGGCAGCAGGAATACCACCTTGGCAAGTTCGCTTATCCAGTTCGAAAAATTTTCTACTGTAGGAAATGGTTAAATATTAGCAGCATATCGACTCCACTCGTACTGCTTTGATGGTGGCAATTTATAGACGATTTGCTCCAACAACGTAGGATTCATTAAATGATGCTGGCATTTGGCAGATTTGAAAAATGCGACGATGTTGCGAACGCGGTTCGAAAAGCTCAATACTTGATTTAAATTATTATCATGAATTGATGGAAGCTGCGGCAATTGGTTTGACGGTGGCAGCGACTGCTGCGGCAATTGGTTTGACGGTGGCAGTGACTGTTGCGGCGGTGGCAGCGGTTGCTGCGGCGATAAATATTACATTGGCAGCAACTGCTGCGGCAATTGGTTTCCAGGTGGAGGCGACTGCTGCGGCAATTGTTGCGGCGGTGGCAGCGTCTGCTGCGATATTATGGTATATGGGACGAATGTTTACTATATTGGACATTGGTGACATCTGTCTGTTGGAATTCCATTTGTCGTTGACTTGTTTCATTGCGCAATTCATTTACGAAATCACGCAGAGAAGCGAAGCTAGCAACTAACAATGCTAACTGATCATTTGGAGCGTTTGTCTGTGTGCCCCAACAGCACCTTCTTCATCATCATTGCTCCTATCGATCAGATTCCATGGCGGCGGCTACACGAAGTTCAATTTTTTTCATGAATTTTAAAGAAGCTTCCACCAAATCAAAATGGCTGCAACGTGCGTATCAGGAAATTAAATTAGAATTAAACGACGTCAGCAGCTCTCGTGTAAGAAGCAGTTTTAAAACTTTTATATCGGCGATAAACAAACTTAAATTGTATTTTTATTTAATGAAAATTGTTTATTTTAAAATATATTAAAACAAAGTAATAATTTAAAGACTTGATTGGCTTGCTTATTTCTATTATTTTTCGTCAATGACTATATTTTTTTCGTTGTGCGTCTGTTTCAAAATTGAAGCTTCTTCCTCGAGCACGTTTTCAAAAGCCAATGAAAAAAACTCTCTAACGGTAAAGCTAATAAATGTAAAAGCAAATAGAAGAAAAAAATTTTTAGCGTTGCCAATTTGCGATAATAATAATCGACAACAACAACAATATAGAGTAAAAGATCGCGATTATTCATTTGTTTTCTTTTGTGAAAACATTTCTTTTACACTCTCAATGAAAGTTTAACTTAAGAACGATTAAAAATTTTCATCTTTGGTCGCTGATGAGGAAAGGTAGTGTCTCTCGAAACAGCTGTCCGACCTTCTACTCTTATATTGTTGTTGCCTAACAATTAACAAAACATTATTTTAAATTCATTCTACTAATTTTTGCATCTAAGTCTATTGACCGATTTTTGTATATGATACGTCGTTTTGTTCGCAATTAAACGTGTTTTGACAAAAAAAAATTAAAACCTGGAAGATTTTTGCATTTTCGTCATTTAATTAATAAAATTCCATTTTTTTTTAAATTAAAAAAAAATTTTAAATTTTGTTTAATTACGTCTAAGATGATGGTCTACCAAAAAATGTTATTACCATTGATGATATACAATTTTATTACCTTTAATTTAAACTATCATTAAAATCGACCAACTCTAACGTGTTATATGTACAGTTACGTAATACCACCTTTTCGAAATTCAACAAAAACATTAAATGAGCGATATCTCCTAAACGGTGTGACAGAATTTTTTTTGGCTAAAAATCAGCGCCCCATTTTACATAGGAAATGGATATTGGTTTACCCACATCATTTTGGCTGTCGGGTAGTTTTATTGTTAGTTCTAAGGTAAACTTAGATGATTTAATTTAAAAAAAAGCAATACAAATATTTTCCTCCGCTTTACAACATTGAATTGAATTGTGTATGAACAAAAATTTTAAGAAAATGTTGAAAATCCGAGGCCTACTTGGAGACTTGACCACATGGTTGGCAATTCGCCAGTATTTTCAGCACTAGAACTTCCCTTTCCAAATTTTCAAAAGTGAATTGTCTTCGCCATTTCAGTGACACTAAAAATGTGCTTTTTTAGCACATAAGTGCTACATGTCACTATTATAAGTGGGTGTTGTTTCTATCGAATATTTATATTTCTTAGCTCTAGTGTTTATAGTTAATGTATTAAAAAATAATTTATATAATAAATAAACTATATTTTTGTTAAATTTCATCTTTAATAAAATAGAACTTTTATCGGGAGCGAGTGCGGGTTGAAAAAGATAAAAATTGGCATTACTTTAAAATTTAAGAGATATCAAATTAAAATTTTGTATATGAGTATTTATTTTTCATGTAGAGGTTAAGTTCTAGGATGGGCAAATCGAATGAAATTTACTCCCACCTCCCATACAAACTCCCCCTTTTTTATCTTATTGAAATTTAAATAGTTTTCATAGAAAACAAGCAAATTCCTCTACGCTGGTAGTCACCTTGTCGCGGTGTAGGGGCTTATTGAGCTGGAACATGTCATATGAAATATTGTGAACTGATCCAGCACATAAACTAAGTACTACCTCCAACGCGCAGGATGAAAGTAGTTTTCTACGATTCCTGGTTAGTCGTTATGGCTAGCTAGCAATCTTAGTGACTGTGAATCAGTCTTGATGAGCAAGCACCAGGTCAGCCCTTCGGGGAAGTGCGGCTATCCTTGTGATCAATGGCTTATTTCTAGTACGGTCATGTCTCCGCTGGATCTAAGTCATTTCTGATAGCAGGGCGGGGGAGAAGGAAAACTTCCTGGACACGGTTTGTGTACACTTCAGACCGTCAAGGCCTTGTCTTGACAGTCTGTAGTGTGAACGAACCAAAGTGACCTAAAACAAATCCCCTAAACTCACGGTGGAACAGCTATGCCAGTGAGCAGAGTCAATCCTAATAGCGAACTCCGGCGAAGGCCCGGCGAACCCACAATTTTAATTAGCCCTCCCAGAGTGGCGCCTCTGGGTTAATAAATTTCTCATATTTTAAATTTTAAAACTGTATGGATTTAAAAAAACGCAAAATACGGTGTGCACATCTTCAAATGTGAATAAAACTCGTTGACCGAGGGTGCATCTGGTCCTTTGCCGACGATAAAATGGACCACGAACTGTTGGAAGGGACACTCGGTCCTCTTTCCAGTAGGCCGAAAGAGATGGACATTTCACTTAGCCAGGAGTCGGCTGGGATGTCCATTTCTTCGGATCAAGAGAGAAATCTTCTTGATCCGGGTCCAAAAAAAACTCTGACAAAAAGGGTGAAGGCTTTACTTGCTAAGGGCATGCCGCTGGAAACTGCACGGTCCTTGGCAGTAAAACCATCAGTTGTGCCTGGCGAAGGGCAAATGACCCCGAAATGTTCTCGATCGGATAGTTCCACGCCGACATCGAGCTCCAAGCCAAAAAAGCGATTCGCATCAGAGGGCAACAAAACTGCTGGCAATCTGCCCCCTTTTACGCCCGCTTTTTCATCTTGTGTCTTATCGAGTTAGCGATTGCTGTGGATCCCATGTCGGCTGAAAAGGTAGAAGAGCTGGGCAACAAAGTCTTCTATGGCTTTGGCAGTGCCCAGTTCAGACCTAGGCTGAAGGGAACCAAAGCAAAAGCTGCTGAGGGCAACGATGTGCCATCGACGTCTGCTGCGGCTCGTACACATGCAAGTAGCAGAAGCCGAAAACGGGACCCAAAACCGTAAAGCCTGCACCGAGTGCAGAGAAAGGCAAAACAAATGTTATGTGTGGTCGGCTAAGGAAATGGGAAAAGAAAGACTCGGAGGCTGCGGCTTTGTGAAGCACGAAGGATGGTAAGGTCCGGAGGGGCCGGTCTGGGAAATAATTTCCCAGGCTTCACCACAAAACCGGAAATTCTGGAAATGTCTCCAGGTCCGAGCCATCGCAGCCTCCTATAGGCTCAGTGCCCTGATGGAACAAAGTGTCTGGACTTTACGGCCTTCCAAGAACCATGGGCCAAAAAGACGAATAAATGGTCTTCAGACAAAAACTTGTAAGTTAATCTACGACAGCAATGCCGACCGACTTAGGACGGCGCTGTTGATTAACACACATATTAAATTTTTTCCAATTTCAGAGCTTATTCAACGTGATCTGGTGGCGATACAGGCAGAAGTGCCTAGTGCCAGAGGGAGAAGAAAAATAGTCCTGACATCATTGTACCTCCCTGGCGTCTCCGAGGAAGCGGTATCTCGCGAGTTTCTGCAGCTCGTGGAATACTGCAATAATAGACGCTTTTGAAAACAGTTGCAAACTGGTTGTGCAGAAACGTTCTAGAAACATCCCATGGTGGAGTGGGCAATTAAACGAGCGGCACAAGAAAGCCTGTCAATTATATAATAGAGCCAAGTCTAATGGCGATTGGGCATCCTACAAGATAGCTCTAACGGCCTATAATAATGAACTGAGAAGATCTAAAAGAGTATCCTGGAGGAAGCACTGTGAGGAGATTGAATCACTCCCAGCAGCTACAAGACTGCAGAAATCACTTAATAAAGATCATTCGAATGGCCTTTCTACACTTAAAAAGGCAGACGAAAATTTTACAGAAAGCCTAGAGGAAACGAGACAGCTACACTCACTTTCCAGGCTGTGTCACCTGTGTAGAGGACAGTGGAACCATCGAGGGCACTCGGTCCTAAATGCCCCAGGGAACTCTTACTGGCTCGTAAGATCTTTACCGTCAACAAAACTAAATGGGTTATCTCAACCTTCAGCCCATTTAAATCTCCGGGTGTCGATAACATACAGCCGTGTCTACTTCGGCAAGGAGTTGATATATTAGCACTGACATTAACCAACATTTTTAGGATAAGCTTAGAATTAGGCTAGGTTCCTAAACGTTGGACGAAGGCTAGGGTAGTTTTCATACCGAAAGTAGGAAAAAAGGTGGATCACACGTCAAAAGCTTTTTGGCTCATTAGCCTAACGTCATTCATGCTTAAAGCTATGGAAAAAATTATGAATATCAGAGAAGTCTATCTGGAAGATATACCTCTCCATGTTGAACAATATGCTTACCAGTCAGGCAAATCGACTGATACTTTGGAGGGTAAGGAAATTTCTCTCTGTACAACTATTGACATTACAGGGGCCTTTGACAATGCTACTTTTAGATCTATTGAGGAAGGGATGGCCAGGAAAGGAATACACAGACTGGTTATATCTTGGGTTCTCAATTCTCATTTGTGTCAGGAGAAAGGACTTTCGATTAACCCTACTAAGACTAACGTGGTACCCTTCACCAGAAGAATGAAACTAAATCTAGGAACCTTAATGTTAGGGGCCACGGACCTCAAACTTTCCGGGGAAATAAAATATCTAGAAGTAATCCTACACAAAACTCTAACTTGGAAAAACCACTTACAATACATAACAAATAAAGCCTTAAGAGCAAGCTTTGCTTGCCAAAGGCTGTATGGTAAAAAATGGGGACTACGACCAAAACTGTTGCCGTGGTCTTACAAAACAGTAATACAATATTACCAATGGTAACATATGCATCTATAGTATGGTGATCAAAGGCAGATCAGACTAAGGCTCAGATGACTCTTAACAAGATTCATCGAATAGCGGTTTGAGTGTTATGGGAGCAATAAGAACGTGCCCAACAACAGCCTTGGGAATAATCACTGGACTTACTCCTCTGCACATCACAGTGAAGAGGACGGCAGCCAGCGCGGCCATAAGGCTACCTAATCAAGCTCATCTAACGTTAAGCAAACAAACGGGTCACACAAAGATTCTGGACATATTCCGGAATTTTCCGTGTATTGTGGTCTCGTTTCGTTTTTCAGGCATTTTGAAGTGGTTATCAGTGACCGCTCAGCGTGGAGAAACAACGAAATTATCCTTCAACAGGGCTCACAGGCATGGTATACTGGGTCCAAATTGGAAGATGGCAGGGCTGGAGCGGGAATCGTAGGGCCAAATTTCTGTTCAGCAGTTGCGATGGGAAAAATAGCTTCCATATTTCAGGCTGAGGTCCACGCCTTAGAACTAAGTGTCAGAGAATGTCTACGTAGGGGCACCAGCGGTACCAAAATATGCATTTTCTCTGATAGCCAAGCAGTTCTAAAATCACTTAAAAACTTCTCATTCCAATCAAAACTGGTATGGGATTGTCTTAAATTTCTCAACACCCTAGCAGAAAGGAACTCGGTTACTTTGATATGGGTGCCGGGACATGAAGGGCATGAGGGCAATGAAATAGCGGACTCTCTCGCAAAGAAAGGTGCAGAAACTCTGTTTATAGGTCCGGAACTCTTCTGTGAGGTAAACAATAGTTTTATAAATAACTTGATACAAGTATGGGAAAAACAAAGTCTACTTGAGCATTGGAGAGCCCAAACAGGCATGCGGCAAACAAGAAGACTCATTGTCCAGCGGTGGCAAGACGCAGACTTGACTACTTAGGCAACGGGATTCTAGTTCCCAGTGACTTAGTAAAAATTAAGCCCACAACAATTACGAGAATTATAAATAGTCTAGAATTGTGTTTGTAAGGCAACGAGGCTGCACAATAGATCTTTCAGGTCGCAGTGCATCTATAGGCTTTATTAATAATAATAATTACAAGCAAATTTTTTCAAAAACTAAAAAAAAAAAATTTAATTTGACCTTAAACGACTAGTTCGTTTTTCATTAATTTTAAATTCAGAAAAGATCAAGGAATTTATTATTGAAGTGTACTAAATTTTTTTATACAATATTTTTTTCATATATAACAATCTATTTCTTTCATACAAAAACTTAAAAAAAATTATATTTCAACTTTGACCTTAAAGTGCTCTTAAAATATAATAATAAGTAGATTTTCATGAATTTTAAACTCAAAAAAGTTCAAGTAATTTCTTATCGAAAGAATAAAAAAAAATATATTGATTTAACATTATTGGTTCAAAAGTTAAAGACTTCTGGTCGTTGAAAAAGGCTGTCCACAAATCTGACGGAACTTTTTAATTGACGATGATAACAAAATCGGAACACTATTTATTTTCTTGAAAATTTTTAAGTCGACGCTGATCCTGAATTTCCTAGACAATTATACTTATTTTTTATTTATAAATTTTATACCTCAGCTTCGTTTTATCGTATCTTATTCTATTAAACGAACTAAGTTTGTATATATATAGCAAATGGCCGGCATGCGTTGCAATGACACTTAAAAAAAATGGTAGCAGAACTTCCCGGTACTTCCGTTAGTAACGGAACTTCCCGGTACTCCCGTTAGTTAGCGGAACTTCTTGGTATTCACCGTTGTAGCGATTCTGAGTTATGGCTGTGAAATTATCGGCAAACAAACTCAGAAACAAAATCCCACATTTTTAGGAGCAATATTAGCAATGTCATCGTATATTTTTACTTAATTAAATAAATTGAGGACGTAATAAGTGGGCGTTGCAAATTTAGTATTTCCTGTTATTCTTCCCGTTACATGTTTTCTATATAGCACATCAAGTTTCTGAGCAATGGTGTTAGGCGTAAAAATGATTCACCCTTTTTTTGAAAGTTTGCATTAAATTGATCCAACCACGCCCATTTTTGGGGAAGTTATCGACAGTGTCTATACAAACTCAGATACCAAATTTCAGATTTTTTGGAGCAATATTAGCGAAATAATCGAATATTTTAACTTAGTTTTACAAATTGTGGGCGTAATAGGTGGGCGTGGCAAAATTTTCTTTGCCCTAAACTTAAGTTGGAGTGAGCACAGCAACTCCCTAAAATTTCATCAAAATCGGATGAATGGTTTAGACGCCCATTTGGTACAAAGATAGAAAGAAAGAATAATTCATTTTTATATACATATATAGATTTGTCTACAGTATCTCAAGATCGGCTTTTGATGAAATTTGCTGTTTGTTGGTATTTGAGCAAAAAAATAAGATTGCCGTTGAGAAAAGCCGTTAAGTGGGCCAAATCGAGGTTTTAACTGGGCATGGTCATAACCTATTTTATCTACTAAATACCGAATTTGAACTAAACATCTGCACTGTAACTACTTTTAATTTGTTTTCCTCAGTGAAAGGGGTAGTTTGTATAGGAGGTGGGCGTGTTTCATCTCCGATCACGCCCATTTTTTGGGACCAGTTTTCTGTTCTGGATATATGTACTAGAACTCTTTCAATTATTTGTATGGGAGGGGTAGCAGTTTTGGTCCGATCTTCGAACTTAGCCGCTTAAAGAATAGGAGCTCAGCTCAATGGCTCCTAAAGAACGGCTGTAAACGCTGAGATAGACTGACGAACGGAAATCGTTTAATCGACTCAGAATCCGACACTGATTTATGTTTATTTTATACTAGCAAATGCCCGGCATGCGTTGCAATGCCACTTAAAAAGAAAATGTTCGCGGAACTTCCGTTAGTAACCGAACTTCCCGGTACTCCCGCTAGTTTGAACCGTTGTAGCGATTATAAGTTACCACGGTGATATTATCGGCAGTAATCATACAAACTCAGAAACAAAATCTCAAATTTGTAGAAGCAATATTAGCATTGTCATCGAATATTTTCACTTAATTAAACAAATTGTGGGCGTAATAAGTGGGCGTGGCAGATTTTTTATATCCTGTTATTTTTCCCGGTGCATTCCGGCGCATCAAGTTCCTGACCTTTTATGATGAAGTTGTAGATAGTGCTAATACAAACTTATATACTAAATTTCAGATTTTTAGGAGCAATATTAGCCATGTAAGCGTATATTTTCCTTTTTTTTAAAGTGGGCGTTAAATTGATTCAACCTCGCCCATTTTTAGTGAAGTTGTCGACAGTTTTTATACAAACTCAGATAATAAACATTTGAGGAGCAATATTAGCGAAATAATCGAATATTTTTACTTAGTTTTACAAATTGTGGGCGTGGCAAATTTGTCTTTGTCCAAAACCTAAGTAGGACAGCACAGGAACTCCCTATAATTTCAAAATAATCGGATGAATGGTTCAGACGCGCATTTGGTTCAAAGATAGAAAGATACATTTATTTATATTTATTTATTATATATATATATATATATATATATATATATATATATATATATATATATATATATATATATATATATATATATATATATATATATATATACTACTAGCTTAAATTACCCGACGGTGCCCGGGTTCATTTTTAATAGAATCAAGTCTTAGTTTATTTGTTAACTAGCTTAAATTACCCGGCGGTGCCTGGGTTCTTTTTTAATAGACTCAAGTCTTATTTGTTAATTAAGATTAATAATCTTTCCAGCCTAGCCCACCATTTTTGGAATTATATTCGGTTAATTTGATAATTTTATACCAAATTTGTATGCAGAACTTCCCGTTACTCCACGTTGTGTGTTTGTAACTATTGTCACCATGTACCTCTAAACTGAGTTTCGCAATTGTTAACTTCCCCGGTATTCGCATTTGTATGTAACTAAAATTGTAATAGCACTTTCCGGTCAGATTTAGTTACCATGAACCAAATTTCTTCATAGTAGTGCATCACGTTCATGAGATATAGCGGTGGGCGTTAAATTAATCCCATCACGCCCACTTATTGTGAGGTGGTGGATTTTGTCACCATACACCTACATACCAAGTTTTATCATTGTAGACCATCGCGTTCCGGAGTTACGGCAGTCGGCGTTATATTGATAAAACCACGCCCACTTTTTGTGAGGTGGTAGATTTCGTCACCATACACCTACATACCAAGTTTTATCATTGTAGACCATCGCGTTCCGAAGTTACGGCAGTGGGCGTTAAATTCATCTAACCACGCCCCCTTTTCGTGGAGTTGTTGAGATTTTTTGGAATTTTATTAGTGAAATAATCGTTTTTGTTGACTTAATTTGACTACTTGTGGGCATAATATGTGGGCGTGGCAGATTTCATATAGCCTATCATTTCTTCCAGACCCATCTCGATATATGTTCCAAGTTTGTGGTAAATCGGTTCAGCCGTTTAAGCGTGAAAACGGTACAAACGAAAATAAATAAATAAATAAATAAATAAATAAATAAATAAATAAATAAATAAAGAAATACACCTTCCTGTATAATATTAGTAAGGATTAAGGTTAAAAACTTTCCAGCGTCGCCCACCATTTTTGGAATTATATTTGTATGAATATCTGGTTAATTTTTTAATTTTCACCATGTACCTCTAAACTGAGTTTCGCAACTGTTGCAGTAAAGCTCCCCGGTATTCGAATTTGTATGTAACTAAAATTGTAGTAAGACTTTCCGGTCAGATTTAGTAACTATGAACCAAATTTCTTCATAGTAGTGCATCACGTTCCTGAACTATGGTGGTGGATGTTAAATAGACGCCAGTTTTGGTGAGATGGTATATATAGCTCCCAAACACCTTCGCAATAAAGTTAATCATCGTACAGTATCACGTTTCTGAGCTACAACGGTGAGCGTTCAATTGACCCGACCTGACCACGCAAACTTTTTGTTAGATGGAAGATTTAATCACCATACACCTTTATGCAAACGTTTATCTTCGTAGAACATCGCGTTCCTGAGATAAAGCGGTGGGCGTTAAATTTATTAAACCACACTCACTTTTTGTGAGGTGGTAGATTTTGTCACCATACAACTACATACCAAGTTTTATCATTGTAGACCATCGCGTTCCGGAGTTACGGCAGTGGGCGTTAAATTTGGTATCTAAGGTTGTATAAACAATATCTATAACTTCCCAAAAAAATGGTCGTGGTTGGATAAATTTAACGCACACTTTGAAAAAAAATGGTGGATCAATTTTACGCCTACTACCATTGCTCAGAAACTTGATGCGCTATATAGAAAACTTGTAACGGAATGCAACGAGAAAAATAACAGGATATACAAAATCTGCCACGCCCACTTATTACGCCCACAATTTGTTTAATTAAGTGAAAATATACGATGACATTGCTAATATTGCTCCTTAAAATTTGAGATTTTGTTTCTGAGTTTGTATGGTATCTGCCGATAATTTCACCGCCGTAACTCAGAATCGATACAACGGGGAGTACCGGGAAGTTCCGCTAACTAACGGGGAGTACCAGGAAGTTCTGCTTAAATTTTTTTGTAAGTGGCATTGCAACGCATGTCGGGCATTCGCTAGTATATATATATATATATATATATATATATATATATATATATATATATATATATATATATATATATATATATATATATATATATATATATATAACACGCCGCCTTCTGGGCGTTTTAAATAGAAGAACGAACTCAATATACCCTTGCACTTGGCGAATGGCATAGTGGAAGCCAGACAATACTTTAATAAGAAATATAATACAGTGAAATGCAATAATTAAATTGAATAATATTGAAGTTAACTAGGAACTTAATTTTAAAGTGTGAAGTTCAATATACTTTGAAACATTTTTATTTACCTGTATTAAATTCATGCGGTATTCAGCAACTGTTATTTTACCATCAGCTCCATTTAGTATTGCAAAAATATTACTTAGCAAGGCTCCTATAATATCTATTTTAGAACACTTTGTAGAAAGTTGTTTAAGTGATTCACTAGATTCACTACGAGCGGTTTCATCCTTAGAATACAAATTCTGTAATAATACTTTTCCCAACTGGATTGCGTAAACACTGAAATCTAAATTTATTTCACTAACAATTTGTCCCACTGCCTTCAAAATTAATTCAGGACTTCGCAGCATAGCCCTTTGCAAAGGTGGAAACAATTTGTCTTCGAATTCACTTGATGTAATTGTCTTAAGAAGGTGCCGACATGATGGAATAAAGCTGTTATGTGGTTTCACTTTTGTGGCTATAATCGCCTTCACAAAATGATCAATGAGTTTATCTTTATGTTGCTTTAAAAAAGATTCTTGTCTGCTTTCTTTATAACGTACAATTAACATAAGAAAGAGAAGGCTACTCATCGTTTCCTTTTGAATAATATGTGCAAAGCATTCATCCAACAAAGCCTTATCATTCCACAGCTCAAAAAACAATTTTTCGGTCATTTCAGATATCCGCACAACAGAGGCCAATAATGTTATTTGGTATAATTCAGCCTGGTAGTCGATTAACCGCGGGAATTCGGTTTTAAAGACGTTCGATTTACGATTTGCGTTTTTAAAAATAATGACGGTCCACCCCAAGGTAATAACAGCAACTTTTGCAGCTTTTTGTGGTGGAACATTCTGAAGTTCCTTTCCAATCAGTGCTTTAAAAACTCCATTAAGATGTTCAATAGTCATGTCATGATGCGACGTAAGAAGATTTTGTAAAAGGTCTCTTACAAGCAATTGCGATGCAGGGTCCTTGTATTTAGCTAATGTCGTGCCAAGCACTTTGCATATTCCTCTTATTATAGTAGAGTTAATTCCTGAGAAACGAAAATTTAAGGTTAATTCTGTGCATTTAGCATTAAGTTTAAACCTTACCAGGATTTGAAAGGACCACAGTAACATTTTGAAACAAGGTGAACCTCTCCTCAAAAGAACTGTTCAAAACTCGATTAGGGAGATCTCGCAATGCTTTTGATAACTAAATTTATAAAAAATATATGAAAATAATATATATGTATTTAGTAAAAAAGAACTTAACCTCTGCTTCCGCCATGTCTGTAACACGTCTGTAATGAAAATACGAATTAAATGTAAATGCTGCCACGTATTTTAAAATTTATTCCTTCACAGAAAGTTTCGCCAAATCCGGTGGATAGTCAACAAACTGGCTCACCCAAGTCACATGACAAATTGTTTTTCTCAACATGCGTAATTTTTCAGATACTCGAATTTTTAATGCATTTATTAGGATTTAAGTTTTTCTACCCGCATTATGTTGTCATGTACCAAGAAATT
This sequence comes from Suillia variegata, assembly GCA_949127995.1. Lineage (NCBI taxonomy): Eukaryota > Metazoa > Arthropoda > Insecta > Diptera > Heleomyzidae > Suillia > Suillia variegata. The sequence goes on along the minus strand of OX421843.1, from coordinate 26,468,948 downwards.
CTTTAATGATTTAAGGAATTATGATTGTTTTTCCGCACAACAAGTTTTCTTGATCGATTATATGTTTACATTGTTCACATTTCGAACGCAAAACACTTTTTCTTAACAAAAAGTTTTATAAAAGTTATATTACCTAAATAAGGTAATTATAGTGCTTAAGTAAAGCTTGTAGTTTGAGAGCTAAATTTGTTTGTGTAAAAGAAAATTATAGCAAGGGTTTGGCATGGAGCGTTAAAGCTTTAAAGTTAAAAATTCATTTTTTTAATTTTAAATACTCGCTGAATTTTAATCGGTTCTGAGGTTTTTGAGATATAAGTATTTTTATATTTGTGCATCAGAATTTTGGCTTTCAATGGTTTATTTTTCGGAAATATGCTTTTATTTAGGAATTTAAAAAAAAAATCGTTATTAACACAGAAAAACTGTAGTGTGACTATTGTTGATTCCGGCTCTTACATACGGATTATTTTGTTAATTTTCTGGCCGCTGGCTTAAAGTCTGAGCCCGAATCAACAGTTTTTCTGTAAAATCGTAAAACACCGTTCATTGTACATGGTTATAATCCTTATTTATTGCAAAAATGAGGTGTTAGGTACGATTTGTGGTGTACCAAATAAAAGGTAATTGATGGATCTTTAACCCAATTATATTAAAATCTTGTCATAATACCATATTTTTCAGAGAAATTAACATTTGAAGGAAAAAATACCAAAGCAGATATATTAAAAAGGTTGTAGATCAAAAACTTTTCAAGATAAGGTCCTTAAGAACTCTTTAATATATTTCATTTGACACTTCAATCATACTAATTAAAAATACTAAATAAAATCTACCTTTACCGACCCCATGCAACGTCATTCCTAGCACTTTCTTTTATACTGGTGAAAAAAAAATAAAAATCGGAGTCAACGAAGTACACTTTACTTGTTCCAATTTATTAATGTTCATACTCTAAAAGCAAAATACAGTAACTATTTTAATTTGTTAGTAGTATATGTAAAATTTACGTATATGACTTATTTTGCATATTCGCTACACTCTTAGTAGAAATTAATTCGCAGGAAGTCTGAAATTTTTTGTAAAATAAAATAATTTCACAGCCATAATTCAGAATCGTTACAACGGTGAATACCGAGAAGTTCCGCTAACTAACGGGAGTACCGGGAAATACCGGAAAGTACCGGGAAGTACCGAGAAGTACCGGGAAGTTCTGCTACCATTTTTTTTAAGTGGCATTGCAACGCATGCCGGGCTTTCGCTAGTAAATAAATAAAAAAATAAATAAATAAATAAATAAATAAATAAATAAATAAATAAATAAATAAATAAATAAATAAATAAATAATAAAAATAAATAAATAAATAATAATTGCTCTCTACATTTAATAAATAATGGCTACTTTTTTCATTTGCCACAGAAGTCGATTATATTAACTTTGTCAAAGTATATAATAATTTTGACAAAGAAATAGTGAACAATAATTAAGGCTTAGTTGACACATTCTACAAGGTGGCGCAAAATAAGTCATCCGGCCGTCAGAATGTCGGTTGTGGCTCGTGCAGTGTGTGCTGTTGCTCCGTCCTGTTGGAACCACATGTCCACCAGTCCTAATTCGTCCAGTTCGGGCAGAAAAAACTCGGTCAACATTGCCCTATAGCGCGCACCGTCCACTGTTGTCGTTTGACCCGCGGCGTTCGGCCCGATGACTCCTCCAGCGTGAACAGCGCACCACGCAGTCACTTTGAGCGGGTGTAATGGTTTCTCGTGCATCACTCGCGGATTTTCGGTTCCCCAGAAGCGATAATTTTGCTTGTTCACGTACCCGCTGAGGTGAAAATGAGCCTCATCGCTCATTATGATTTTTGCCAACACCACAGACGAATTGTTACGCAAAAAAATAGACACAATTATTCCGCGTTCTTGGGGAGTGTATCGCTCCATGGCTTATTCACTTGTATTTTGTATCTGTCTAGTCCACAAATGTCAAAACAGATTTGACATTGCCGGCCATTTGCAAAAATGAGAGCATCTTCCAATAGGGTGATTTCTGTTGCGCCACCCTGTATAATAGTTCTACATAATAGTTACCTTTAACTACATTCGATTGTCAACAGAAGTTTCATTACGACATAATCGCAGCTCATACGAAAACAAAAAGATTGAAAGATAATGAAATATTCCACCTCTGACAATTGTTTTTTTTTATATAATTCTTTTAATTATTGGATCTTCTTCTTGACTTAAGAACTAACAATAATTTTTCAAATCTTAAAACTAAAACGATACATTGAACTTCTTAAGCAACTGTATATATATATATATTTGCATAGTAAGCGAACATCGTGGTCAATGCAATACAGTGCATCATGGGACCTTGAATCATGTGGTGAAGATTTGTACAAATTTATATTGGTGCCTTAGGTGAATGAGTTAACATTTTTGGAGAAGGCCAATGCAACCTAGCGCATCTTAGGGCCTTGTATAATTAAATGCTATTTATGTACAGAAAAATGCGACTTAGCGCATCATGGGGTCTTAGCATGTAGAGAATAATATACAAGTGTAAACAATGCCAAGTTGTGCATCATGTGGATGCAGATAACATGGCTGGGAGATCGTTTCTTCGGAGACGGGATGTATGAATTGTATTTACCAATGATCGTGCCAACGGGTTGGAGTGACTTGTCAGTTTTTGCAAGTAGCTCTGCTTTATGCGCAGGGCTTCATCTCTAACCATAGGCAAATTAAGTTCTCTATAAATATTTTCATTTCTCAGATACCATGGTGCTCCAGTGTTTTGGACTGAGCCCTCTGTATTAGTTCGAGATTAGTTTTACTTGTGTTACACCACAGCTGGATGCCATAAGTCCATATGACAATTAAAAATAACGAGAGAATAAAAGGAAAAATAAAACGCAGTTAAAAAAAATAATTTAACTATTAAAAAAATTTTAATGAAAAATTTTAATTTTTTGTTGAAATAGATTCGTGGCGATTAAAAAAAATTTTAAAATTTTCTGATATTTAAAGTGTCTTTCCAAGTAATGACAAAGTAGGAACCAGGACTGTTTAAAATATTAAAACAGTTTCGGTTTAATAAACAATTTTTATTTTTTCCAATCAGCATTTTATTTATTATCATCATGAATCCTAATAAATTCATGCGTAACTTATGACTAACTTTGGCCCGAATTAACTTATGTATCATTTGATTGTCTTATGTTTTTGTGGCTGAAAAATTACCTGAATATTGCGTGTTTTTATGTGAGGATGAGAGTGAAATTATTTGTGTGAGGTTGAGTAATAATAACACCATAAAATTTAAATTTAATAATAACATTTTAGAAACATCCGACAGAATTAAAATAAATATTTTGTTAGTACAGAAATTGTGGAAAGAACTTTTGAAACTGATAAATACTGTATAAAGATCAGATGACTACTATTTTATGTGTGTGAAGTTATCCATAGATTTTTTGTTGAATCCATCCATAGATTTGTACTTCCTAGCTTAAATTTAATAAAATTCTACAAATGTAATTTAAATTAATATATGTGTGTGAAGTTATCCATAGATTTTTTGTGGAACTCATCCATGGATTTCCCCTCCAGAGCCAAAAATTATTTACAGCCTACAAAAGTAATTTGTATAAAAATTTAGTTTTGTTACAATAAAGCAATATTATAAATAAAAACATTCACAAATTAATATTATTTTTTTGAATTAGAAATAAAGTTTGAAAGCTTCTTTTTTTTAAATTTATTTTGATGAAAGCTAAAAAATTTTACATATTAAACTGTTTTTGAATTATGTCGTTTTCAAATTACAGTTTCGATCAGTGCAACAATAAACTGCTGCATGTGATCAATCAGGAGCACGCCAGTGACAATGCTTCGTAAACAAAGCACAGCGTATTTTGCTCTTTTGACAAATAAGGATGAAAAGTATTGGCAACACTGGTTGGGATCTTAATTTTTCTAGCGTTTTTATTTAATATTTATTAAAAACAATTTTTAAACCTTAAAAACTTCAAAAATATTATTCGGTATAAAATAAATATTTTCGAATCAAAAAACTATCGAGTATTTAATACCCAATTTTAATTTAATGAAACAATTGCCCGCAAAAATTGGTGAAATTTCTTGGCGAAACGCATAACAACAACATAAGCAATATAAGTTGCCGCTATACCAAATTGAAGAATAAAAAAACAAAATATATCAACAAAACGTCTGCTATGGCTTCAAAACGGGCTCGTGATTTGACTGCAACACCTTTGGCCGCCAACACACCTATGGCCAAAACCGCGAGGCTTACCAACTTGGCAAATACTCCGAAACTCTTCGATCATGGCTAATCGCCCAAACTGTTGTAGCTCAATGACCAGCGTTTGGCCAAACACGGAGATATGATAGCCAACAAAATTATAGAATCGGAGCAAAATATTTTATGTGCAATCGATGAAAAAATCGCCGACTTACAGCGCGTTCTGTGGGATGTCACCCACGGGGTGGCACGCATGAAATTAGCGTTATGTGAAGTTGATGCACTTAAATCTGATGTGGCACTCTTAAAAACGCAACTCTTAAGACAGGAAAATACTGTAGTAAAGGCGAAAATCTAGCAGAAATTTTTGTTAATATGTGTAAAACCATTAATAACCAAATAACAACAACACGCACAATAAAGCAAAGTATACCGACTCGGTAATTATAATAAAACTAATGTCGCCACAAGAAAAAAATTATATTTTACGATCCATCATTGACATGTTGATGCGACTACAACATGTGGGTTTTCAATCAGATGTTCCTACAGTGGCTCACAGCTTATTTCAACCAGCACCTTACAAATAATTCAACAAGCTATAATAAGTAAACTAAAAGAGATATCAAATTTTTATAAATGTAGTTTCTTAGTCTAATGTTATCAAATATGACTTCATTTATTTTTTATGCATTTTTTTAAATATTTTTTAACAATTAAAAACGAAAAAAACAACCAAAAACAATGTCACAGCTTATTTCAACCAGTTAATGGAAATCATTATTAAGTTGAGTTTATGGCATACAAAATTATTTAAATGGTTAGTATGACCACCTTACTGGTCTATAAACCATCTAAGCATCTTTGGTAAGGATTCAACCGACATTTAGATCACTTTCGGCGTGTTTTTGGTTTATTCCTCAACTAAAGCTGTTTTCAGATCGGACTTTTTTGGATATTTTTCGTTTTCGGATGTTTATATCCAAAATAGCCCACAAAATTTCAATCACGTTCATTGGTAAAATGGTTGGACTGAGTAACTTCACAGTCAAAAGCGTCCTTTACTTATTTGTCTGGAACAGGGTCGTAGTTGATGCATTTGAGGAGAGCTGTCCGATAAGTACAGTAAACTCATCCAAAGACGTACCTTGGTGGAACAAAGACCTAGCTAAACTGCGAATTGAGGTTCGCAGGCTGTTTAACAGACCAAAACAGACTAGGGATTGGACAAGATATAGAAGCTTACTAACGACATATAACAATGAAATTAGAGAAGCGAATAAGCTTTAGAAGATTTTGTGAAAATATTGATCAGACTACTGATGCCTCAAAGCTATACAAAGTCATGGCAAAAGATAAAACCATATTTTCCGCCAGCTTGAAAAGAGAAGATGGAAGTTATACTGAGAGTGAGGAAGAAAAGGCCCAACTACTTCTCAATACTCACTTTCCAGGATCTTTTGAGCCAACGACACTACATAACCTACAATCGTTGTGTAGAACAAATAAAGAAAACTGGATGGTAGCGAAGGAAATATGCTCAGAACCATGACTAAGGTGGGCAGTGGGCACTTTTAAACCATTTAAATCACCGAGTGTGGATGGCATATTTCCCGGTCTGCTGCAAAAAGGTATAGAAGTTCTTCTACATCCACTTATGAAAATTGCTAGAGGAAGTATAGCCCTGGGTTATATACCAAAGGCGTGGAGACGAGCAAGGGTTGTCTTTATTCCGAAGGCAGGGAAGAAGGATCCTCTTCACCCTAAATCCTTCAGACCAATATGCTTGACTTCATTTGTACTTAAGACTCTCGAAAAAATGATAGATAATTATGTAAGGATGACAGTCGTAGTAATTGTGCCGCTTCATCCTTGCCAACATGCATACAGGGCAGGTAGATCGACCGAAACTGCCCTTAATCAATTAACAGGTGTACTACATGATACCCTTGAAGCAAAGGAAATAGCTTTATGTGCGTTCTTAGATATCGAAGGGGCCATCGATAACACCACGCATGAAGCAATAAAAGAAGCTCTCATCCGAAGGGGGTTAATAATACCTTAGCACGTTGGATGGGAACCATGCTGAACACTAGAGCAGTCGAGATACCAATGAGTTCAGGCTCTCTGGTCGTAAATACGACAAAAGGTTGTCCACAAGGTGGGGTAACGTCTCCGCTAAAGTGGATTATCGTCATAAACGAACTTCTGGAGGAATTAACAAATACTGGACTTATGATCTAGGGTTATGCTGATGATGTAGTAATAATATGTAGAGGCAAATTTGAAAACACTCTATGTGATTTAATTCAATTGGGACTGAGAGTCACGAAGAGATGGTATTTAAAAGTAGGGCTGAATATTAACCCAGCAAAAACTACAATCGTACCATTTACAAGGAAACACAAACTTAAGAATTTAAAGACCATTCGTCTGGATGGTGCGGAGGTAAAACTAAATACAGAGGTGAAATTTCTAGGAATTACTTTCGACCAGAAACTACTCTGGAAAACGCATGTTAGTAACATAACAAAGAAGGCTACAAGAGCACTTATGACATGTAGATCCATTGCCGGGAAAAGTTGGGGATGTACACCAAAAATACTACGATGGATGTATACAGTAATTGTACGACCACTGATCGCATATGGAGCTGTTATTTAGTCAGATAGAACAAAGTGGCAAACAGCTGTCAATGGGTTGAACAAACTTCAAAGACTAGCATGTGTTTGCATAACTGGGGCTATGAGAACCTGTCCAACAGCGTCCCTAGAAGTCCTTTTAGAATTAACACCTCTCCATATCTATATAGATGCAAGCGAAGAAGGCCATGTATAGAATGTCTGGAGGAAGTATCGGGTCAGGACACTGCATAAATCGTAAAAAGTTTGATATTCTTGCGAGGCAATTTCCTGAAATTTCAATACCGAGAGATAATATGATAACAGAGTTAAGTTTCACTAAAAAGTTTACAACAAAACTAAGTAATAAAAAGGATCGGGTGGGTTTACTTGAAACCTACAATATAAACCAACAAATGATAACCTGGTATACAGACGGGTCTCTTACTAACGAAGGAGCAGGAGCGGGGGTATATGGGCCTAGGACAAAATACTTTGAACCCATGGGCAAATGCACCAGTATCTTTCAGGCGGAAATATACGCCAAAGATAGGTGTGCCTATGTTAATCTCGCACGGAATTACCGGAATCAAAACATTGCGATTCTAACTGATAGTCAAGCGGCTATCAAGGCACTCGAATCCAATCAGGTAAACTCTAAACTGGTAAGAGATTGTCTTGAGAAACTTAATACGCTTGGTTCGCAGAACAAGGTCTGGATACTTTGGGTTCCAGGCCATGTAGGAATAGAAGGAAATGTGATGGCAGACGAACTCGCAAAAAAAGGGGCAGTTACCCCATTTATAGGACCCGAACCCTTTTGTGGAATGGGAAAAAAGTCTCTAACCATACTCTTAAAGAAAGAGGAGGATCAACTTCGAACATCATACTGGGACAATCAACCAGGGTTGGAGCACTCAAAAACTTTTTTAGGATCGCACAAACTAAAAAGATTTAATGATTGCATGAATCTAACAAAAGAGAGTATGAGAATCTTAACGGGTTTTCTGACAGGGCACTGCAGGCTGAATTATCACCTGGCAAAACTTGGAAGGTGTAACAATGAGTTGTGTAGATTTTGTGAGGAGGAAACCGAAACTCCAATACACATTTTGGGAGAATGTTCAGCACTATTGCAAAGTCGGAAAAAGCACTTGGGACAATACCAGGTACCTGACGACATGTTGAAACTACTGGAGATAGGCTCTATACTAAAATTTATTTCAGTAATAGGACTTACAGAAATACTATAAATCTTTTAGAACTATAGGGCCTGTAAGAACACTACTATCTTGAAGGGGGTACAATAGTTCTATAGGACGCGGTGCATCTTCCCCAAACATAATAATAATAATAATAATAATAATAATAATTTGTCTGGAAAATATATTGCTGGTTGAAATAAGCTGTGAGCCACTGTATATACCTAAATGAGAACCTGACGAGAGAAAATCACAACATACTAAACAAGGCAATTACCTACAAGAAACATATTTAAAAAACTTGACTCAGCTTTTACTCGCCGTGGTCTCATCTTCGTCAAACGCATAATCGACGACACCCCAACCTGCGTCAATTTAATCACTCAGCTAGATCAACTGGCATGTTCGCAAAGTCAACAGAATAGAGGCGATGATAACAGCAACAACAACATCTATAATAACAGTAACAACAATAACAACAATATCAATCCATCAAACCAGCGAGCATCGTAACTTCAAACGCAGTAAACGACCAATTTTATTATATTACTAGCGAATGCCCGGCATGCGTTGCAATGCCACTTAAAAAAATGGTAGCAGAACTTCCCGGTACTTCCGTAAGTAACGGAACTTCCCGGTACTCCCGTTAGTTAGCGGAACTTCTCGGTATTCACCGTTGTAGCGATTCTGAGTTATGGCTGTGAAATTATCGGCATACAAACTCCCAAATTTTTAGGAGCAATATTAGCAATCTCATCGTATATTTTTACTTAATTAAATAAATTGAGGGCGTAATAAGTGGGCGTGGCAAATTTTGTATTTCCTGTTATTCTTCCCGGTGCATCCCGTTACATGTTTTCTATTTAGCACATCAAGTTTCTGAGCAAATGGTAATAGGCGTAAAAATGATCCACCCTTTTTTTGAAAGTGTGCGTTAAATTGATCCAACCTCGCGCATTTTTGGGGAAGTTATCGACAGTGTCTATACAAACTCAGATACCAAATTTCAGATTTATAGGAGCAATATTAGCCACGTTATCGCATATTTTCTATTATTTTCAAAGTGGGCGTTAAATTGATCCAACCTCGCCCATTTTTGGGGAAGTTATCGACAGTGTCTATACAAACTCAGATACCAAATTTTTTGGAGCAATATTAGTGAAATAATCGAATATTTTAACTTAGTTTTACAAATTGTGGGCGTAATAGGTAGGCGTGGTAAAATTTTCTTTACCCTAAACCTAAGTTGGCGTGAGCACAACAACTTCCCAAAATTTTATCACATTCGGATGAATGGTTTAGACGCGCATAGGGGACAAAGATAAAAAGAAAGAAAGAAAGATAGACAATTTAATTTTTAGATATATAGATTACTTACTAATTTAATATGTACTAGTTTTTAAACCTTTATATTTCTATATATGTTTTTATGTAAAAATTGCATGCGTTGCTTCAATCCCACTAAATCCAAAGACTGCTCTTTTAATATTATTCGCTTCTTAAGCAAACAAAGAAAATGTCTAAAAGTTTGCCACATTAATGCGCAAAGTCTTGTGAAAAAATTTATGAATTTCGTTTGTTATTTGAGTGTTCTGGTGTGGATGTTATTTGTGTATCTGAAACGTGGTTCTCCCCGTCTTTAAATGAGGATTTGTTTAAATTAAACGGATACAAAATTTTCCGTGTGGATAGAGAGAGCCATGCAGGTGGGGTTGCAATGTATTTAAGAGAAAATATATCGTGCAGAGTTTTTTGTAAATCTTCAGTAGTTAGTTTCGTTGAATATGTTTTTGTTGAAATAATTGACAACTTTAATAAAGCTCTTATAGGATATGTTAACAGACCAAATAGAAATGTTGACTAGAACCTCTTATACAGGCAATTGAATCTTTTTCCATGTGTTGTTGTGTTAGTACAAATCCAAAAAAATTTTAAAATTTTTATACCGAATACTTTAAGCTACATGGGCACTACAGTATGGCAACACTAGTTTCTCTGGCTAAAGTATATCAATTCGCCGTAGTAGTGAGCGGAATATAACAGTAGTACGTTTCTGTAACTCTTCTCGATCGCTTTTCTCATTTTTTTATTCGATTTTACGTCACATCTACAAGGTGGCGCAAAATAAGTCATCCGGCCTTCAGAATGTCGGTTGTGGCTCGTGCAGTGTGTGCTGTTGCTCCGTCCTGTTGGAACCACATGTCCACCAGTCCTAATTCGTCCAGTTCGGGCAGAAAAAACTCGGTCAACATTGCCCTATAGCGCGCACCGTCCACTGTTGTCGTTTGACCCGCGGCGTTCGGCCCGATGACTCCTCCAGCGTGAACAGCGCACCACGCAGTCACTTTGAGCGGGTGTAATGGTTTCTCGTGCATCACTCGCGGATTTTCGGTTCCCCAGAAGCGATAATTTTGCTTGTTCACGTACCCGCTGAGGTGAAAATGAGCCTCATCGCTCATTATGATTTTTGCCAACACCACAGACGAATTGTTACGCAAAAAAATAGACACAATTATTCCGCGTTCTTGGGGAGTGTATCGCTCCATGGCTTATTCACTTGTATTCTGTATCTGTCTAGTCCACAAATGTCAAAACAGATTTGACATTGGCGGCCATTTGCAAAAATGAGAGCATCTTTCAATAGGGTGATTTCTGTTGCGCCACCCTGTACGTCACTCTCACTTGCACTGTTTCTGTAACAATTTTGCCAATTTCGATCGGTCAAACTCTCACGTTCCAATTCCGTTTTTAGAGGAACGCTTTTAAGAAAGTGTTTCTGTAAGCATATTGAATTGAGTCGAATCGATTCTAATTCTCACCGTGTTAGCATGTGGTGAGAAGCAAGTTCTAAACAATATAATCGAGTTAATTGAAATTAAAGCTCTAAAATTACTGAAGTTAAAAAGATATATTTATTTGTTTTATCAGAATATTGTACAAATATTATTTTTTTATATTTTAGAGAATACTGACTGGGTCACAAAGTTGTAGGCTGCTGTTTATAGTTAGTTATTTGCATTTATATTATTTGTTCACAGATTTGGATTGATTGGATATTATCTGTTAATAAGTATTTAGTAAACAAATCATCCATTTTCAAAAATGTTGATCAAGTTTATATATTAAAAAAAGTGGATTTGTTTATTAAAAATGCATCTCAGTAGCTACTTGAGAGCATCAACTTTTTCAAATTGAGCATTTTAAAGACAGTGTAGATGAAGAAATGTCAAAAATTAGGTGAATTTGCTTAATAAATAAATCAGCTGATTTAATTCGCTGATATTCATAGATTTGAAAAAATTTGAAAAAAATTATAAATGCAATGAAATCAATGCACAAAAGACATGTGAATATTTGTATTTTTAATAGTTTAAACTTAGGGCACAACTTTAAAACTTTAAACATACAGGCAATCTCCATAAATTGCAAATATTCGATGAAATTGTGTTTTGCACAAAGCAAAAAGGAGAATAATTTTTGAAACCAGAGGTGTTTTTTTTTATATTGTACTATTTTTAGAACGCTTTCGTAGTATACATTATTTGTATCCAAAAAAAACTTTTTAATATGTTATTAATACAACTTTTAATTTTATATTAATGATGTTGCAAAAATCTATCTCAAGATAAATTTAATAATAATAATAACATTTCAAAAGGTTATATATCTATGAACCTTTTTCCAAATTTTTGGAAAAAAATGCTAAAAACAAAACAAATATATTGAATTAATCGAAATTAAATTACATTGCAAATTATATAATTCAATAACTACATTTAGTATTGTTTGAAAAAAAGTATTATGAATAAAATCATATTTTAATATCTGATATTAAGATAAAATATATATGTTAAAATAAACATTTGAATAAAAAGTAAATTTTTGTATAACTAGTTTTGAGTTTGGTAAATGTAATGAAAATTAATAAGAAAAATATTGTTTCATTACAAATTTGACAAAAATGTTCAGGTTACGGCATTCAAAACCGTAATAAAAATAGTATGAAAAAAATCACCTCTGTCGCTTGCAGTATATTTTCACCTTGTCTTTAAAGTATAAAGAGAGCATTTTTCTTATTTCGTTTTAATCTTGTGAGCGTAAGGAAATAATTTACGCTCCGTCGGCGAACTCAACACAGTTTTTACTCTCATTCGGCTAACTCAACACTGTTTTGATCTCATTCGGCATATTCAACACTATTCTTGAAAATAATTTCTAGTGCATTTTTTTCTTCCGAAGAATAGTGTTGAGTTTCCGCGCAACTATTTAACAGTTTGTTAGTGCAAGTGGCAATGTGTTAGTGAAAATTGTTTGTGTAAAAAAAGAGTCTCCTGTCTTTATGTAGTTTTTGACATGCACATTCACATTAGTATGATAAAATTTGTTTCGATTTCATTCATTCTCTGTCGATTTATGTTTCATTCCATCACAGACTATATTTTACTGGATTTGTGTTTAGAACAAATCGAAGAAAACAACAGAACAAATTGTGAAAAAAAGATAAGATAACAAATGTTAGTGTTAGTATGTATGCCAAACATTTGTTTATTGCTTACCTATCCCGTTCGCTATGCAATGTTAGTGTTAAGTTGTTGGTTGTCGTATGCTTCTCTGCCTGTCCTCTGCTCGGCCTATAACATAAGAAGAGAAAATGAAAAAACTAACAGCAGAATAACATGTATGTAGTTTACATACAATACTCACCTTTTAAAGCTGTTACAGTTCTGCTCCAAGATCGGTTCCAAGCTGTTACATTGCTCTGTAAAGAAAAAATAAATGTGTATGGGAACATTATGTTAACATAAGGTTTGTTAGTGTAAAAAAAATTATAAGTTTTTAGATTAGGATTTGTGAAGTTAATTTTGATCAGGATATCACGAGAATTCTACCAAAAATTCGGTAAAATTTTTCTCTACAAATTGGTAATATTTCTGTGCATCGTCAAATAAAATTTAATTCAAAATCCGATTAAAACTACTTAACGAAATGTTTTTCATCTTGTCTTCATTTTCCGTCCGCATAAAGACGCGCGTCAAAGCAAGAAAGCTAGCGGTGTCTGTTAATTCAGTCTGTGTGGGTAGAAGAACCGGAGGAAATGTTAACTTTAGAACACAAAAATAGTTTCTATATATGCCAAAAGTAATTACACTCAAACCAAATTAATTTTGTTGCAATGAAGTCGCGTTTTCAATTGCCTTAATAATTATAAATTTTTCTAAGTAAAAATTTGTAAATAGGTTAGAGTGTTAAAGTGTTAAATCAATATAAAGATAAAATTTAATATATTTAATTTTAGAAAGCTTAAGATCAAAAAGTTAATCACGGTCGACATATAAACATTTAAAGGGGAAAACATAATCCCTTTGTGCAAAAACTTTATGTAATGTTAAAATAACCTAAAAATGTTTAAAACAATTCAGTAAAATTTATGTCTTGTTAAATTTTTTTAGTGAGTTCCGGAGTTTTGTTATTGACGGCATACCAAAAATGTAATTCTTTGTGTGTGTCAAAGAAAAAAGGAAGGTTTGTTTAAAATAAAATAAAGAATATTTTAAATAGTTAAAATGTGAAAAAAGAAAAAAAAAATCAGTTATTATAAGTTAATAATAAAGTAAAAAATATATAAATTTTTGTTAAAAAATGCTAAAGTTTAATCATGCAAAGAAAAAAATAAGGAAGTAAATTGCCTTAACGATTTTGAATATTTTTTTTGTTCGTAGCGTGGCTGGCCGGTTTCCATTTTTTTTGGTAGGATCTCCGAAGAAGTCTTACGGACCAGGGCCTACGGACTATTCCAGCTAAGTCAGCCACACAGGTTTTTTCTATATACCAGTTTTGTTTTATATTTTATTTTAGAAAACAACAAAAAATTAAAAAAAAGATCAAAGCTCCACTTAAGACCTTTTGATCCAACAAGGCAAATAAATTGGTTTTTTTATGCCATATAAAATCACGATAAAATTGACACACAATTTTTTTTTCTTATTCACTGCAACAATAAATTATTACGTAATTTTGATTTTTTTTCCGGAGCCATCGTGGGAAGTTTAACTGAGCATCCGCTCCACTTTAGAGCCTGCGTACTTACGTGGACAATAGTATTAAGTCTTCATTTTTTTGTTTCTTTGTTAAGATTTAATATTAAGTTTTTTTTTGTACACGGAAGTTGCAGCGACGTACTGTAGTGTAAATATTTTTTTTTTGCACATATTATTTATTTTAAAAGTTTCCAAATTCTATTTTTTTGAAAACCCCCTTTATCAAATGTCCCTTAAAGAGCTCTTTAGGTAGAGTGGATCGAAAAGGTCAATTTGGTATTTTTTTTGTATGTGTTAAAACTGTTTTGATGTACATTGAAATTTTTTTTGCATCTCTGCCACTTCCAACTGCTAGTTAAAGTTTTTTTTTTTTTTCATATTTTTTTTTTATATTGTAAAGACGAAAGTCAGTGGGCCGTCGTTTTCGCCCCATCCGAATCTAAGTTTAAGCTCAGAGTGAGTCTTTATTTTATTATTATTTTTAATATTAATTTTAGTATGTAACATTATTTTTAATACACTGAAGTATTTTTGTTTGCTCTTTTGTTTAAGAATAACTAGTCGTTTTATTTACAAAACCAAAAAAAAATACCATTTTGACCGCGCGTCAGTTGAGGAGTGCAAACGATTTTCTGCCGTTAGACTGCAACGGATCGCGAGTCAAGGGTAAGTTGTCTTGGCTGCACCGGATCGCGAGAAATAGGATGACCAAGAAAATCAACACGACGCGGTCACTACGTCTCGGTTTCATTTCCACTGTATTTGTGTAAAGCCGACGTGGAGTCACCGGTCTTGGACGCACTGCGTCTACTTTAAGTGTAACGCGACAACAGCGGCAGCCCTTGCACGACGCCACGTGCGGCCGAACAGAGACTTCGGGACGCCTTACGCGCCAAGTCTAGCCGACGACACGTTGGTCGAGGGAGTCCCGACACACTGGGGGCTCGCCTAGCCACGTACAACCAAAGTGGAAAGAGCCACCTGCGGCGCATATGTACCAGGGCCACCTGCGGCAAGTGCATCTACGTGAAACGCCACTTGCGGCGTAAGTAAACAGCAGGACTAAGAGCCACCTGCGGCTCACAAACACCAGTGCATCATTGGCGCAAACGCCACCTGCGGCGAAGCTTGCGCCCATATTAAGGAGGCGGCCATCGTGGGGCAGGGTGACCACTTGCGGCCATTTTGAATAGCAGGACGTACGAAACCACATGCAGTAATCCGCATTAGGAATTTAAAATAAGCTAATTATATGTAAAATATAATTAAATATATAAAGTAAGTTTCCGATTCTCAATAAATGTTAAATATTAAAACTAAAGCCTGCGAAATTAAAATAATTGCCATAATTTGAGTCATTTGCAGTTTTGAGTTTTATTAATAAATTCGTAGATTTTTATGTATTTAGTTTCACGACCAAATTTATTGGAATGCCCTCGACTGGACTTGGCAGGTCGAAACCCCTTTGAGTAACAGAAAGCTAGCCGCGGTATTGCCAAGCCACAGTACGATAACCAGGGTTCATAACAGCAAGTCGGTTTCTTGCTGAAGCGTATGAGCGCCTGGTACTGCATCTGTGTAACGGATGCAAAATATACCATGAATACGACCGATTTATTGAATACCAACATCAGTTATGTTTGTCAAAGTCAAACCACCATTTTTTTTTATAAAAACTGAAAATTTACTTGAAAACGGGAAAATGGACAGATGAGACGGACGTAAAGATTTCTGGCGGGACATTTAAAAAAAGGCTTTCTGATTCGCTCAAACGTAGCTATAAAATCTTTTGTAGAATTATCGTACAAGAAAATCGTCAAAAGGGGAATGAAAACTGAGGAGCCTTGTACGATTTTATTTTGTACAAAGACTTTAATCACAGGAAATTTTTGCACGAATCGGTCGGCGCGCTAGAGCTATTTTTTTTTTTAAATTAAATAATCTTAATCGAAAATAAAAATTCAATAAATCATTAAATTTTGAAATAACTAAAAAAAAGTGATTTTAAATTTTCATTATTTTGTAAATGTTATAATATTGTTACTTAACAATGTTTCTTTTTTATATATACAGATAGCCTTAACGCCGGATACAAAAATTATCCTTGTGAATTTCATTTTTGTTTAGTGTTTCAACATAATTTTTTTTAAAATAAATTTCGTTTTTTTTCCAAAAAGGTGATTTTAATTAATAAAATTAAATAATTTAAAACTACATTATTGTTAAAAGAAATTATAAAGAGCTTTTTTCTTTTATTTTTTAATTCATATTGTGCGTTACAGTGGTATATAAAAACAATAAAATCAGTTCATTGCTAAACATTTTCGTTTACAACACAATTAACTTCAGTGACGTGAGTATGACTTTATAATACGATATAAATTGTACGAAATACGATCATAAAAATTGCAGTATCTATCCGTGGCCACATTTGATCGAGTCAGGAGGCAGTGCATCCGAAACGTCAACCGACGAGGATGCAGCATACCACCTTACCCGAAGTGGCCACCCCGATTTAGGGCGAAGTGGCTTGTTGGATGCAAATATTTTTTATTGGGATACCCAGCCAGAGAGTCTTCAAGTGAATTTTTACCCCACACACCACCCATAAACTGCAAATATGGTAGGAAGTCTACAATTTAAATGTGGTAAAAAAATCAAACTCGTGCGACCCAAAAATTAGCATCCCTGGTTGCGAAAACTCTTTAGACCAAAGAGAGAATTTCGTTATTGGAGCAACATTTGAGCTGCCCAGCGATTTAAGTGATTTGCATCTGGCAATGTCCTAGCGGATTATATATATGGGAATTTGTAATTTTTTTTTAAGTCTGAAGCAGTGGCGAAGTTGCCGATTTTTGTTGTTGTTCCGCTTAAAGTAATGGATCCTGAAAGCAGAGATTATTATTAAATAAGATTTATATGTATATATATTAGGTCTACAAATAAGTTTCCGCCGTTTTGAGAAAGATGGCGTGGCACGAGGTTTACGTTGGAATTCGCAGATGGTAACCTACTTGAAAATTAGTTTGTTTATTCCAGAACAACATAACCTTATCATGTTATTAAGTTCGCATTAGCATCATATATTTTTCTTCATCTAAAAATGTCTCAATTTGAGCCAACTAAGTGTCATTTGCGGGAACTTTTAATTTATTTTTTTAATTTAAAAAAATCTGTTGCTGAGTCGCATCGATTGCTCGTAGAAGCATATAATGAGGATGCTTTGAGTGAGAGAACATGTCGTGAGTGGTTTCAAAAATTTAAAAAAGGTGATTTTGACATAAAAGACAAAGATCCAGTGGAAGGCCGAAAATTTACGAGGATGCAGATTTGGAGAAATTATTGGGTGAAGATTCGTCTCAAACACAAAAGGAACTTGCACTTAGTTTAGAAGTCACTCAGCAAGCAGTCTCACATCGTTTAAAATCGTTTAAATATTATTTTATTAACAAAAAACGGCGGAAACTTATTTGTACACCTAATACTATAAAGTACAAGATAAAAGTTTGGACCCCACCGAAACTAGGAAACTCCATGCTTATTTCAAAATTATCAACTGTCATTATGGCCAGTAAATTGACGTAGAGTTTAAATGGGGAGGAGAGGACAAAGAAAGCCTCTTATGCCCAAAGAAATTTGCACTCACATTTTCACGCTTTCAACTTTTTCACAGATGGATCTAAACAACTGAAGGAGTTGGAGCTGCTGTGTTCTGCTCGGAACTTGATATCCAGCAGGCATACAGACTACCCAAATTTTGCAACATCTTTCAGGCTGAGATCAGCTGCGTCTAAGGCAGCTGATTTCTTAGCTGAATATACTCCTCTAAACTCGCATATTAACTTATTGATGGATAGCCAGACTTCAATTAAAGCAATAACTGCTAAAATGACTAAATTAAAATGGATGAACTTTGCACAAATAGACAAGTCACCATTTTCTGGGTTCCGGGACATGGCACTGATTATTATTATTATTAATAAAGGCTATAGAGGCACTGCGACCTGAAAGATCTATTGTGCAGTCTCGTTGCCCTACAAACACAATTCTAGACTATTTATAAATCTCGTAATTGTTGTGGGCTTAATTTTTACTATGTCACTTGGAACTAGAATCCCGTTGCCTAAGTAGTCAAGTCTGCGTCTTGCCACCGCTGGACAGGTGCAAAGAACATGTTCAGCCGTTTCCTGCTCCTCTTAGCAGAGTCAGAATGAATCATTTGCTACCACTCCTATTTTATTCAGATGGTAATTAAGTTTACAGTGTCCTGTTAAGAATTCACTATAGAGTTTTATATATTTTCTGTTAAGGTTGAGAATAGCTTCTACCTTGACACGTGCTGGGTCAATGAGTCTTCTTGTCTGTCGCATGCCTGTTTGGGCTCTCCAATGCTCAAGTAGACTTTGTTTTTCCCATACTTGTATCAAGTTATTTATAAAACTATTGTTTACCCCACAGAAGGGTTTCGGACCTATAAACAGAGTTTCTGCACCTTTATTTGCAAGAGAGTCCGCTATTTCATTGCCCTCATGCCCTTCATGTCCCTGCACCCATATCAAAGTAACCGAGTTCCTTTCTGCTAGTGTGTTGAGAAATTTAAGGCAATCCCATACCAGTTTTGATTGGAATGAGAAGTTTTTAAGTGATTTTAGAACTGCTAGGCTATCAGAGAGAATGCATATTTTGGTACCGCTGAAAGTTTGAGGTCCGTGGCCATAACATTAAGGTTCCTAGATTTAGTTTCATTCTTCTGGTGAAGGGTACCACGTTAGTCTTAGTAGGGTTAATCGAAAGTTCTTTCTCCTGACACCAATTCTGCGTAATGTCAAGAGCTAGTTGCATGCAGTCGGTTATGGTGGAGTCAAACTTGCCTCTAACCATGATTACCAAATCATCAGCAAAGCCCTGAACTTGGAACCCTTGGTCATCCAGAGTTTGTATAAGCTCGTCAGTGAACATTAGCCAGAGGAGTGGCGATAAGACGCCTCCTTGGGGGTAGCCTTTAGTTGACTTGACAGTTAACCTCTCTGCCCCTAATTCACAAATTATTGCCCTGTTTTCTAGCATATTGAGAACCCAAGATATAACCAGTCTTTGTATTCCTTTCCTGGTCATCCCTTCCTCAATAGATCTAAAAGTAGCATTGTCAAAGGCACCTGTAATGTAAATAGTTATACAGAGAGCAATTTCCTTACCCACCAAAGTCTCAGTCGATTTGCCTGACTGGTAAGCATATTGTTCAACATGGAGAGGTATATCTTCCAGATAGACTTCTCTGATATTCATAATTTTTTCCATAGCTTTAAGCATGAATGACGTTAGGCTAATGAGCCAAAAAGCTTTTGGCGTGTGATCCACCTTTTTTCCTGCTTTCGGTATGAAAGCTACCCTAGCCTTCGTCCAACGTTTAGGAACCTAGCCTAATTCTAAGCTTATCCTAAAAATTTTGGTTAATGCCAGTGCCAATATATCAACTCCTTGCCGAAGTAGACACGGCTGTATGTTATCGACAACCGGAGATTTAAATGGGCTGAAGGTTGAGATAACCCATTTAGTTTTGTTGACGGTAAAGATCTTACGAGCCAGTGAGAGTTCCCTATGTGTGGGCATTTAGGACCGAGTGCCCTCGATGGTCTCACTGTCCTCTACACAGGTGACACAGCCTGGAAAGTGAGTGTAGCTGTCTCGTTTCTTTTAGGCTTTCTGTAAAATTTCCGTCTGGCTTTTTAAGTGTAGAAAGGCCATTCGAATGATCTTTATTGAGTGATTTCTGCAGTCTTGTAGCTGCTGGAAGTGATTCAATCTCCTCACAGTGCTTCCTCCAGGATTCTCTTTTAAATTTTCTCAGTTCATTATTATAGGCCGTGTAGACAAACCGTGTCCAGGAAGTTTTCCTTCTCCCCCGCCCTGCTATCAGAAATGACTTAGATCCAGCGGAGACATGACCGTACTAAAAATAAGCCATTGGTCACAAGGATAGCCGCACTTCCCCCTGACCTGGTGCTTGCTCATCAAGACTGATTCACAGTCACTAAGATTGCTAGCTAGCCATAACGACTGACCAGGAATCGTATAAAACTACTTTCAACCTGTGCGTTGGAGGAAGTACTTAGTTTATGTGCCGGATCAGTTCATAATATTTCATATGACATGTTCCAGCTCATAATAAGCCCCTACACCGCGACAAGGTGACTTTCAGCGTAGAGGATGGCACTGATGATCCACCCCTTGGTGTTCTGAAAGCGAAGATAGACTTTGAAACGAACTCGGAAGCTTAATTTTTGTGGGGATCTCTATCTTCCTATCTTAACACCACAAACTATCTCCTATCGCTCTCAAAGTGAAAGTTAATAGTTGGGGTACTGATGTGACATTGTCTCACACCTGCTCATGCGAACAATTTGGGTCTGGTGCAAAACGATTCGTGTGTAGCCTGCAATGAAGACAATGTTACTGGGACCCTAGAACACATACTTTGTTATTGCCCTGCTTTTAATTGATCTAGACTAAACTACTTTGGTTTAAGCTACTTTCAATTTTTATTCAATAGGCAGCTAACTTGCTCAAACTCGCTAAACTGTTTATAACTAATCACTCTTAAACTTTGAATACCTTTGAATATCTCTATACAATCTTGGTAACACTAAGAACCACTTAAGGTCTATGTTTGATATCTCTTTCTTGTTAGATCAGTCAACGTAACCTAATCTACTTAAATACACAGGTCGATATTATTTTACTTCAATAATCTCGTAAATTATTTATGTAGGGGAGAGGCCCCCAAGGTGGACACCAATCTTTTGAACAAATGTAGAATCTTAACAACACAAGATATCTTGAAGTGTTATGTATTTCCTGAAAGCTTAACTCATTAGCTTACTATCTCTGAAAAAGAATTTTGATATCATCATTAGAACCAAAGTTATGACTGATTTAAAAAATAGTCGAATATGACGACTTTGAAAAAAGGTCCCCCAAGGTGGACACACCTGAAAAATTCACTCCAAAAGTCGGAATAAAAACAGAAAATCCATGTTTCGACAAGTTTATTTAATGTTCAATGTTTTTCATTGGAAATTACATCAAATTGTTACGAAAAAAAAAATTGGTGCAAAATGAATGCCGACCAAGCGTGAAGTAGACAAAAACAAAGGGCTTAATCCGAATCGTCGGAGGTACACTGAGGACAAGTGTACCAAGAACCGCGCATTTTCACACATTTCAAGTGTACTTCTCGGTTTCTTTACAGCTAGTACAGCGTCTGCCAATTTGGCAAAGTCAAAATTTGCAAATTCAGTTTTCCGTTTGTCATTCTGAAAAAATAAAAAACTTTGCAAAAAATATTGTTTTCAAACATATATTCCTCTGTTTCGAAAGAATAAGATAGATTTTCAGCCCCGGGGTCCCGCTGACTGTCGCTACGGCACTGGACTCGCAGTGTGTGAGACTGTTAACAATGTATGAGTCACACGCCTGTGACTGTATTTGCTTTTTTAAATTTATAAAAACAAATAGGTACCATTTGTGCAAAAATTTTAGTGAAAAACCTTGGGGTTCAAAAAGTGTCCAGCTTAGGGTGAAAATGCAAGTTATTTGGAAAAAGCATAGAAAATTATCAGACAACAACACTAAGCTAATCTGTTTACGATATGTTTGTTTTGTACGTTCGCTAAGCTAAAAGGGTATTTACCTTCTCGCGAACTTTTTTTTCGATCATTTGATCGCACTTTTCACGAGCGCCGTCAAAACTTTACGGGTCACTTTCGTGTCCGAGGTATTGCAGCGGACAACGCGCCACGAGTTGACACTTCATAACATAACCAAAAACTGCGTCTTATCAAACTGTAATACTGACATGGAGCGCACAGTGCTGCCACCTTTTGCCAACAAAAAATGCAAGTGTGTCACCTTAGGGGGATGTCCACCTTGGGTGCCTCTCCCCTATATTGATAATAAAAATTTTTTTTTACCTTTAATCTTTGATCTATCACTCATTAAAATCGACCCACTCTAACGTGTTTAATTTGCAGTTACGAGACACTTTTCGAAATTCAACAAAAACATTAAATGGATGATATCTCCTAAACAGTGTGACAGAATGGCTGTGATTTTTGGAATCAGCGCCCAATTATATATTGGAATTTTATATTAAATTATTCAGATCAGAACTTTTTTGAAATTTGTCGTCTAGTGATATTGAAGAGATGCCTAGAACGTAGCATTTGAGACAATTTAAAGCACCTTTTACATCTGACTTTAATTTAAGATACAATATTAAGTTAGTTTTAGAAATTCAAATTTGTTTGAAACGAACGGACACAAATCGGTAAAAAGCATCACCTGTAGTCTAAAAACGATCGACATCCGAAATTTAAGAAGACAAGCGAAATAAATGAAGGTCAAGATTCAACCTTAGTGCACACTCAATCTGCTTCTCTAAGCAATTTCACTGAAAAACACTTTTTTAACTTACCGGAATACAGACTTTATGACACAAAGCATTCCAGCGGTAAGGCCAGAGGTGGATCCGCTATTCTCATTAAAACATTATGCTCTTCAGAACTATTGCACAGAATATTTAAAAGGTCTAACATTAACAGCTATATACTGCCCACCCAAACACAAAATAACTGAGCAACAATTCCAGACTTTTTTAAATTCCCTTGGACAAAAGTATCTCGTTACCGGTAATTTCAATGCCAAACACACATACTGGGGCCTCGTCTAATATCACTTAAGGGCCGGCTCCTGTCGAAGGTACTAAATAAACTCGATCTTGACGTGGTTTCTTCTGGTACGCCAAACTACTGGCCAACTGACAGCCGTAAAACCCCTGATGTCATCGACTTTGCAGTCTTTAAAAACTTAAAAAGGAGTCAACTGGTCATTAAATCTTCTCTAGATCTTTGATTCACCATTCACAAAATATTACAACAATAAAGTATGCTCCAAGCCCTGAACTAATTGCACCAAATAAATTGACCAGTAAACTCACAAATTTGCGGTATATAAGTACCTTAAACTGAATGTGTCGATAAATAAATATATCTGCTAAAAAACATCACACTTTTGATTTCCAAAGCAGCTACCGCTGCCACATCTGCATTCGTTTACAATGCAACACAGGCTAAATGCACCCTAAGAGAAATCGAACAGCTTCTAAAAAAGAAAAGGCAATTATGCCGCGAATGGCATAATCACAGATTCCCCAATCTAAAAAAACAACTAAATAATGTTACTCGATGCCTTCAAAAATAGCTCAGGTGGTATTCTCAAAGAGATTATGAATTTGTTGAGCTGTATACACGCAGACACTTGATGTGTGATGATGTAAATAACGTAAACTCCCACTTCGATACTGGATAAAGTGCATTAAAACAGTGATATAAGTTTCTAAACCAGCGGTATAGACGCTTAACCAAGTTAAGTTATCCATTAATCGGCTTAATCGATATGATAAACAAATACTCAAAAAAATGCATGAACTGCTTTTGAAACCACACAGCAACCTATAAGGCTGTTACTCCAGTTGAATCCCCTAAACAATCCAATGTACCAATGAATGTAAATCACTTCATGAATCAAGGTGTTTCGTACGCCAGTGCTCTAAAAGGTGACAACCCAGTCCCCGTAAACGTCCAGACTGCTCATCAAAGCAGCAATTTCGAACAAACTCTTCAAATATTTATTCAAAACATGTCTCAATTTAAGTCTAGTATGCAAAACATGGTGCATGATAAAAAATTAAAACATTCTGCTTCTGCATCTCCTATCTAAATCATGAATGGTTTAAAAATATCATTTTGGAATGCGAACGGCCTCTGTCTACACAAATTAGAACTTCTTGAGTTCCCAATAGTGTCAAGCATATATGTAATGCTGATTTCTGAAACTCATTTTACTGAAAAACACTATTTCAATATTCCGGGGTATAGACCTTATGACACAAAACATCCCAGCGGTAACGCAAGAGCAGGACATTATGCTCTTCAGAATTACTGTACAGATTATATACATGCAACTAGTATTTCTCTCGATGAATATCTAAAATGTCTAACATTAACGGCTATATACTATCCACCTAGACATAATATAAGTGAACAGCAATTTCAGTCATTTTTCAATCTTCTGGACAAAAGTTTCTCGCTGCTGGTGATTATAACGCCAAACACACGTATTGAGGTTTTCGTTTTATATCACCTAAGGGAAGGCTGCTGTGGAATACAGTTACTAAACTTGGTCTAGACGTAGTCTCTTCTGGCAAACCAACATACTGGCTAACAGATAGACACAAAAATCTCGATGTTATCGATTTTGCAGTCTTTAAAACCTTGAAAAGGAGCCAATTAATTACTGAATCTTCTCTAGATCTATCATCAGACCATTCGCCTACCATTATTACAATTAATTATTTTCCAAGCTACAGTCTTACAAAAGTATGCATACGGCTTGAATATTTTGGATTTTCCTTTAAGAAAGTAATTTTTTCTCTGTTTTCATCACCCTACATTATGAAAAATAAATAAAATAAGCAACTTACAATTATTCAGGGACAAAAGTTTAATTTTTAACTGCAAAACAACAAAAAACTAAGTAATCGCTTATTTTTAAGAAGAAGAATTAAAAAAGTATAATTATTATTTCAAAATGGGAAGTGGACAAGAAATTTCGGAACCATTTCGGAAAACTGTCGTTAAATTGAAAAATGATGGCAAGTCTCTTAAAGAAATTGGAGATATATTAAAATTAAAAAAGACCACCGTGCAAACAGTTATAAAAAACTTTTGAAAAAATTTGCAGGTTGTCCCCGTAAGCTTAACGACAGAATGGAAAGGACAGTTATACGTGCAGTTCGAGATAATCCAAAGCAAAGCGCAGTCGAAATAAATCGTCAGTTTAAAACCGACCGGGGAGTAGCTGTAAGAGACCAAACTGTCTGCAGTTCTATCAAAAGAAACGGATACAACAACAGAGTTGCCAGAAAAAAACCGTTACTCAGATCCGTAAATGTTCAAAAGCGGCTGGAATACGGGAAAAAATATGAAAATATTCTTGTTAGTGATTCTAATACAGAGTTTCGACCAGAAAATGTGAATCCCACCGTAAAACATGGAGGCGGTTCCGTGATGGTATGGGGATGCATGGCAACAAACGGTGTTGGGAAATTAAGGTTTATCAATGGTATTATGGATAAGGCCATGTATATTGGTATTTTGAAAGACAGTTACCTTCATAGCGTTGAAAAGTTAAACCTTGAGGGTATCTTCATTTTCGTCCAAGACAACGATCCCAAGCACTCCGCAAAGATTGTATAGGAATGGCTGCTCTATAACGTCAGAAATAAGTTAGACCATCCCCCTCAGTCACCAGATCTAAATGTAATTGAACAGTTATGGGACATTTTGAAACGTGGACTTAAAAAACGACGGATAACATCAATTCCATCTCTAAAGAAAGCTTTAATGGAGGAGTGGAACAATATATCACCTGAAACAACAAAAAATATTGGCTTTGTCTATGACAGCACGCCTGTATGCTGCAGTCCAAGCAAAAAGAGGACATACCAGATACTAAGTTTTAATATTTTTCATTTATTTTATCGTATTAAAAGTTACATAAGTATAACTTTTTGAATAACCAAAAACTAAAATAATTTAAGTTCTTTAAGTTAGATTTAGTAGTAGTATAAGTGGAAAAACTGGCGGGGCTCCACCAGCACAAGTAGCATAATTAATGCCGTTTTGCTACCACAATCTCCTGAAGGGGGAGGGGAGGGATCAATGCTGGAGCCATTCTGAATTGTTTAGAAATTTTAAAATGTTCATTAGTGGGAAGCCAGATAAGACTTCTAATGAAGTTGGAAAAGCGGAGTGAAGGGTACGAAGCCTGACTATTTCTAAAGCCAGACAGTTGCAGATAAAGTGAATCAGTGTCTCTGGTTCACTGGTGTTGTTGCAGCTTCGACAGTGGACATATTATAGGGAATTCCCAATCTGCGGGCATGTTCACCAATAGGCCAGTGTCCAGTGCAGATGTAAATAATCCGCGCGATGTCTCGACGCCTCATGCCGATGAGTTCAAGTAATATTGATAGGTTGTAGTTCGGCCAGGTCTTTTTGGACACAGCGCATCCTGCGGTATTTTTTCATCTAGACTTGGCTTTATTAAAAAATAAATTGCAGATGTCAGATTTGACTTTGCCTATAGGTACTGGAACCGGAACAGCCACATCCAGCGCCGATGCAGAGCCCTTACTGGTCAGGTCATCGGCCACTTCATTACCTACTATGCTCCTATGTTGGAACCCAGGACTTTGACCGCGAAGATCTAGTTCATTCTTGCCTTGAATAACTAATTTTGATGTTATAACATTAGAGGACAAAACTTTAATAGCTGCCTGACTGAGAATATGGCTATGTTCTTTTTACGAGTTAGTTTGCTACTAATAATGCTACAAGCTTCTAAGATAGCTATCAATTCAGCTTGAAACACACTGGCCTCATCAGGAAGCCTTAGAGATCTAGAGATACCAAGGTGTCTACAGAAAACTCCTGCGCCAACTCCAAAACTCATCTTGGAGCCATCCGTAAAAATAGCAACGCCGAATTTGTTGATTACACTATTAGATTACCATTCTTCTCTGGATGGAAATCTGTATAAAAAGTTCTTGTTCAAAACTATTTTCGGTGAAATGAAGTCAGTCGTTACAGGCACTACCTCTTTAGGTAGCGTTCCTAAAATTCTTCTCCATATGTCCTAGCTTGCCATGACCCTAATTCTCTGAGTCTTGCTGCAGTGCATGCGGTTACAAATTTGATGTGAAGATCAATGGGAAGAAGATGCACAAGTACATTTAGCGCATCTGAGGGACAGGATCTCAGAGCACCAGTTATAACAATGCATGCGAATCATTGCACTCTTCTAATTTTACTATATTATAATTTTTACTAAGCGCTGGCCACCAAACGTGAGCTCCGTAGGTGAGAATCGGTCGAACTACAGCCCTGTACATCTAGAGTATCATCTTTGGCTGGAGATCTCAACGTTTGCCAAACATTTTATTGCAAGTATAAAAAGCAATGCAGGCTTTTTTAACTCGCAGTATAATAATATTTTTCCAATTTAGCTTTGTATCAAAAAGAACACCGAGATACTTAGCTTCGGTAGAAAGAGTAAGTGCTTGTCCGTTTAGCACTGGTAAGTCGAATTGAGGTATCTTGGTTTTCGTGGTGAATAGTAGTTATTCTGTTTTCACTGGGTTCACTGATAAGCCGCACCTAGCGGCACATGAACTTAGTATTCTCAGCGCCCTACCCATGATTTCACTAAGGACGGAAACATACCTGATACTAGAATCACAACGTTGTCGGCATACGCAACTGCCTTATTACTGGATTTTTCGAGAGATTTTAGCATATCATTCATAACAATCAACCACAGGAGTGGTGAGAGAACCTCTCCCTGGGAATACCTCTGTTGGCAGATTTAGTGATATTACAACTGCACAAATTCGTCTGAATCACCCGAGACTGCAACATGGACATAGTCCAGCATAAAATTCCAGCATCTACATGATGCTCTATCAGAGAATTTTTAATGGCGTCAGAGCTAACATTGTTAAAAGCGCCTTCAACATCCAGAAAGGCTCCTAAAGCATACTGCTTGGAGTTAATAGACTTTTCGATTACCCGGAATACCTCATATAGTGCCGTATCCGTAGATCTACCTTTGAGGTAAGCATGCTGGGAATTCGAAAACCCTCCATCTGAGAGTGTAAGTCTAATATTATAAACAATGATTCTTTCTATAGTGTACGAAGAAGGACAGGCTGATGGGTCTAAAGTCTTTCGCGGACTCGTGTCCACGCCTAACAACCTTAGGAACAACCTTAGGAATAAATACCACTCTAACATTCCTCCAACTTGTGGGTATATAGCTGAGAATAATACTTTGCTTGAAAAGTTGCTCCAGCCATGGGACCACTGTATCTCTGAGGTTCAGCCCATATAATACGATCATAAGTTATGAGAAAGTCAGTTAAAATCGAAAAATTGCCACGCTGTGCACCTTCTGGAGGAGTTAGATTCATCTCACCTTTACCGCTTGGAAAGTGTGTATCCATAAGTGCAGTCAACGATGCATTAGGAGTCTTTGACAGTCTCGATAGGTTCTCAAAAATTTGACCAAGAGTTAGCTTTCGCCGATCTGATTGCCTTTTTGTAGGTTTTTAGACACTCTTTGTAGGAGTGCCAGGATTTTTTTATATACGCTTCGTTGTACTCCTTTCTGACGAGCTTCCTGAGGCGTGTCAGGTCATTGTTTCACCATGACGGGAATTTACTCTTACTGCGAGTGACAGGGCACGAGTTCATGAAAGCCGAACTAAAAACTTTCTCAAATTTTCCTACTCTATCAAGTTCAGAAGGGTATGAAGAAATGGGTGAATACCTGCCTAAAGAGGAGTTCACGGAATTTCGGAATTTTTCCCAGTTAATCATTCTTAAATTCCTATAAATAGGTGGGACATCAATTTTGATATAATGACTGAAAAGTATCCAGGCATGATCAGAAAAGGATCGCTGACTCGACACACCAGCCTTCTACTTTGATATCGGCATTGAGATTAGTATGTGTGATATCGATAACTTCCTCCCATCCTATGAAATCATCCGTACTCGGAAAGATAAAGGTGGGAGAATTTTCCCGGTTGCAAATGTCTAATTTAGTTTGTATAATAAAATCAAAAGGTGACTCACCTCTGTCATGTATTTCGCTGCTACCCCAAAGCGTATGTCTGGCATTGGCGTCGCTACATAAAATTAAGGTTTCATCACTGCACAGGTTTTGAACAAGCCTACTCACTTCGTCTGGTGGAGCAGGCAGGTCATGCGCCATGTACGCAGATGTGACCACTAGTTTCTTACCGCCGTCTAGATCGATCCTGACAACTGTCAGATCAGCGGAACTGGAACTGCTGCAAAGAAATGCCTTAATGTGTTTTTATACAAGATCTAGGTTTACCTGCATCTTTCTTGTAGTATAGTAGATAGCTGATATCCGTGAAACCCTTGATGCAACTACTGTTCACCCAGGGCTCTTGGATAATGCCGAAGTTTCTGCCTCCCTCCCTGAGGAAGACAATCAGATTTTCCGTAGCACATTTCGAGTGCTGCAGATGAGTCTGCACGGCATTCAGCATTAGGTTATGTTTTGGCGTCCTTGACGATGCTAGGTCATCGAGAAGCTTGCTTGCATCATCTTGTCCGGATCGTTTACACTGCCTTGGAATATTTTCAGTTTAGCATGCCTGACACCAAACTTCAGTTTATTGTCCAACCTTTCCAGCAAGACAAGGCTTTCCACGCTGATGGAGAGAAGGAAGGACATGCTGAGCTTGTGAGGTTCCTCAGCTCGGATGACAAACCATTCATCCAACGGAACCTCTGGGTTGTGCAATTTTAGGTACGCGAACAGCTTCGCGTTATTCAACTTCATTTTGGGCTACCAGATACGAGCACACGGTTGCCTTGGAATGTCCTTGACTGGAATGGCTTTGATGCTCAAATCCTTCCAGACATTGCAGAGCTTGGCAATGCTTTTTTCAAGGAATTCCTTGGAAAACGCGTCCCTACATTTAATTACCCTGCAGCCTCTGGCGAACTCCGAGGAATCGAAGTCAGGTAGAGGACCATCCTTGTTGCAGAGGACGTAATTCATTACGTCTTCAGCAAGTTTGGCCTCCAACTCACCCCAAATCTCATTGATGAGTCTGCTGTTGCTGGTTTTACCATCAATAAGTGTCAGAAGAAGCGGATCCCTGGCAACTTCGCCGAACGGTTTTGATGTCCTTTTGGAGGAAGCCGAGTTCAACGCCGAGTTGGAGACCTTGGCCCTCTTGGAGTCTTGCGTAGATTCCTTGAGAGAAACGTTCCTCTTCGACGCCGCTTTCAGCACCTTCAACGCTTTAATGGCCTGGTTCCTCTCGAACTCTTCGACCATCGCGGTACATTTCAATTTGTCCTCCTGATCCCGCTTGTCAGAGATACCAGCGGAATCATTATTTACAATCTTGCTAAGAATATAGAGTGCTTTCTGGTATCTTGATCTCGCGACGGTACCGGAGGATTTCTTTGATTTTTTGGATGTGGTAGGTTTCACGGTGCTATGGCTGGCACAATTACTCCCTGAAGTTTTTACTGACGGTTTTTTTTTATATAAATCCGAGACTTTTTTTAAATTGTTCATTTCAACTGGTTTGTACGATCGCTTCGCCTGGTCAAAGACCAAGCTCGGCGATCAAAATGGAGATTATGGAAATAAAAGTCTAGCGCAGCAGAGCCCATTTACTACGGTAAGGCCAAAGCTACTATCCGAGGCGGCCTGGTATCGGATAGGCAACGTACATATACAATCTGTTACCCCTGATTGCAAACACCAATGGGCACAGTAACGCGTCACACCCTGGTTTAGGGGGGAGAAGAGGTTAAAGGAGGTGAAATGAAAAATGGGTTAAGGAAATATGGGAAGATGGAGGTCGCCGCTTTCGTTGGCCCGACCCGAAACATGACCGGACTCGGTTACCAGGTGACACCACATGGAGGTGGCAGCCGACTTGCATGCTAAATAAAGTTATGGAGAGCCGTCCTGTAAGCCCGTTATCCCCCACTATCAAACAAATCTTTTGTTTTATTTTTTTAAGTTTTTATAAGTCATATAAAAATAAATTTTATTTAATCAATTAAAGTGCTTTTTTATTCGAAATACAATAAAATTAGAGCCGTATGTATACTTTTGTAAGACTGTGTATGATTTTAATCCAATAAATAAATTGACCAGCAAGCTCACAAATTGGCTCAAATATAGGCAGTATTTAAGCACACTGTGAGAATCCGAAATTTAACCAATTTCGGTCCCACATTAAAATAAAATTATAATTAAGACTGAATTCAAAACATGAATTTTAAAACACGAATTAAAGAATTTAATAAATAATATGTATTAAAATGAAAAAACAACTACGTATTTTTATTTAGTACAGGATTTGTTTCACAGCAAGCAACAACAACTTCGAAGTCAAGACGCTAACAACAACAAACACTATGGTATCCCGTAAGCAACAACAGACAGCAAGCAACCGCAAAGAGCAACGGTGTCCGCGCAACAAAGCCACAGAAAGACTTGTATATAAGACGCTGCGCTTATAGGAGAAAGGCAGTCAGCGGCGAGCCATTACAGTGATGACATCGAGGACTTGTAGTTGGAAACTATTGTGTGAAATACCAATAGTTTACTTAGAATTATTTATACTTTGTAGTTAAAAACTATTGTGTGAAATACCTGTAGTTTATTAAAAGTAAGTTATACAACTATTGTGTGAAATACCAATAGTTTATTAAAATAAGTTATACAACTATTGTGTGAAATACCAGTAGTTTATTAAAAGTAAGTTATACAACTATTGTGTGAAATACCAATAGTTTATTTAGAATACTTAATGCTTTGTGAAATACTGGCATTATTAATCAATTGTATACTTAGTATAATCATTAAGAGAATTCAATAAAATCTTGAATTTAAAATTTAAAACATAAATAAATAATTATTTTTGTATTCAACCCTGACCAACCGTTGAGGATATCCAGGCTTAAAAACCCGGACTAAACCGGGGTTCGTTACAAATTGCGCCCGAGCAGGGACTCTAAAACACAAAATATTTAAGGAAAAACACTCAAATTTTTTTTATAACGCTGAAGAAATCTGAAAACATTTAAAAATTATGGAAAAAATACTTACTGGATGGGTCACAGGCACCATTGACGAATTAAGAAAACGTCTTGCCACCTTTATTACCAATGAGATTCATAGTCCCGAAGTGCTTCAACGCTTACAGAACCTCCAAGAACAACATAAACGCGCACCTAGTCCTCGTCCAGCAGCAACGCAAAAACTAATACCATATATCGGTACCGAAGAAGAAGAAGATTCCACCAGGCACCCAGAACAGTATCCCCGGTCCTTACCACAAGCTTCCTCTAGAGTAAAATCAACTCCAACTCCATCAAAACCTACAACCCAAATCGCAGTAATTGATGCAGTTCGAAAATGGTCGGTAAAATACGATGGTGGTAAAGGAGCATTCGAATTTATCGAGCGCATTGAGGAACTGACTACCATGGAAGGCATTAACCGAGACCACGTAATACCAGCAATGCCAGAGATGCTAAAAGACAGCGCCATCGCATGGTACAGAGGCGCCAGAGGTAATTGGGGAAACTGGGAAGAATTTAAATCAACCTTCTTCAACTTTTTTATGTCTGCACGATACATGGAGCAGCTAGATGACGAAATACGATGGCGATATCAACGACCGAGAGAGCCATTTAAACAATACGTATTAGATATACAAACTCTAATGCGACATGCCAATTACAGCGAAGCAGAAGAATTAGTATTTCGCAACTGCCGCAAAGAGTATCAACTATACATCCGACGAAAGGATTTTTCTTCACTGAACGAATTCATAGCGATGGCTGATTAGTTTGAAAATCTTACCTGTGGAAAGCCTTCCTTTACCCAGCGCCCGGTGGATGAGCAGCCCAACAACAACATTAACCCCAGAACTGCGTGTCGCCGTTGTGGTCAGGATGGCCATTCACCACAACAATGTCGAAACACCACTGTAATTTTTTGCTGGGAATGCGGACGAAGAAACGTCATTACTGTGGAGTATTGTAGACGAGCGGGAAACGAACGAGGACCCCGTCCAGAACGAGGCAGTACGGAGCCACAAAACATGCCTCGACCACACTAAAACAAATAGGTCACGACAACCGTCGATTGTTCGCCACTGTCACCTTAGGAGATTACTCATTTAAAGCCACAATAGATACCGGAGCAACAAGATGCTTCATCAGCGAAAATACAGCCAGGAAAATCGGCACCGGAAAACCATTATCCACAGGAACTACGGTGAAGTTGGCAGACGAAAGTATTAAAACATTAACAAAAGAAATTACAACAAATGTGTCACTGGGTAGTTGTAAAATTTCTTTTCTCGTTTTACCAAATGTGATCGATGACGTGATATTGGGCCTCGATTTCTTACGCAAAACGGAGACAAAAATATTTTGCAGAGGACAAATGCTAGGACTTAAGAGGAAAACGAAGAAATCAACTGAATCAACATGCACAGTTATACGGAACGAGAAATCAGAACAACAATAGGTAGACGAATTTTTAGAACACGAGTTAGCACAATTCGAAAATTTGAAGAGCCCCTCTAACTTTACCGCACACAAAATTATAATGAAAGACGACCGACCGATAAAACAACGATACTTCCCGTAAAATCCAGCGATGCGAGCAATCACCAACAAACAGATAGATGAACTTTTAGAAAAAGGTTGTATAGAACCATTACGTAGTCCTCATAATG
This sequence comes from Suillia variegata, assembly GCA_949127995.1. Lineage (NCBI taxonomy): Eukaryota > Metazoa > Arthropoda > Insecta > Diptera > Heleomyzidae > Suillia > Suillia variegata. The sequence continues at coordinate 26,435,384 of OX421843.1, read as the reverse complement.
CGCCAATTGTTTTAGTCAAGAAGAAGACAGGGAAATGGCGTCTGTGTGTCGATTACCGACAACTGAACGCCCATTCCGTCCCTGACGCGTTCCCGCTGCCAAGAATACAAAATATCTTGGACCGAATCCTGTCAGCAGCCCTGATCTGAAAAATGGTTATTGGAAAATTCCAATGGAAGAAAACATCAAGCAGTACACCGCCTTCACAGTTCCCGGACGAGGATTATTTCAGTGGAAAGTAATGCCGTTCGGTCTACATTCCGCTCCTGCCACATTTCAACGCGCCCTTGACCAAGTAATCGGCCCCGTCATGGAACCTCACGCTTTCGCATATCTAGATGATATCATCGTCACAGGAAAGACGTTCGAAGAACACACGAAAAATTTAAGAAAAGTATTTCAACGTTTACGCCAAGCCGGTCTAAAAATCAACAAAGAAAAATGTGAATTATTCAAAACACTACTAAAATATCTGGGACATATGGTCAGCGATCAAGGCATACATACGGATCCTGAAAAAGTGGCGGCAATACAACAACTGCAAACACCAAAAAAATGTTCGTGAACTACGCCGATGCTTGAGAATAGCATCATGGTACCGTCGATTTGTGCTAGAGTTCTCCACCATAGTACACCCACTGACCACACTCTTACGTAAAGGCAAACACTGGAAATGGGAAGAACTACAACAAGAAGCATTCGATACATTGAAGACCAAGCTAACAGAGGCACCTGTTATAGCGCGAATAGCCAATCGCTACTACTGGCCAGGAATGTTTCACGACATAAGCCAATACGTACGACGATGCGAACAATGTCAAGGGTTTAGCCCAGTCAACAAACACCCGCAGGAAAAATGCTGACACAAATTGCCGACGAACCATGAGCTGTAGTATGCGCAGATTTTGTGGGTCCGCTACCGAGATCAAAACACGGCAACTCGATGTTATTGGTATTCTTCGATAAATCCACCAAATGGACAGAGATGGTACCATTACGAAAAGCTACCAGTGACAGTCTACAACGAGCATTTCGGGAAAGAATATTGGCCCGATTTGGAGCACCTAAAGTACTAATAACGGATAACGGAACCCAATTCACCAGCCATCCGGAAGTTCAAACAGAGTATTGGGGTACGTCAACAATTCACTTCACCGTACACCCCACAAGAAAATCCAACTGAAAGGGCAAACAGGACAATCAAAACAATGATTGCACAATATTCCAGCGACCAGCAGATTAAATGGGACGAATTTTCTCTAGCCATAAGCACGAGTATTTCCGAAACTACGGGATGCAGTCCAGCATATTTGGTACAAGGCAGGGAACCTAGGCTGCCAAAAGCTTTATATGATGAAGTAACACTGGGAACCGGAACCGAACTACATCCACCCGACGAGCAAGAAACAAAACTTAAAGAAATTATTACTATTGTTCATCGAAACCAAGAACGAGCATCCCAGAACCAAGCACGGTACTACAACTTGCGAAGGAGACAGTGGACGCCAAAGGTAGGGCAATTAGTTCTCGTGAAACAACACCATTTGTCAAAAGCAATAGACAATTTCGCGGCAAAATTAGCACCAAAATATGATGGCCCATATCAAATTGTCACATTTAAATCCCCAGTAATAGTAGAAATACCACAAAAAGGCAACGGGAAATCGAAAACAGCGCACACTAGAGATCTCAAAATATATCACACGGAGGAAGGTGAGCAAAACGACACTTAAAGAACGTTTATTTGTTTGGAAAATTTTTTTTTTCTGCCATTACCTCTAAAAATAATAAATGATAACTATAATACGTACTACCAACAAATATCGAAAGTACATAGGTAAACGAAAAACAAACATAATAACAAGTAAGGGGGGGGGGGGGGGGTGCGAGAATCCGAAATTTAACCAATTTCGGTCCCACATTAAAATATAATTATAATTAAGACTGAATTCAAAACATGAATTTTAAAACACGAATTAAAGAATTTAATAAATAATATGTATTTAAATGAAAAAACAACTACATATATTTATTAAGTACAGGATTTGTTTCACAGCAAGCAACAACAACTGTGAAGTCAAGACGCAAACAACAACAAACACTATGGTATCCCGCAAGCAACAACAGACAGCAAGAAACCGCAAAGAGCAACGGTGTCCGCGCAACAACAAAGCCACAGAAGGACTTGTATATAAGACGCTGCGCTTATAGGAGAAAGGCAGTCAGCGGCGAGCCATTACAGTGGTGACATCGAGGACTTGTAGTTAGAAACTATTGTGTGAAATACCAATAGTTTACTTAGAATTATTTATACTTTGTAGTTAGAAATACCAGTAGTTTATTAAAAGTAAGTTATACAACTATTGTGTGAAATACCAATAGTTTATTTAGAATACTTAATGCTATGTGATATACTAGCATTATTAATCAATTGTATACTTAGAATAATCATTGAGAGAATTTAATAAAATCTTGAATTTAAAATTTAAAACATAAAAAATAAATATTTTTGTATTCAACCCTGACCAACCGTTGAGGATATCCAGGCTTAAAATCCCGGACTAAACCGGGGTTCGTTACAACACACATAAACCCTAATGTGTCACTTAAAACGAAAGACCAAATGAATATAGCGGAAAAAATTTCACTTTTCTGCTTACACAAGCAGCTACCGCTGCAACTCCCGGCTCATTAACAAATAATTTGACTCACACATATAAAAAAGCACACCAAAGGACATAGAGGATTTAATAAAAAAGAAAAGGCAAATACGCCGCGAATGGCAGAATCGAAGATCTCCTACTCTGAAGAAAGATTTTTGCGACATTACCCGAAGTCTTCAAAAGCAGCTAAAGTGGAAATCTCAAAGAGACTTTCAACAATTCGTTGAACAGCTCGCACCCATCAAATCGTCAAACTACTCTCTCTGGCGAGCTGCCAAAAATATGAAAAAATCCATACTGTCAGAACCTCCCATTCGGTTAGCAAACAGAAATTGGGCCAGAAGTTATGGGGAAAAAGGTGCGGCATTTCCCAACCACCTCAAAACTGTGTTTTCTCCAAACACGACATTTGGTGATACCCCATTACCGGCATTAGTCGCTCAACATACCTCGAAACCCCTCGCTTTAAAATAAAAGATCTAATGGAGACAATAAATAAATGCTTAAACCCAAAAAAACTCCAGGTTCGGGTTTGATAACACCTAAAATGGTAAAAGAACTGCCAACCATTGCAATAACTTATTTGCTCAATATATTTTTAATGCTATTCTTAGAACTAGTCACTACCCAGATGACTGGAAACTTTCACAAGTTAAAATGATCCCCAAACCCGGAAAAGACCCTAGTAATGTGTCTTCATATCAACCTTTAAGCTTGCTCCCGGTTATTTCAAAACTCTTTGAAAAACTTTAACAAAGCTGAAAGTACCCAAAAATACTGAAAAAGTTGTGATTCCCAATCATCAATTTGGGTTTCGAGTGAAACATGGCACAATTGAACAGGTGCATCGCATTGTGGATTCAATAAAAGCCATATTTGAAAACAAACAATACTGCTCATATTCTTCCCGCTAATATGGTTTGCCTTCTTAAAAAGTCCCGAAACTATCAATAATATTTTCCATATATTGATTGATATGCGTGTCTATTTATTTTCCAATCACTGGATTCAGACAATTATCAGAACCTCCAATCCGGTTTTCAAATGGAAACTGGGCCTGAAATGACTTTGAAAAAGGTGCAACTTTTGCAAATCATCTGAAAAGTGTCTTCACTCCGAACCACACAACAAGTCATATCCCAACACCGGCACCACTCACGCAGCATAACTTTGCAGTACAAGAAAAAATATTGTAGAAAATAAAATCCATAAACTCAAAAAAAAAAAAAAACGCCAGGATCCGACTTGATAACGCTTAAAATGATAAAAGAACTGCCTGCAATTGCAATAACTCACTTATTGCACATATTTAATGCAATTCTTAGAACATGCCACTACCAAGACGATTGGAAACTTAAAAATTATAATTAAACCTGGTAAAAATCCTAGCTGTGTGACGTCATACCGGGAAATAGGTCTACTTCCTGTTGTATCGAAACTCTTCGAAAAGCTCCTCATCAAGCTGATATTACCCAAAATAACTGAAAAATAAGTGATTTACGATCACCAATTCAGCTTTCGACAAAACATGGTACTATCAAACAAGTACAGTTTGCGCCATCTGTTGCATTAGCATTTGAAACTTGAATAGTTCCGCCATTTTTTGCCGTATTGACATATATAGTGGCTTGTTCGACGCGTCATTTCAGTCTATTTCGTGCCATGAATCAACTAACACCAATATAACGAGCAGAAAACATGATCCATGGTGATGGTGAGTTTTGGTTCAAAATCATCATGGGCGATGAAGTTCATTTCACACTGAGTGGCGCGGTTAATAAGCAGAACTTCCGCTTTTGAGCCGACGAAAATCCGTAGCTCCACAGCTTACACTAGCCGCGATTCAATGACGCTACTCCGCACGATGTTCGACCGACGCGTCATATCGAAAAACGGCGATTTCGATTGGCCGCCGCGCTCACCCGATTTGACGCCGCCGGACTTCTTTTTATGGGGGTATTTGAAGAGCAAAGTTTACATCGACAAGTCGAAGACCAAAACTCAGCTCAAAGTAAACATTCGCCGGAAAATATCGGTTATTACCACCAAGACGCTGGAAAAGGTTATGAAAAATGCACGAAAATTGAAAATTTCACAACAAATTCAAAAAACAAGTTTTATTATTATTATTCTTATTATTATTATTATTATTATTATTATTATTATTATTATTAAAAGCCAGGAAGCGCTGCGACCAACAAGATCTATTGTGCGTGGTCTATATTTTATCCCCATAGGGGATATATGTTGTTCCAAAGTTTATATGGATTTATAACAGTGCAACCGAAGTGACAAAATCTTTGTCTCCCGAGTGCAGGACCCTGGAGAGCACATTTGAACATTCAGTGTCCATTTCACAGAAACGAAAGACGTCAGTATCAGCAAGGCCTAACTTTTTTAGATGATATCTTAGGTTAAAATGACCTGTGAAGTAACCCGCTAAAATACGTCAGTCCTCTCTACTAAGCGAAAGTAAATTTTAGGATATTGATGGGATGAGGAATCGTTTTGCTTGCCGTTGACCTATGCTATTGAGTCAGTGATCGGCAAATTTCTTTTCCTCCAGTTTCCTGATAGCTTCATTGCAGTGGCTTTTCGAAAGATCGCAGAAGGGATCAGGACTAATAAAATGCATGTTTGCTCCTTGTTTTGCTAAACTTTTTCGTTTCCCTCATGACCTTAATGTCCCGGTATCCATAATAATACTACAGTGTTGAAATTATCCAGTCCGAAATGGTCTGCTCATGCCAGCCTAGTATATGCACTACTAGGTCATCTGCGCAACCTTGTGTATGTGAGAGTACCCCTTGTAGCTGTGATAGATCTCAGTTCTCCTCCAAGCTCTTCACTAATAGTCCGAGATTTTAGCATTGCTAATATCCATTTAACAATGGGTGACGATACATCTTTTTGAAAAAGGGCATTGCTTATTGCCTTAAACGAATTGTTATCAAAATTTCCTGATATGTCAATAAATGCACACATAGCTATTTGTTTGGACTCAAGAGCCTTTTCAATGACTGTTGTCAGGCTGTGCATTGCATACTAGGACCACTCTTATACCTTATTTTTACAGCAGACATCCCAATTCCAAAAGACGAAGGTACTATGATTGCAACATTCGCAGACGACAGAGCAGTATCGAGTCATAATGAAAGAGTGGCAACGAATACACTCTAACAAGTAGAAAACAATACAGTCCTGTGGTTCGAAAAATGGGGCATAGAAATCAACAAAGAAAAAACAGTACAAGTAATTTACACGAACAGAAAATTTTCACATCACTTGCTTAATATAAAAGGCGAAGAAATTAAAATCTACCCTAGTGCAAAATATCTTGGTATAACATTAGGCGCAAAGTTAAATTGGAAACAACACATCTTAAATAAACGAAACGAAGTAAAAAATAAATTCCGACAACTAAATTGGCTGCTTGGATGAAATTCTATATTATCATTGTACAACAAACAACTAATATACAAGTCTATAATAACGCCAGTCTGGAAATATGGAAAAGAGATCTGGGGAACATCGAGCAAGACAAATATACAAATAATTGAACGAACGCAGTCTAAAATTCTACAAACAATAACAAAAGCTGACTGGTATGTTAACAATAAGACCTTAATATTGACACAGTTGAAGAAACCATCCAAAAATGCAGCAGTAAACACACCGAGCGCCTGACAACTCACCAAAACCCTTATATGAAATAACTACCGATAATTGAAAATTTGACAAGACGAAGGTTACATCGGATCACACCCACAGAACTCGTTAATAGAGTATTTTAAATAATACCCCTGCCTAATTTTACTTACATACATCTAAATAAAGCTCTAATCAAATGTTTCTTCCACACATATTCCATAATCGCACTACAAATTACTCATTCTTAAGGAAAACAGATTGTAATTAAACTGGAAATAAAATTAAAAAACATCAGCCCACTTTGTAGGAATATGTCCTAGCAAAAGACTTGCTTTAAATAATCTGACCAGTGTAGGGACAATATAGGTGGCACCTTGCTGGAGTAGGGTATATCACATCTGGTACCTATGCCATTTGAGTGATCTTTTATTGAGGCTTTTTGAAGGCGAATTGCGTTTGGAATATTTGAAATCTTCTCACAATAGTTTTTTTCTTTTAGATTTTCTCTATTCTATGTTATACTCGGTTAAAGCATTTCTGTAGGAGAACCAATCTCCAGTTAGTTTTGCTCTATTGAACAGTTGCCTTGATTTATGTCTGAGGTCACTAAGCTTCTTATTCCACCAGGGAACATCCATACGGAGGACAACTTTCATGAAAGGCATTCGTAATATTTGAAAGAAGCTCTTTTGCTTCCATTTCAAGCTCAGATTTAAGATCAATATGAATGTTTCCTGTGACACATGCCAATTTGAGACTTCGAACGATACATTGTGACTTGCGAAAGTTAGATCTAACACTTCCCCCCGTATAGCATTAATGAAAGTCGGTTCGTTTCCTCGGTTAAGTAAAGTTAAATTATACCTAAGTAAAAACTCAAGAGGGTACTCACCTCTTGGGTTGATGTTTGTATTTCCCCATGTAGTATGGTGCGCATTTGCCGAAGATGTCGTCCGCTAGGGCTATAACTTCCCTTGTTGGAGCCATGTCAGTTTCTCCCGGTAGATAAGCAGAGGCAAGGATGACCTCATGCTCCCCTTTGCTGGTAAGCACTTTAGCCAATATCGCTAATAGATCCTCAGAGATAAACTGTGAAATAGAAAGATAGGTTAGTTAATTTCTTTTTAACACGATATCTTTGGAACCTTATGAGATGTTGGGTTTAAATTTTATATACAAAATTATGTTATGCTTGGGAAGAACTGATTATATTTTGGAAACGATTAGAATGGCAATTTCAATAGCATTTTATGCGTTTGAGACTTTTTACACACAACCATAATTTTTCATGTTCTACTCAAAACCGCTAACTCCCATATGTCTCTGTTTAATTTAATATATGTTTGTGTTTTAAATAAACGTCTGAAATTGCGCCGATTTTATTTTTACTTGCTGGAAAAGGTTTTATATTAGATACAAGAACAATTTTAAATTTAAATCATTTTGTTAATCTCTGCGAGCATTATATCAAGCATTCATATTTTAAATATTTAGATATTATGTCCAAGGTAGAAGAATTAGCTCAAATTGTACCTAGCTCAATTTAATTATTGATTAAATCAAGCTCAAAACTAGTTATAGAGGCAAAGAAATATCATTTAGAAGTGTGATGCCAAAAGCTGCATACAAGTGACTGTTCACACACAATCACAATTTTTGTAGTTATAGCTAAAACGCTCATTATAATATATGTAAATCAAATTTTCATTTACACAATTTTTAAATCTTAGTAAGTCCATATTGACAAAATGTTAAGTAGTGTCCGACAGACAATTTCAATAGCTTTATATGAATGAATTAAGAGTATTTTTGATATTACATATATTATTTATTATTAATAAAAAAATGTTCATGGTTATATTGTAAAATTGATACTTTTATAAAAGTAAATATCAAGAATATTTTGAAATCGCTGTTAAATCAATGATTTCTAAAAATGAAGTTTAATTTATATATAAATGCATTTCTCATCTTTTGAATCTTTATCGTAGATGATATTTTGTTAAACAAGTTGTCTGGAAACAAAAAATATATAAAGGTTTTTAGAAATATAATATAAATATCAAACAACGTTTTGTAATGATTTAATTCTAATACATTTATTTGGTTATCAAAAAAAATGTTCTCGCACAGAATTGTTTTCTCTTTATTAAGGTAGCTCGAGTTTTCAATTGGTATTCCGCATTTTATGTTATAGTTTTATATATTTATTAAAACTTTTTGTTTAATTTTATAACATATGTATCGTAGGTACCTAAAAATCCAAATTAAATTTTATATAGTTTTAATGCAGTTTACCCATCCACCACAAATCTCTCCATTACTTAAATTAATTCTATAAACAAAATTGGTGGTGGCTACTTCATCTTTCTTTTCCTCCAATTTTATGTTTTGGCTTTATTCGATTAAATTATTGACATATTTGAACAAATGAGATGTCAAAGAAAAGGTCATGAATTTAGTAACAATGTTTTTTCGAATACCTTAATATTTTTCGAGATATTGCAAGAAATCTGAAATTATTATTCTTTTAAATAATTTATCGAAAAAAATTCTCATAAACATAAATTGTTTTTTTCACCATATTGAAGTCTGATAAATTAGCTTAAATATTTTAAAACCATTAGCTATCTTTTAAATTTTTCAAATAGTAAGAGTTTTATACCAAAAACAGCTAAAAATTAAAAAAAAAAAAACATATTTTTTCGAATACATCTCGTAGTATCAAAAAGTGAAGAGATGCGTGTATAATGTTATACCATAAGCGGAAGAAAAAACGTGGTCATAAAGTACAAACATTTTTATATATTTCGCTATAACTGAAATATTTTTTAAGATAAAACATAAGGTGTACAAATTTGTTTTATCTCACGTTATTACATTTAATTTCACACCTCATTTGACCTGATCTGCTGTTTCGTTTTCAAATTGTTCTCCATTGAAGCCAATACTCAAGAGAAGTGTATAGGGAATAAGGGGCAAGAACGCCAGTTGTAAATTTTTATTCCCTTCGCCACGTGCAAGTGCACGTACCGAATGGTATATTAAGTTTGTTCTTCCGTTTGTAACGCACAGAAGGGGGCGTGGTAGGTATGGCAAAGTATATATATAAATGATCATCGTCAGATTCTGAGTCGCTTAAACGATGTCTGTCCGTCTGTCTGTCCGTCTGTCCCAGCGATTACAGCCGTAGTTTAAGAGCTATCGAGCTGAAATTTGGTATGTGAGCTCCTATTTTTCAAGCGAAGAAGATAGGCAAGATCGGATCAAAACTCCTACCACCTCCCATACAAACCACCCCTTTCCAAACGAAAAAAAATTAATTAAAATATTTCCAGTGCAGATATCCAATTCAAATTCGATAATTAGCACTTTAGTAGTAACATAAAACTGCTCACAAAAAATGGGCGTGATCGGATAAAAACCACGCCCACCTTCTATACAAACCACCCCTTCCCTTTGGTAGGAACACAAAACTACTAACCAAAAAGGGGCGTGATCCGATAAGAACAACGCACATAGTGACATCGCCATTTCAGTGACACCAAAAATGTGCTTTTTTAGCACGTTAGTGCTAAATGTGCTAAAAAAGCACATTTTTGGTGTCACTAAAATGGCGAAGGGTATATGAGGTTCGGCATAGCCGAAGATAATTCTCTTACTAGTTTTTATTGAATATCATTTATTTTAAATTTAATTTAATTATTGATATTTCATACATGTTAGTTCGGGAAATAGGTCTACTTCCTGTTGTATCGAAACTCTTCGAAAAGCTCCTCATCAAGCTGATATTACCCAAAATAACTGAAAAATAAGTGATTTACGATCACCAATTCAGCTTTCGACAAAACATGGTACTATCAAACAAGTACAGTTTGCGCCATCTGTTGCATTAGCATTTGAAACTTGAATAGTTCCGCCATTTTTTGCCGTATTGACATATATAGTGGCTTGTTCGACGCGTCATTTCAGTCTATTTCGTGCCATGAATCAACTAACACCAATATAACGAGCAGAAAACATGATCCATGGTGATGGTGAGTTTTGGTTCAAAATCATCATGAGCGATGAAGTTCATTTCACACTGAATGGCGCGGTTAATAAGCAGAACTTCCGCTTTTGAGCCGACGAAAATCCGTAGCTCCACAGCTTACACTAGCCGCGATTCAATGACGCTACTCCGCACGATGTTCGACCGACGCGTCATATCGAAAAACGGCGATTTCGATTGGCCGCCGCGCTCACCCGTTTTGACGCCGCCGGACTTCTTTTTATGGGGGTATTTGAAGAGCAAAGTTTACATCGACAAGTCGAAGACCAAAACTCAGCTCAAAGTAAACATTCGCCGGAAAATATCGGTTATTACCACCAAGACGCTGGAAAATGTTATGAAAAATGCACGAAAATTGAAAATTTCACAACAAATTCAAAAAACAAGTTTTATTATTATTATTATTCTTATTATTATTATTATTATTATTATTAAAAGCCAGGAAGCACTGCGACCAACAAGATCTATTGTGCGTGGTCTATATTTTATCCCCATAGGGGATATATGTTGTTCCAAAGTTTATATGGATTTATAACAGTGCAACCGAAGTGACAAAATCTATGTCTCCCGAGTGCAGGACCCTGGAGAGCACATTTGAACATTCAGTGTCCATTTCACAGAAACGAAAGACGTCAGTATCAGCAAGGCCTAACTTTTTTAGATGATATCTTAGGTTAAAATGACCTGTGAAGTAACCCGCTAAAATACGTCAGTCCTCTCTACTAAGCGAAAGTAAATTTTAGGATATTGATGGGATGAGGAATCGTTTTGCTTGCCGTTGACCTATGCTATTGAGTCAGTGATCGGCAAATTTCTTTTCCTCCAGTTTCCTGATAGCTTCATTGCAGTGGCTTTTCGAAAGATCACAGAAGGGATCAGGACTAATAAAATGCATGTTTGCTCCTTGTTTTGCTAAACTTTTTCGTTTCCCTCATGACCTTAATGTTGTCACACCGATTTTTATCGCGTCGCGATGAATTTAAATTTAAGTTTTATTTTAGTTTAAAACGATTAAACTAAAATAACAAAATTAAACAAAACTAAAACGACTTTACTTTTCGCGACGGACGGACGGATCAAAACAAAACCGGTGATGACAACAACAATGTTGCCAACCACTCAGTCGAAGATGGGGTGGGTTATTTTTGTTGGGATTAATTAAAGGACTTTTAATTAATCCCAATCAAACTAAACGTGTGTGATAAGACTTTAATTAAAGTTTTATCACACAGTGGGACAAAATTATAAAATAATTAAAGAAAAATTAAAGTTATTTAATATAAAAAAAAAAATTATCGCGATTAAAAAAAAAACCCGAAGCCACTAAAAATACAACAAAAAAAATATATATTTTAATGGTCGCTCGAATAACGAACTCGGCAAACTGCCGAAGTTCTCGCACAAATATTGCCTTCTGGATTCCACCCGAATCCGATTCAACAGCAATATTCCTTCGTTATTGTGGCTCTAAAAATTATAGAGACAATAACTTTGACTCGTCCTCAAAACTAGGACTGAGCTCGAGCGTGGATAGGAAGGAAATATGAAAATAGGAAAATTTTGGAAAACAAAGAAACTAAATAAAACAACACTCAAAAATGAAAATACTAAATAAATAAAACAAATAAAAATTTTGTCAAACTAAAAAGCCAACGGCGCGACTGCCGGGCAACAACAACAAAACAAATGGCACTACCGCCAAAGAAAAATACTCCCTTGGAGTTCAAAAACAAAAACCTCCGAATTGGGTTCGCCGACGAGATTTCTCAAAATCTTCGTGACCACAATTCTCTTCCTCCAACGCTGACCTCGATCCAAAAACCAATGGCTGCACAAAAAAGGTCGTCGCACAAAAACAAATAAAATAAAAAAAAACAGCAGCCACAATTTAAATAAAAAAAACACTTAAAATTAAAAAAAAACCACGTAGGTCACTTAAAAAAGTTTGTTTGAACAAACTCGCTGTTCACATTGAACTGACCAAAACTGCAATCCTTGCAGATTTTGTTCCATTTCCCAAAAAAAAAGTGAGAAATGGGCTATCAGCCATTTAAATGCAGAGAATACGGTTTACAGCAAACCAGAGTCAGTATGAGGTGACCTGCCAAGAACCTTGTACGAAAATTCCCAAAATGGGGATTTCTATGAAATTCTGGCAAAGTACAGACCTCGCTCCCACCAAATCAAAAATGAACTTTGGAGGCATCTGTGCATGGTCGGCGTCATTCTTGGCTCCACAAGGGGCATAAAAACGAGGGAACAAACAAAACTTTTAAAAGTATAATTTGACAAAATTTGTCCTTGTCCCGTTCGTATTTGGTCACGACTGTCAGTATCGTTCGCGAGCAGTTGGAAGAAAGAAAGTGGGTTTTTCGAAATCCCGCCAAGAGTTCCACAACCCAGTCACAATCTTGTGACCTAAAATATAAGTATTTTTCTCTTATAAAACATGTTTGACAAAACTTATATTTATCTTTAATAGTAATTTTGAACCGCGACAACTCCACCTCTACCTCCGCGAAAGTTGCTTGGTCTCGTTTAAAAGACCAGCCAACTTTCGAACAACAACTGAAGGTAAAAATGTTCAAAATTCGTCAGTGTGTGGTCTAAGGTCCTTGACATTCCATATTCCTTTTTCTTTACCATCCTCATCCTGAAGAAGGTAAGTCCAGGGAGACACCTTCCTTTTTATTAAAAACGGTCCAACAAATTTAGGGGCTAACTTAGCTGCATAAAAAGCTGCAGCATCGGACAGAACAAAATTACGTCGCCAGACAAGTTCGTTTGGTAAGTATTGGACATCCCGACGTCTTAAATTATAAGTCTTTGCCATTTTGGCACCCGCTGTCTCCAGTTTAGTTCGTATGTCTTTTCTGAGTTCAGCTAAAAGATTAGCTCTCTCATCGATATTGGGTGGAACAAAGTCGTCATGTCTTTTATAATCTTTGTCTCCCCGGACAGCCATATTTCGCCCGAAATTGGCAAAATAAGGTGAAACTCCTAACACGTCATGTCGTGCTGTTCTAATGCAGCAAGCCACCTTTGAGAGGTGCGTATCCCACGTCCTGTGATTTTCAGATACATAAGCACGTAAAGTGGTTTTAATGATCTGATTGATTCGTTCGGCAGGATTAGCTTGTGGGTGATAGTTCGCCGTAAACCTCAACGCCACTCCATATGCCGAACATAGCCGCTGCAGCTCTTTGCTGCGAAATTGTGGTCCATTGTCGCATACAATAGACCTCGGCACTCCAAAGAGTAAGAAGACGTTATCTTCTAACTCCTTATTAATTAATTTTGCGGTGGCCGACCGCAACGGGAATAACAGGGGACATTTGGTGAGGTAGTCGACTACGGTGAGTATATAGCAATACCCATGTGTCGATCTCACCAGGGGACCTACAAGATCTATACAGATCATCTCCCAGGGATCTAAATCCTTGGACCTAGCTATCATCCAACCAGCTGGTTTACTATGGTCTGGTTTCACACTTTGACAAACCTGACATCCTTTGACGTATCTAGTTACGTCTGCCTTCATTTTTGGCCAATAATATTTTTCAGAAATCCTGCCAAATGTTTTTCTAACTCCCATGTGACCAGCTAAAGGGTCATCATGGCACTCATGCAACGCCTGGCGTCGCTCACTCCTGCCTAAAACTCGTTTCCAGCCATCCTCACTACTCAAAAATTGTGTCCCGACTTGGACTGTCCTGACTTGGACATGTTTATAAAGAATCCCGTTTTCGATTCGCCACGCTGCGAATTCGAGGGGATTTTCCTTAACGCGTTTAAGCATTCTGTCCAACCACGGATCTGATGCACGCGCTTGCAATTCTCCTAAGACTGGAACGGTCCTAGACAACATGTCTGGTACAACATGGTCTCTGCCTTTGCGGTGAATAATTTCGAAATCATATTGTTGAAGTTTTAGGGCCCATCTGGCCAACCTACCGCAGGGATCTTTTAAATTATTCAACCACACTAATGAATAGTGGTCTGTTACCACTGTAAAATGAGCGCCTTCTAAATATGGCCTCAGCTTCTCAACAGCCCATAAAACGGCTAAACACTCCTTTTCAGTGGTAGAGTAATTTCTCTCGCACTTACTTAAAGACCTACTCAAATAGGAGATAACTTTCTCTCCTTCCTCAAATTCTTGGGTCAACACTGCACCGATTCCGAAATCAGATGCATCGGTTTGAACTGAAAACTTACGATCAAAATCTGGGCAAGTCAAAACCGGAGCAGTCACGAGACGCTCTTTTGCCATTTGAAAACTAGCTTCGCACTCATCTGACCATAAAAACCTTTTGTTCTTTTTCAACAGATCCGTCAACGGTTTGACCAAATCCGCGAAATTAGGAACAAATCTACGATACCAAGAAATAGTACCGACAAAAGACCTAACTTCTTTAACACTCCTAGGTGCAGGGATTTTCAACATCGCCTCCACTTTTTCAGGGTCTACGTGTAACCCCATTCGGTCAACAACATAGCCCAAATATTTAAGAGAAGAAAGGCAAAAATTACATTTCTCTCTATTTAGTCTTAATCCTGCTAAGCAAACTCTATTCAAAACCTCTTTTAACACTTCTATGTGTTTTTCAAAGCTATTAGTGACAATAATTATGTCATCCAGATAAACGAAAACATTGGGTTCTAAATCGGCTCCTAAGACTGTATCAATAAATCTTTGCCAAGTGGCAGGCGCGTTATGAAGACCATAAGGCATACGCTTGAATTGATACAATCCCCTACCTGGAACAGTAAAAGCTGTAAACGCCCTAGAACTTTCTTCTACAGGAATTTGCCAATATGCAGATTTAATATCTAAACTTGAAAGATATTTTGCATCTTTAAGTTTATCCAACGTTGCCGATATATACGGAAGAGGATAACTATCTCTATCCGTATTTTTATTCAAAGTCCTATAATCAACACAAAACCTATACGAATCATCTTTTTTCCTAATCATAACTACTGGTGATGCCCAAGGACTATGGGACACTTCTATCACATCTTTATCTAACATCTTCTCGATTTCTTCGTCGATTCTCTTCTGAATCGCTGGCGATACTGGATAATAACGCTGTTTAACGGGTTCTACATTTGGCTTGGTTCTAATCCAATGTTCGACCAAATGTGTACACCCCAGCCCATCCGGCATGGCATGAAAAGCTTCAACTATCAACCTATCTAAATCCTCAGCCTCACGATTCGTCAGCTCTGATCTCTCTACGATCGTAGCAACTGACGCGACCTCGACTTGGTCAGAAAATCTCCACTGATTTCGGGATAAATCCGGGACTATGCCCGCCTTGGACCAAAAGTCCACACCTAAAATCAGTTTATGGGGCACTCTTGGAATTACGAGGCACTCTATAAGGACCGACTTGCCCTCAACCTCAAATGGTAGTGAAACAACGCCACTAACTAAAACTTGCTCGCCGTCTGCGAGAGCTACCTTCGAAATCGAGGAAGATGATAATGTCAAACCCCAGGATTTTAAAATATCCCAGCCGGGTTGACCCAGAATTGTCCTAGTAGCACCTGAATCTAATAAGCCCTTAACTAAAACTCCAAAAATCCTAACACCTAAATAGGGCCTATTATCTAACTCATTTCCTAACAGTGTGAAACTCAAACACATTTCCCTGCTCTGGCGCCGACGCTCAGAGCCACCCACCAGCTGATTGCTCGCAGGCAACCTAGCTAACCTATTTAATCCTCGCGAGTCTCCTGACCTGCGTGTCCAGGAGCTCGCCCTACATTTCCCGAATTCTCGGGAGAACGCTCCTGTCTCTGGCCTACTTGCCGTGGTGCCTGATTAGCGCCACCAAAATTATTCCTAGGGCTGCTTGCCCTTCGATGACCTACTTGGTCATTCTGGCCTCTCTGGCCCGCTCCTACTCCAGCAATGCCCATACTTCGCTGGTTGGGATGTCCTGCTCCCGCCGAGCACCGAGGACAATCCTTTTTCATGGTACCAAGTCTACCACAACCGTAGCACTTGATACCACTCCGGCAGAATGCCGAAACATGCCCATATCGCTTGCAATTGAAGCACTTGAAATGGGGCTGATTCTGGGGAGGAGCCTGAACTCTCCTCTCCACCCTATCGCTACTAAAAGGAGCCCTGACCTCCGCTACTTCAGCGCTCGCACAAACGTACGCCAAGTCAGGCTCCAGCAAGTTCTTCGACTTGCTACTAGGTGGCGGCACGAATGACTCTACATTCGTCCGAACAGCCTCTAATTTTCGCCCTAACACTACCAGCTCTCTTAAATTCTCCGGCTCAGCCAAGCCCAGCTGAGTTTGATAAAACGGAGATAAATTAGCCCTAACGATACCTAGCATGCGCCGCTCTGATAAGGGCTCGGATAAACGACCGAACATGCCCCTCATCACGGCCACATACACGCCTATCGACTCACTACCGCCTTGAGTCCTACGCCTAATTTCGTCCAATAAAACCTCATCGTAATTTGGAGGCAGAAACTCCAACTTTAGCTCGGCAACCAACTCTTGCCAGCCTTTAACAACTTTCCTAACCGCCCTAAACCAAATAAGTGCTTTGCCGGAAAATAGGTCAACAGCACCTCTAAACAATTGTGTCTCGCTGACACCACGAGCCTCGCATAGCTCGTCGACTCTTTCTAAAAATGCATGGAGGGACATATCAGTTTTCTCGCCAGAAAACTTCACCTCCCACTTAGAGAACCTTTCTATTCTATCTGCTCCTATATGAGGAGCATCCCTATACACTACCTTGACGGGCGTTTCGTCCACCGCCATACTCTTCTCTAGAGTGGCACGAGAACCTGACGGCCCGTCAATCGACCTAATTGGGACCGAAGACGCTTTCGGCTCATCTACTCCTACATCGGAATTTAAATCCGCTAACTTATTTAAAATTGTAAGCTTGAGCTCCGATTGCTCACTAACTTCTTTCGCCGACGTCGGCTTAGCCCTACTAATTCGACCTAAGCACCACTCAATCTTCGCGAGAGCTTTTAGGTACTCGGAAGATTTAGAGTCCTTAGGCGGCGTCGCAACTAATTGCCCTACCTCAACTAATTTTTCTTCGATTTCCTGCTTATCCTCCGCGAACTCAAACGGATAAGCAGTAAAAACATCCACGGACCCGCGCGCCTCAATATGTCTGGAAGCACGCAATGCCTTCCGCATGGCATCTACCGTACCTCCAGGTAAACCGCGCGCCTCAACTTCATACGTCAGCTCATCGGAGTTAAGACGTTGAATATCCATAATTAAAATATTTAAAATCGGACGGAAAATATAAAAAGTAAAAAAAAACTCAATAAAAACTCAAAAAAAACTGATTAAAATAAAAAAAAATTAAAAAAAAGTGGCTTATATAAAGAAAAACGAAACGCAAAAAAAAATGTCAAAAGTATTTAAAAAAAATTGAAATAAAATAAAAAAAATGACGCAAGTTTTTTTTTTTTTCTAACAAAAAAAACTCAAAAAAAAATATTAAATAATTTTATATAAAAAAACAGTAATAATAAAAAAAATTTATAAATAAAATAATATAATAAAATAATAAAAAAAACAATAAAAATCAATACAAAAAAATTTTAATAAAAAATTAAAAAAAGTTTGAAGTTAAAGTAGGACTAAGGCCCACTGTGCAAGTTTGGGGCTTATATACACGCGCTGTATATAAGCAACAAACAAAAGAAGCAAAAAAAAAATTTTATTAACGAAATAAATTTACAAAACTAATGTGAAGAATTTATCAAAAAAAAATGTATATTAATTAATAAAAGAATTTAAAAAAACTATTTAAAAAAAATTATTAAAAAAAATGAGTATTAAAAAAAACGAATTTAAAAAAATATTGTACGCCTTGCACTACTGTGCAGCTTATGTACATACGCGAAGAAGAAGAAGAATTTAATTTGCGCGTGGACGGACTCACCGCTACTAACAACAACACTTCGAAATGGCCAACCACTACTGTTGGACACTTCGGCGACTCCTGTCGCGTTGTTGGGAACCAAAATGTTCTAAAAAATATGCGTCTGCCCCGGGTAACCCGTCGGGGACAAATCCAAATTAGTTTAATTTAATAAAGAAAAAAAAAAAACGCACACACAAAAAAAAACTAACAAAAAAAGTAACCAAAAAAAACGAAACACACGCACGCACAACAATAACAAAGTGCAGCCGGCTGCAGCACGAAATTTACACGAAATTAAACTTTAAACTTTTATAATTTTGGCCCCACGTTGGGCGCCAATTTGTCACACCGATTTTTATCGCGTCGCGATGAATTTAAATTTAAGTTTTATTTTAGTTTAAAACGATTAAACTAAAATAACAAAATTAAACAAAACTAAAACGACTTTACTTTTCGCGACGGACGGACGGATCAAAACAAAACCGGTGATGACAACAACAATGTTGCCAACCACTCAGTCGAAGATGGGGTGGGTTATTTTTGTTGGGATTAATTAAAGGACTTTTAATTAATCCCAATCAAACTAAACGTGTGTGATAAGACTTTAATTAAAGTTTTATCACACAGTGGGACAAAATTATAAAATAATTAAAGAAAAATTAAAGTTATTTAATATAAAAAAAAAAATTATCGCGATTAAAAAAAAAACCCGAAGCCACTAAAAATACAACAAAAAAAATATATATTTTAATGGTCGCTCGAATAACGAACTCGGCAAACTGCCGAAGTTCTCGCACAAATATTGCCTTCTGGATTCCACCCGAATCCGATTCAACAGCAATATTCCTTCGTTATTGTGGCTCTAAAAATTATAGAGACAATAACTTTGACTCGTCCTCAAAACTAGGACTGAGCTCGAGCGTGGATAGGAAGGAAATATGAAAATAGGAAAATTTTGGAAAACAAAGAAACTAAATAAAACAACACTCAAAAATGAAAATACTAAATAAATAAAACAAATAAAAATTTTGTCAAACTAAAAAGCCAACGGCGCGACTGCCGGGCAACAACAACAAAACAAATGGCACTACCGCCAAAGAAAAATACTCCCTTGGAGTTCAAAAACAAAAACCTCCGAATTGGGTTCGCCGACGAGATTTCTCAAAATCTTCGTGACCACAATTCTCTTCCTCCAACGCTGACCTCGATCCAAAAACCAATGGCTGCACAAAAAAGGTCGTCGCACAAAAACAAATAAAATAAAAAAAAACAGCAGCCACAATTTAAATAAAAAAAACACTTAAAATTAAAAAAAAACCACGTAGGTCACTTAAAAAAGTTTGTTTGAACAAACTCGCTGTTCACATTGAACTGACCAAAACTGCAATCCTTGCAGATTTTGTTCCATTTCCCAAAAAAAAAGTGAGAAATGGGCTATCAGCCATTTAAATGCAGAGAATACGGTTTACAGCAAACCAGAGTCAGTATGAGGTGACCTGCCAAGAACCTTGTACGAAAATTCCCAAAATGGGGATTTCTATGAAATTCTGGCAAAGTACAGACCTCGCTCCCACCAAATCAAAAATGAACTTTGGAGGCATCTGTGCATGGTCGGCGTCATTCTTGGCTCCACAAGGGGCATAAAAACGAGGGAACAAACAAAACTTTTAAAAGTATAATTTGACAAAATTTGTCCTTGTCCCGTTCGTATTTGGTCACGACTGTCAGTATCGTTCGCGAGCAGTTGGAAGAAAGAAAGTGGGTTTTTCGAAATCCCGCCAAGAGTTCCACAACCCAGTCACAATCTTGTGACCTAAAATATAAGTATTTTTCTCTTATAAAACATGTTTGACAAAACTATTTATCTTTAATAGTAATTTTGAACCGCGACAATGTCCTGGTATCCATAATAATACTACAGTGTTGAAATTATCCAGTCCGAAATGGTCTGCTCATGCCAGCCTAGTATATGCACTACTAGGTCATCTGCGCAACCTTGTGTATGTGAGAGTACCCCTTGTAGCTGTGATAGATCTCAGTTCTCCTCCAAGCTCTACACTAATAGTCCGAGATTTTAGCATTGCTAATATCCATTTAACAATGGGTGACGATACATCTTTTTGAAAAAGGGCATTGCTTATTGCCTTAAACGAATTGTTATCAAAATTTCCTGATATGTCAATAAATGCACACATAGCTATTTGTTTGGACTCAAGAGCCTTTTCAATGACTGTTGTCAGGCTGTGCATTGCATACTAGGACCACTCTTATACCTTATTTTTACAGCAGACATCCCAATTCCAAAAGACGAAGGTACTATGATTGCAACATTCGCAGACGACAGAGCAGTATCGAGTCATAATGAAAGAGTGGCAACGAATACACTCTAACAAGTAGAAAACAATACAGTCCTGTGGTTCGAAAAATGGGGCATAGAAATCAACAAAGAAAAAACAGTACAAGTAATTTACACGAACAGAAAATTTTCACATCACTTGCTTAATATAAAAGGCGAAGAAATTAAAATCTACCCTAGTGCAAAATATCTTGGTATAACATTAGGCGCAAAGTTAAATTGGAAACAACACATCTTAAATAAACGAAACGAAGTAAAAAATAAATTCCGACAACTAAATTGGCTGCTTGGATGAAATTCTATATTATCATTGTACAACAAACAACTAATATACAAGTCTATAATAACGCCAGTCTGGAAATATGGAAAAGAGATCTGGGGAACATCGAGCAAGACAAATATACAAATAATTGAACGAACGCAGTCTAAAATTCTACAAACAATAACAAAAGCTGACTGGTATGTTAACAATAAGACCTTAATATTGACACAGTTGAAGAAACCATCCAAAAATGCAGCAGTAAACACACCGAGCGCCTGACAACTCACCAAAACCCTTATATGAAATAACTACCGATAATTGAAAATTTGACAAGACGAAGGTTACATCGGATCACACCCACAGAACTCGTTAATAGAGTATTTTAAATAATACCCCTGCCTAATTTTACTTACATACATCTAAATAAAGCTCTAATCAAATGTTTCTTCCACACATATTCCATAATCGCACTACAAATTACTCATTCTTAAGGAAAACAGATTGTAATTAAACTGGAAATAAAATTAAAAAACATCAGCCCACTTTGTAGGAATATGTCCTAGCAAAAGACTTGCTTTAAATAATCTGACCAGTGTAGGGACAATATAGGTGGCACCTTGCTGGAGTAGGGTATATCACATCTGGTACCTATGCCATTTGAGTGATCTTTTATTGAGGCTTTTTGAAGGCGAATTGCGTTTGGAATATTTGAAATCTTCTCACAATAGTTTTTTTCTTTTAGATTTTCTCTATTCTATGTTATACTCGGTTAAAGCATTTCTGTAGGAGAACCAATCTCCAGTTAGTTTTGCTCTATTGAACAGTTGCCTTGATTTATGTCTGAGGTCACTAAGCTTCTTATTCCACCAGGGAACATCCATACGGAGGACAACTTTCATGAAAGGCATTCGTAATATTTGAAAGAAGCTCTTTTGCTTCCATTTCAAGCTCAGATTTAAGATCAATATGAATGTTTCCTGTGACACATGCCAATTTGAGACTTCGAACGATACATTGTGACTTGCGAAAGTTAGATCTAACACTTCCCCCCGTATAGCATTAATGAAAGTCGGTTCGTTTCCTCGGTTAAGTAAAGTTAAATTATACCTAAGTAAAAACTCAAGAGGGTACTCACCTCTTGGGTTGATGTTTGTATTTCCCCATGTAGTATGGTGCGCATTTGCCGAAGATGTCGTCCGCTAGGGCTATAACTTCCCTTGTTGGAGCCATGTCAGTTTCTCCCGGTAGATAAGCAGAGGCAAGGATGACCTCATGCTCCCCTTTGCTGGTAAGCACTTTAGCCAATATCGCTAATAGATCCTCAGAGATAAACTGTGAAATAGAAAGATAGGTTAGTTAATTTCTTTTTAACACGATATCTTTGGAACCTTATGAGATGTTGGGTTTAAATTTTATATACAAAATTATGTTATGCTTGGGAAGAACTGATTATATTTTGGAAACGATTAGAATGGCAATTTCAATAGCATTTTATGCGTTTGAGACTTTTTACACACAACCATAATTTTTCATGTTCTACTCAAAACCGCTAACTCCCATATGTCTCTGTTTAATTTAATATATGTTTGTGTTTTAAATAAACGTCTGAAATTGCGCCGATTTTATTTTTACTTGCTGGAAAAGGTTTTATATTAGATACAAGAACAATTTTAAATTTAAATCATTTTGTTAATCTCTGCGAGCATTATATCAAGCATTCATATTTTAAATATTTAGATATTATGTCCAAGGTAGAAGAATTAGCTCAAATTGTACCTAGCTCAATTTAATTATTGATTAAATCAAGCTCAAAACTAGTTATAGAGGCAAAGAAATATCATTTAGAAGTGTGATGCCAAAAGCTGCATACATGTGACTGTTCACACACAATCACAATTTTTGTAGTTATAGCTAAAACGCTCATTATAATATATGTAAATCAAATTTACATTTACACAATTTTTAAATCTTAGTAAGTCCATATTGACAAAATGTTAAGTAGTGTCCGACAGACAATTTCAATAGCTTTATATGAATGAATTAAGAGTATTTTTGATATTACATATATTATTTATTATTAATAAAAAAATGTTCATGGTTATATTGTAAAATTGATACTTTTATAAAAGTAAATATCAAGAATATTTTGAAATCGCTGTTAAATCAATGATTTCTAAAAATGAAGTTTAATTTATATATAAATGCATTTCTCATCTTTTGAATCTTTATCGTAGATGATATTTTGTTAAACAAGTTGTCTGGAAACAAAAAATATATAAAGGTTTTTAGAAATATAATATAAATATCAAACAACGTTTTGTAATGATTTAATTCTAATACATTTATTTGGTTATCAAAAAAAATGTTCTCGCACAGAATTGTTTTCTCTTTATTAAGGTAGCTCGAGTTTTCAATTGGTATTCCGCATTTTATGTTATAGTTTTATATATTTATTAAAACTTTTTGTTTAATTTTATAACATATGTATCGTAGGTACCTAAAAATCCAAATTAAATTTTATATAGTTTTAATGCAGTTTACCCATCCACCACAAATCTCTCCATTACTTAAATTAATTCTATAAACAAAATTGGTGGTGGCTACTTCATCTTTCTTTTCCTCCAATTTTATGTTTTGGCTTTATTCGATTAAATTATTGACATATTTGAACAAATGAGATGTCAAAGAAAAGGTCATGAATTTAGTAACAATGTTTTTTCGAATACCTTAATATTTTTCGAGATATTGCAAGAAATCTGAAATTATTATTCTTTTAAATAATTTATCGAAAAAAATTCTCATAAACATAAATTGTTTTTTTCACCATATTGAAGTCTGATAAATTAGCTTAAATATTTTAAAACCATTAGCTATCTTTTAAATTTTTTCAAATAGTAAGAGTTTTATACCAAAAACAGCTAAAAATTAAAAAAAAAAACATATTTTTTCGAATACATCTCGTAGTATCAAAAAGTGAAGAGATGCGTGTATAATGTTATACCATAAGCGGAAGAAAAAACGTGGTCATAAAGTACAAACATTTTTATATATTTCGCTATAACTGAAATATTTTTTAAGATAAAATATAAGGTGTACAAATTTGTTTTATCTCACGTTATTACATTTAATTTCACACCTCATTTGACCTGATCTGCTGTTTCGTTTTCAAATTGTTCTCCATTGAAGCCAATACTCAAGAGAAGTGTATAGGGAATAAGGGGCAAGAACGCCAGTTGTAAATTTTTATTCCCTTCGCCACGTGCAAGTGCACGTACCGAATGGTATATTAAGTTTGTTCTTCCGTTTGTAACGCACAGAAGGGGGCGTGGTAGGTATGGCAAAGTATATATATAAATGATCATCGTCAGATTCTGAGTCGCTTAAACGATGTCTGTCCGTCTGTCTGTCCGTCTGTCCCAGCGATTACAGCCGTAGTTTAAGAGCTATCGAGCTGAAATTTGGTATGTGAGCTCCTATTTTTCAAGCGAAGAAGATAGGCAAGATCGGATCAAAACTCCTACCACCTCCCATACAAACCACCCCTTTCCAAACGAAAAAAAATTAATTAAAATATTTCCAGTGCAGATATCCAATTCAAATTCGATAATTAGCACTTTAGTAGTAACATAAAACTGCTCACAAAAAATGGGCGTGATCGGATAAAAACCACGCCCACCTTCTATACAAACCACCCCTTCCCTTTGGTAGGAACACAAAACTACTAACCAAAAAGGGGCGTGATCCGATAAGAACAACGCACATAGTGACATCGCCATTTCAGTGACACCAAAAATGTGCTTTTTTAGCACGTTAGTGCTAAATGTGCTAAAAAAGCACATTTTTGGTGTCACTAAAATGGCGAAGGGTATATGAGGTTCGGCATAGCCGAAGATAATTCTCTTACTAGTTTTTATTGAATATCATTTATTTTAAATTTAATTATTGATATTTCATACATGTTAGTTCGGGAAATAGGTCTACTTCCTGTTGTATCGAAACTCTTCGAAAAGCTCCTCATCAAGCTGATATTACCCAAAATAACTGAAAAATAAGTGATTTACGATCACCAATTCAGCTTTCGACAAAACATGGTACTATCAAACAAGTACAGTTTGCGCCATCTGTTGCATTAGCATTTGAAACTTGAATAGTTCTGCCATTTTTTGCCGTATTGACATATATAGTGGCTTGTTCGACGCGTCATTTCAGTCTATTTCGTGCCATGAATCAACTAACACCAATATAACGAGCAGAAAACATGATCCATGGTGATGGTGAGTTTTGGTTCAAAATCATCATGAGCGATGAAGTTCATTTCACACTGAATGACGCGGTTAATAAGCAGAACTTCCGCTTTTGAGCCGACGAAAATCCGTAGCTCCACAGCTTACACTAGCCGCGATTCAATGACGCTACTCCGCACGATGTTCGACCGACGCGTCATATCGAAAAACGGCGATTTCGATTGGCCGCCGCGCTCACCCGATTTGACGCCGCCGGACTTCTTTTTATGGGGGTATTTGAAGAGCAAAGTTTACATCGACAAGTCGAAGACCAAAACTCAGCTCAAAGTAAACATTCGCCGGAAAATATCGGTTATTACCACCAATACGCTGGAAAATGTTATGAAAAATGCACGAAAATTGAAAATTTCACAACAAATTCAAAAAACAAGTTTTATTATTATTATTCTTATTATTATTATTATTATTATTATTATTATTATTATTATTAAAAGCCAGGAAGCGCTGCGACCAACAAGATCTATTGTGCGTGGTCTATATTTTATCCCCATAGGGGATATATGTTGTTCCAAAGTTTATATGGATTTATAACAGTGCAACCGAAGTGACAAAATCTTTGTCTCCCGAGTGCAGGACCCTGGAGAGCACATTTGAACATTCAGTGTCCATTTCACAGAAACGAAAGACGTCAGTATCAGCAAGGCCTAACTTTTTTAGATGATATCTTAGGTTAAAATGACCTGTGAAGTAACCCGCTAAAATACGTCAGTCCTCTCTACTAAGCGAAAGTAAATTTTAGGATATTGATGGGATGAGGAATCGTTTTGCTTGCCGTTGACCTATGCTATTGAGTCAGTGATCGGCAAATTTCTTTTCCTCCAGTTTCCTGATAGCTTCATTGCAGTGGCTTTTCGAAAGATCACAGAAGGGATCAGGACTAATAAAATGCATGTTTGCTCCTTGTTTTGCTAAACTTTTTCGTTTCCCTCATGACCTTAATGTCCCGGTATCCATAATAATACTACAGTGTTGAAATTATCCAGTCCGAAATGGTCTGCTCATGCCAGCCTAGTATATGCACTACTAGGTCATCTGCGCAACCTTGTGTATGTGAGAGTACCCCTTGTAGCTGTGATAGATCTCAGTTCTCCTCCAAGCTCTACACTAATAGTCCGAGATTTTAGCATTGCTAATATCCATTTAACAATGGGTGACGATACATCTTTTTGAAAAAGGGCATTGCTTATTGCCTTAAACGAATTGTTATCAAAATTTCCTGATATGTCAATAAATGCACACATAGCTATTTGTTTGGACTCAAGAGCCTTTTCAATGACTGTTGTCAGGCTGTGCATTGCATACTAGGACCACTCTTATACCTTATTTTTACAGCAGACATCCCAATTCCAAAAGACGAAGGTACTATGATTGCAACATTCGCAGACGACAGAGCAGTATCGAGTCATAATGAAAGAGTGGCAACGAATACACTCTAACAAGTAGAAAACAATACAGTCCTGTGGTTCGAAAAATGGGGCATAGAAATCAACAAAGAAAAAACAGTACAAGTAATTTACACGAACAGAAAATTTTCACATCACTTGCTTAATATAAAAGGCGAAGAAATTAAAATCTACCCTAGTGCAAAATATCTTGGTATAACATTAGGCGCAAAGTTAAATTGGAAACAACACATCTTAAATAAACGAAACGAAGTAAAAAATAAATTCCGACAACTAAATTGGCTGCTTGGATGAAATTCTATATTATCATTGTACAACAAACAACTAATATACAAGTCTATAATAACGCCAGTCTGGAAATATGGAAAAGAGATCTGGGGAACATCGAGCAAGACAAATATACAAATAATTGAACGAACGCAGTCTAAAATTCTACAAACAATAACAAAAGCTGACTGGTATGTTAACAATAAGACCTTAATATTGACACAGTTGAAGAAACCATCCAAAAATGCAGCAGTAAACACACCGAGCGCCTGACAACTCACCAAAACCCTTATATGAAATAACTACCGATAATTGAAAATTTGACAAGACGAAGGTTACATCGGATCACACCCACAGAACTCGTTAATAGAGTATTTTAAATAATACCCCTGCCTAATTTTACTTACATACATCTAAATAAAGCTCTAATCAAATGTTTCTTCCACACATATTCCATAATCGCACTACAAATTACTCATTCTTAAGGAAAACAGATTGTAATTAAACTGGAAATAAAATTAAAAAACATCAGCCCACTTTGTAGGAATATGTCCTAGCAAAAGACTTGCTTTAAATAATCTGACCAGTGTAGGGACAATATAGGTGGCACCTTGCTGGAGTAGGGTATATCACATCTGGTACCTATGCCATTTGAGTGATCTTTTATTGAGGCTTTTTGAAGGCGAATTGCGTTTGGAATATTTGAAATCTTCTCACAATAGTTTTTTTCTTTTAGATTTTCTCTATTCTATGTTATACTCGGTTAAAGCATTTCTGTAGGAGAACCAATCTCCAGTTAGTTTTGCTCTATTGAACAGTTGCCTTGATTTATGTCTGAGGTCACTAAGCTTCTTATTCCACCAGGGAACATCCATACGGAGGACAACTTTCATGAAAGGCATTCGTAATATTTGAAAGAAGCTCTTTTGCTTCCATTTCAAGCTCAGATTTAAGATCAATATGAATGTTTCCTGTGACACATGCCAATTTGAGACTTCGAACGATACATTGTGACTTGCGAAAGTTAGATCTAACACTTCCCCCCGTATAGCATTAATGAAAGTCGGTTCGTTTCCTCGGTTAAGTAAAGTTAAATTATACCTAAGTAAAAACTCAAGAGGGTACTCACCTCTTGGGTTGATGTTTGTATTTCCCCATGTAGTATGGTGCGCATTTGCCGAAGATGTCGTCCGCTAGGGCTATAACTTCCCTTGTTGGAGCCATGTCAGTTTCTCCCGGTAGATAAGCAGAGGCAAGGATGACCTCATGCTCCCCTTTGCTGGTAAGCACTTTAGCCAATATCGCTAATAGATCCTCAGAGATAAACTGTGAAATAGAAAGATAGGTTAGTTAATTTCTTTTTAACACGATATCTTTGGAACCTTATGAGATGTTGGGTTTAAATTTTATATACAAAATTATGTTATGCTTGGGAAGAACTGATTATATTTTGGAAACGATTAGAATGGCAATTTCAATAGCATTTTATGCGTTTGAGACTTTTTACACACAACCATAATTTTTCATGTTCTACTCAAAACCGCTAACTCCCATATGTCTCTGTTTAATTTAATATATGTTTGTGTTTTAAATAAACGTCTGAAATTGCGCCGATTTTATTTTTACTTGCTGGAAAAGGTTTTATATTAGATACAAGAACAATTTTAAATTTAAATCATTTTGTTAATCTCTGCGAGCATTATATCAAGCATTCATATTTTAAATATTTAGATATTATGTCCAAGGTAGAAGAATTAGCTCAAATTGTACCTAGCTCAATTTAATTATTGATTAAATCAAGCTCAAAACTAGTTATAGAGGCAAAGAAATATCATTTAGAAGTGTGATGCCAAAAGCTGCATACATGTGACTGTTCACACACAATCACAATTTTTGTAGTTATAGCTAAAACGCTCATTATAATATATGTAAATCAAATTTACATTTACACAATTTTTAAATCTTAGTAAGTCCATATTGACAAAATGTTAAGTAGTGTCCGACAGACAATTTCAATAGCTTTATATGAATGAATTAAGAGTATTTTTGATATTACATATATTATTTATTATTAATAAAAAAATGTTCATGGTTATATTGTAAAATTGATACTTTTATAAAAGTAAATATCAAGAATATTTTGAAATCGCTGTTAAATCAATGATTTCTAAAAATGAAGTTTAATTTATATATAAATGCATTTCTCATCTTTTGAATCTTTATCGTAGATGATATTTTGTTAAACAAGTTGTCTGGAAACAAAAAATATATAAAGGTTTTTAGAAATATAATATAAATATCAAACAACGTTTTGTAATGATTTAATTCTAATACATTTATTTGGTTATCAAAAAAAATGTTCTCGCACAGAATTGTTTTCTCTTTATTAAGGTAGCTCGAGTTTTCAATTGGTATTCCGCATTTTATGTTATAGTTTTATATATTTATTAAAACTTTTTGTTTAATTTTATAACATATGTATCGTAGGTACCTAAAAATCCAAATTAAATTTTATATAGTTTTAATGCAGTTTACCCATCCACCACAAATCTCTCCATTACTTAAATTAATTCTATAAACAAAATTGGTGGTGGCTACTTCATCTTTCTTTTCCTCCAATTTTATGTTTTGGCTTTATTCGATTAAATTATTGACATATTTGAACAAATGAGATGTCAAAGAAAAGGTCATGAATTTAGTAACAATGTTTTTTCGAATACCTTAATATTTTTCGAGATATTGCAAGAAATCTGAAATTATTATTCTTTTAAATAATTTATCGAAAAAAATTCTCATAAACATAAATTGTTTTTTTCACCATATTGAAGTCTGATAAATTAGCTTAAATATTTTAAAACCATTAGCTATCTTTTAAATTTTTCAAATAGTAAGAGTTTTATACCAAAAACAGCTAAAAATTAAAAAAAAAAAAACATATTTTTTCGAATACATCTCGTAGTATCAAAAAGTGAAGAGATGCGTGTATAATGTTATACCATAAGCGGAAGAAAAAACGTGGTCATAAAGTACAAACATTTTTATATATTTCGCTATAACTGAAATATTTTTTAAGATAAAACATAAGGTGTACAAATTTGTTTTATCTCACGTTATTACATTAAATTTCACACCTCATTTGACCTGATCTGCTGTTTCGTTTTCAAATTGTTCTCCATTGAAGCCAATACTCAAGAGAAGTGTATAGGGAATAAGGGGCAAGAACGCCAGTTGTAAATTTTTATTCCCTTCGCCACGTGCAAGTGCACGTACCGAATGGTATATTAAGTTTGTTCTTCCGTTTGTAACGCACAGAAGGGGGCGTGGTAGGTATGGCAAAGTATATATATAAATGATCATCGTCAGATTCTGAGTCGCTTAAACGATGTCTGTCCGTCTGTCTGTCCGTCTGTCCCAGCGATTACAGCCGTAGTTTAAGAGCTATCGAGCTGAAATTTGGTATGTGAGCTCCTATTTTTCAAGCGAAGAAGATAGGCAAGATCGGATCAAAACTCCTACCACCTCCCATACAAACCACCCCTTTCCAAACGAAAAAAAATTAATTAAAATATTTCCAGTGCAGATATCCAATTCAAATTCGATAATTAGCACTTTAGTAGTAACATAAAACTGCTCACAAAAAATGGGCGTGATCGGATAAAAACCACGCCCACCTTCTATACAAACCACCCCTTCCCTTTGGTAGGAACACAAAACTACTAACCAAAAAGGGGCGTGATCCGATAAGAACAACGCACATAGTGACATCGCCATTTCAGTGACACCAAAAATGTGCTTTTTTAGCACATTTTTGGTGTCACTAAAATGGCGAAGGGTATATGAGGTTCGGCATAGCCGAAGATAATTCTCTTACTAGTTTTTATTGAATATCATTTATTTTAAATTTAATTTAATTATTGATATTTCATACATGTTAGTTCATGCCATAGCGAACTGCTACAAATATTATTATATATTTTTTTTCTTTAATAGATTTTATTTTTTTTTTATAATATTTTCTTTTCACTTTTTTAATTTTCATTAAGAAATAAGTGTTGAAAACATTTGACTTTAAGATTGTTTTGATTGGGACATTTAGTTGATATGTTCTTATATATATATTTGCAATTGAGAAAAAAATCGGTTGATTTTAAAGACTTAACCTGCAAAAAAAAATTCTGTTATGTACTAAAATGATGTAGTGATTTTTTTTTAAATTGGACTTGTTATAATATATAATAACAATCAATTCGACATAATTCTAAGCAATTATAATATTAAAAGTTTTACAGAAAACTATCAATTATATTTTTTTGTTACTAAATTAAAATTTTTTAATAAAAAATGTTCTTACTTTTTAAGCAATATGAACTAAAATGTTTATTTTTATTCCAAGTAGCAATACGTAACGGTATTAATTCATTAATATATAAACCTTTTATTTGCATTAAAATTGGTTTCATAAAAAAATTCAATATTAATATTTTCAAATTCACATTAAAAAATCGTGATTTTAAAGTCCTTTAAAAGTGTAAAAATGTCATATTGATAAAGTAATTTCCTACCTAGCTAAGTCGGAGTAGCGGGGGGGGGGGGGGGGGGTTAATAAAAAGGAAAAAAAACTATCTTTATGTTGTGCACTCTAGTTGCGGATTCGGCAATAGAGAACCGAATCCTCACACGAATCTTAACGACTAGATTCTTTATTTCACAGTGTTCACGTCTGAACTTGGCTCGAGTGCGGGACGGACAAAACAAACTAATGACACTATAACACCAAATAGAAATATTTAAAATGGTTCTAAACGAACCAAAACAAGTTAAACTATTACTACTAATAATACGGCTCGACTGCCGCGCAAAATATAGCTAAACACTACAAAATAATACTCCCTTAATAAAGCTTTGGCTTAGGTGTTCGCCCTTGGGATTCCTCCTGAATCTCCTCGCACTATTTTAATATACAGGATGCTCTCCTAGCACCAGTAAGTCTTCGAAAATCACTTAAAAAAAAAAACGTATTCGTTCAAACTCGCTGTTCAAAACGAACTGACCAAAACTGCGATCCTTGCAGATTTTTGTTCCATTTCCCCAAAAAAGTGAGAAATGGGCTATCAGCCATTTTAATGCAGAGAGTACGGTTTACAACAAACCAGAGTCAGTATGAGGTGACCTGCCAAGAACCATGTACGAAAATTCCCAAAATGGGGATTTCTATGAAATTCTGGCAAAGTACAGACCTCGCTCCCACCAAATCAAAAATGAACTTTGGAGGCATCTGTGCATGGTCGGCGTCATTCTTGGCTCCACAAGGGGCATAAAAACGAGGCAACAAACAAAACTTTTATAAGTATAATTTGACATAAACTTGTCCTTGTCTTGTTCGTATTTGGTCACGACTGTCTGTCTCGTTCGTAAATCGCTGGATACTAAAATACACGTTTTAGAAAAAGGAGAAATCCCAAAAAAAAAATTAATATGATACAATTAAGCAACCTTATTGGGAATATTATTCTGGTAACTTTTATTTACCACTACACTATTTTAGTGTTCTAATCCCATTAATTTATTAAAAATCTAAGAGCTGTTTTAGACCGCGACAATATTATATGTAAAGTTTTTATCACGAAACGTTTGAAGGCGGGTACCCAATATATCCTTACTAATATTATAAAGGAAGGTGTATTTATTTATTTATTTATTTTCGTTTGTACCGTTTTCACGCTTAAACGGGTGAACCGATTTACTTCAAACTTGGAACATATATCGAGATAAGTCTGGAAGAAATGATAGGCAATATGAAATCTGCCACGCCCACATATAACGCCCACAAATAGTCAAATTAAGTCAACAAAAACGATTAATTCACTAATAAAATTCCAAAAAATCTCAAATTTGGAATTTGAATTGGTATGGTCGCTGTCGACAACTCCACGAAAAGTGGGCGTGGTTAGATGAATTTAACGCCCACTGCCGTAACTTCGGAACGCGATGGTCTACAATGATAAAACTTGGTATGTAGGTGAATGGTGACGAAATCTACCACCTCACAAAAAGTGGGCGTGGTTTTATCAATATAACGCCCACTGCAGTAACTCCGGAACGCGATGGTCTACAATGATAAAACTTGGTATGTAGGTGTATGGTGACAAAATTCACCACCTCACAATAAGTGGGCTTGGTGGGATTAATTTAACGCCCACCGCGATATCTCATGAACGTTGTGATCTTTGATGATAAAATTTGATATAGAAGTGTATGATGATGAAATCTACTATCTCAAAAAAGTGGGAGTGGTGGGATCAATTTAACGCCCACCGCTATATATCAGGAACGCGATGCTCTACGAAGATAAAAGTTTGTATAAAGGTGTATGGTGACTAAATCTACCATTTTACAAAAAGTGGGCGTGGTCGGGTCAATTGAACGCTCACCGTTGCAGCTCAGAAACGTGATACTGTACGATGATTAACTTTAGTGTGAAGGTGTTTGGGAACTATATTTACCATCTTAGCAAAACTGGGGTCAATTTAACACCCACCGCCATAGCTCAGGAACGAGATATACTACTATGAAGAAATTTGGTTCTTAATTACTAAATCTGACCGGAAAGTACTATTACAATTTTAGTTTCATACAAATGCGAATACCGGGGAGGTGAACTGCAACAGTTGCGAAACTCAGTTAAGAGGTACATGGTGACAATAATTACAAACAACCAACGGGGAGTAACGGGAAGTTCTGCATACAAATTTGGTATAAAATTATCAAATTAACCGAATATAATTCCAAAAATGGTGGGCTAGGCTGGAAAGATTATTAATCTTAATTAACAAATAAGACTTGATTCTATTAAAAAAGAACCCGGGCACCACCTGGTAATTTAAGTAAGTTATTAATAAAGGCTATAGAAGCATTGTGACCAGAAAGTGCTATTGTGCAGCCTCGTTGCCTTACAAACACAATTCTAGACTATTTATAAGTCTCGTAATTGTTGTGAGCTTAATTTTTACTATGTCATTTGGAACTAGAAAACCTGCCACCGCTAAACAAGTGCAAAGAACATGTTCAGCCATTTCCTGCTCCTCTTGGCAGAGTCGGCACTACATAAACTACATGATCTACCTTCGACCATTAGTAATATTACTGTTTTGCAAGAGCACGACATCATTTTTAGTTGTAGTCCCCGTTTTTTACCATACAGCCTTTGGCAAGCAAAGTTTTCTCTTAAGGCTTTATTTGTTATGTATTGTAAGTGGTTTTTCCAGGTCAGAGTTTTGTCTTGGATTACTCCTAGATATTTCATTTCCTCGGATAATTTGAGGTCCGTGGCCTTTAACCTTAAGGTTCTTCTCATATAGTTTCCTGAAGGGTACCACGTAAGTTTCAGTAGAGTTAATCGAAAGTCCTTTCTCTTGACACCAATTCTGCGTAATGTCAAGAGCTAGTTGAATGCGGTCGGTTATGGTGAAGTCAAACTTGCCTCTAACCATGATTACCAAATCATCAGCAAAGCCCTGAACTTCGAAACCTTGGTCATCCAGAGTTTGTATAAGCTCGCCAATGACCATTAGCCAGAGGAGTGGCGATAAAACGCCGTCTTGGGGGCAGCCTTTAGTTGACTTGCCAGTTAACCTCTCTGCCCCTAATTCACAAATTATTGCCCTGTTTTCCAGCATATTGAGAACCCAAGATAAAACCAGTCTGTGGATTCCTTTCCTGGCCATTACTTCCTGAATCTATCTGAAAGTCGCATTGTCGAAAGCCCCTGTAATGTCAATAGATATACAGAAAGCAATTTCCATACCCTCCAACGCCTTTTCGGTTTTACTCGTTAGGCTATGTCGATTTTCCTGATTGGTAAGTATATTTTTTTATGCATCGCTCAGTGGTGTATATTGGTTTTAGTCCAATGTTTGTAACGTCGAGAAATACTCAAGATAGATATAGACATATATTAGATAGATATAGACATATATCCGCCGTTTTGAGAAAGATGGCGTGGCACGAGGTTTACGTTGGAATTCGCAGATGGTAACCTACTTGAAAATTAGTTTGTTTATTCCAGAACAACATAACCTTATCATGTTATTAAGTTCGCATTAGCATCATATATTTTTCTTCATCTAAAAATGTCTCAATTTTTTTAATTTAAAAAAATCTGCTGCTGAGTCGCATCGATTGCTCGTAGAAGCATATAATGAGGATGCTTTGAGTGAAAGAACATGTCGTGAGTGGTTTCAAAAATTTAAAAAAGGTGATTTTGACATAAAAGACAAAGATCCAGTGGAAGGCCGAAAATTTACGAGAATGCAGATTTGGAGAAATTATTGGGTGAAGATTCGTCTCAAACACAAAAGGAACTTGCACTTAGTTTAGAAGTCACTCAGCAAGCAGTCTCACATCGTTTAAAATCGTTTGAATATTATTTTATTAACAAAAAACGGCGGAAACTTATTTTTACACCTAATATATATATATATATATATATATATATATATATATATATATATATATATATATATATATATATATATATATATATATATATATATTCTTGCTCAGAATCAAAAGCTGAGTCGGTTTAGCGATGTCCGTATGTCTGTTTGTCTGTCCGTCTGTCATCATTTCTTGTTAACACGGTATCGGGAGAACCGTTAGAGATATTAGAGATATTTTGTACACTAGTAACTGATTAGATTTTGGAGTCAATCCGCCCATGACCACGCCCACTATTGCAAAATATAGCGATTTCTTGTTAACACGATATCTTGAGAACCATATGAGATTCTTGTAATTGGTATTTATTAAAGTGAAAATAGTTTGACAATTTAAATAAAGTTTAAATAAGAAGTTGTTCTTCTAACAAAGGCAAAATTCAAAGGTGAAGAAAATTATTTGAAACATAATTTTCTTAGAAAACATTTTAACAAACGATTGCTCATTTAGAATTCAACACCCCCTCTCAATCGTTTAATCCAATTTTGTTACGGAACTCCACAAAGTTTGTTATATCCAAAGATTTTGTAAATATATCTGCTAACTGATCTTTAGTTCCAATAGCAGCAATTTTGATTATTCCATTGGCCACATTGTCTCTGATGAAATGATGTTTAATGTCAATGTGCTTAGCACGTTTGCTTTCAGCATTATGTGCCATTCCAATACATCCGCGATTATCCTCGTAAATAGTAACTGCTTCTTCATTAAGTTCTCGAAGGTCTTGCATTATTCCACGCAGCCAAATTGCCTCTGAAGTTGCTGCACTTAAAGCGATGTATTCAGCTTCACTTGATGAGGTTGCCACTGTGAGTTGTTTCTTACTAGACCATGAAACAGTACATCCATATATTTTAAAAATATATCCGCTCACAGATTTTCTGTCTACAATATCACTGGCCCAGTCAGCATCAGCATATCCAACAAGTGGCTCACTTTGTTCTTCATTGAAACATAACTTTAAAGTCTTCGTACCCTTGAGATATCTAACAATCCGTTTCAAATGTTGCCAGTGTAAATCTGATGGATTTTGTTGATGTCTGCCCATATATGCAACTGAATAACACAAATCGGAGCTTAGCATAATATACATAAGACTTCCAAGAAGTTCACGATATGGCTTATCCGATTTAGTTTCATCACTACTAGAATTTAGTTGAAGTCCTTTTTCCATTGGACTTTTAACCGAATTGCAATCTAGCATCCCAAATTTAGTAAGCACTTTATCAATACTTGCTTCTTGAGATAATTTCATACTTTTTGTATCATATTCGATTTTAATACCAAGAAAATATTTCAGGACTCCGCAATCGCTCATTTCAAATCGAGCGGAAAGTTCCTTTTTCAGCTTTTCAATAGTTTCCATCTTGCTACCAACGATTAACAAATCGTCAACATACATTAATACTATTAAAACATCTTCTCGTTTATCATCAAACTTGGTATAAAGACAGAAATCATGTTGTGATCTCTTAAATCCAAGTGTCAAGAGATACTTATTAAACTTGTCATTCCAGCAACGTGGTGCCTGCTTCAGACCGTAAAGCGATTTTAATAATTTGTACGCTATACCCTCTCTCGCTTTTATCCCATCTGGAGTTGACAAGTAAATCTCTTCTTCCAAATCACCGTGCAAAAATGCAGTTTTTACATCCAGCTGATGAAAAACATATTTTTGACGTACACCAACTGCTAACACAGCACGCACTGTCGTTAATTTTGCAACAGGTGCATATGTTTCTTTATAATCTATTCCGTACTTTTGGAGAAATCCTTTCGCCACTAGTCGAGCCTTGTATCGAGTAGGGTTTCCATTTTCATCTTCCTTTATGCGAAAAACCCATTTCGATTTTAGCAACTTGACGTCAGGTGGTTTCTTGACTACTTCCCATACATTGTTTTTCTGCATTGAACTAAGTTCTTCAGCAATGGCATCTTTCCAGCATTGTTCATCAGGTCTTCCGAATATATCTTTATATTCTTCAGGAACATCTGCGGAAACGTTAACTGCGGCGGAATTTGCTTTTGAACCAATAAGGTAATCAAGTAACTTACTTGGTCTCCGACGCTCCCTTTCGCTGTGTCTGACAGTAATCTCTGGAAGATTACTGAAATCTTGTTGCGGAGGGAGCGCAGCAGGTTGATCGTTTTCTACAGCCGCATCCTCGAACTCGTCTTCTTCTTCTTCCTCTTGAATAGGAATCGGAATATCAATTCCGGAATCAGTCACGACAACATTATCAGCTTCCCCCTCTTGCTCGTGTTTCCAACGAACTTGAATTTCATTTTGATATTTCTTTTCATATTCATTTGTATTTTTGAATGGGTAGTACGTCTCGTCGAACTTAACATCACGTGCAGTGAAAACGCTCCGTATCCCAAAGTCGATATCCATTTGGTGCATAGCCCACCATTACCGCTTTTCGGCTCTTGGAATCCAGCTTCTTTCTGCACTGATCTGGAATCCACGCAAATGCTTTGCACCCAAACACTCGTAACTTTTCTAAGTCTGGTTTACTTCCATACCACAATTCGGCAGGTGTCACTGCATTTTCCAATGTTCTTGTTGGGCTCCGATTGATTATATAAGTTGCAGCTACCGCAGCTTCAGCCCACATCTTCTTCGGCATTCCTGACTCAATTAGCATAGCTCTAATTTTTTCTGCCAGTGTTCTGTTGAATCTTTCAGCTACTCCATTCTGCTGAGGCGAATACGAAATTGTTGGTTGAACTTGGATACCTTTTTGCTTGTACCAACGCTCCTGTTCTTTTGATAAATATTCGCGGCCTTGATCTATGGTAAGCATAGATATTGCAGTACCAAACATCGCAGACGACAGCGCTTCATATTCTTGAAAAGACTCGAAAACTTCAGACTTCTTTCTGATCGGAAAAATCATTGCAAAATGACTGTAATCATCGATAAACGAAACAAAATACTTCGATCCATCTATAGCAATTGGATCGAGTGGTCCACAAACGTCAGAGTGTATTCTTTCCAGTAGTCGTTTCGATCTTACACGCGTTCTATCAAAAGATTCTCGACATTGTTTGCCCTCAACACACACATCACAAAAACCGATTTTTACTGATTTTTCATTTGATCTGGGAATCATGTTCATTTTCATCAGCGTATCCAAACCTTGCTGACCGATGTGTCCAAGTCGTCGATGCCATAGCATTACTTCTTCTTTCTTGCACAAACTAGCTTCTGGTTTCTTGATGTAGATCTCCAACTCATATAAGTTTCCACGCAAATATGCAGTCGCAATTAACTCTCGGTTGACAATAATAAAAGCTTTATTACGCTGAAACTGTACCTCGGCTCCAGCACTTGTTAACTTGCGCACTGATAAGAGATTATCTCGAAGTTCTGGTATAAACAGCACGTCCTTCATAGCTAATTCAACTCCAGTATTGCTAAGCCCTTGAATTTTACCACATTGCTTGGCCAAAATTGACTGATTATCCTTAGCCACATTGATTTCAACTGGAATCTTTAAATCTTCAATCTCAGAAAAATACCACTTTTCATTTGCAAGATGATCACTCGCTCCAGAATCGAGTTTAAAAATTATCTTCTTCTGATTAGTGTTCAATATGCTTCTATCAGCCATAAAACAAAATCCCTTATTGCTGTTAGCACGTTTATCCACACTTCGAGCTTCTCCAGATCGGCAGTCCTTTGCCTGATGTCCAAACTTATTGCATTTGAAGCACTTTCCATTGTCATCTCCAGATCGACAATCCTTAGCCTGGTGTCCAAACTTGTTGCATTTGAAGCACTTTCCACTAAATTTTTTCTTGAAGTTCTTCTTGCTTACAAACGCAATCTTCTCTTTCGATTCGTGAGCTTCTTCACGGTAGCGATCGTTGAACTTAGTCTCCTCAGCCAATAATCGCTCTTTAGCAATTGCAAGCGACAGCTTACCGTCATCCAAATTTTGTAGTGCCGTTACTAACGGATCAAATTTCTCGGGCAAAGTTAGGAACAATTGCGCGAGCAAATCGCCTTCTTCCATATTAGCTCCTGCCAATTTTAGTTGACGCACCAAATTTTCGAATGCATGTAAATGCGAGACCATTGTGTCACTATTCTTCATCTGCAATTTCGTTAGCTGCTTGCGTAACAATAACTGGTTCACCACGGACTTTTTAGCGAACGCCGAATGCAAGCTTTCCCACATGGCCTTAGCAGTATCTTTATCTCTCACATAGCTGAGACAATCTGAATGCACAAAGCTCACCAGTCGTTCTT
Source organism: Suillia variegata (assembly GCA_949127995.1). Classification (NCBI taxonomy): domain Eukaryota; kingdom Metazoa; phylum Arthropoda; class Insecta; order Diptera; family Heleomyzidae; genus Suillia; species Suillia variegata. Next base: position 26,395,743 of record OX421843.1, on the reverse strand, counting down.
TTGCCTTTCGATCCTTCTTCAGAAACTCTGCCTTTTCTGCCGCTGTACTTGGTGGATCGCCGGTCAGAACGTCCTCCAAATTATGCGACTCCAAATGAATCTTCATCCGGAATTGCCAATCATCATAACCGCAACCGTTAAATTGGGGTATACCATTCACAAACGTATCGCCCATAACCTCTTGTAATTGGTATTTATTAAAGTGAAAATAGTTTGACAATTTAAATAAAGTTTAAATAAGAAGTTGTTCTTCTAACAAAGGCAAAATTCAAAGTGAAGAAAATTATTTGAAACATAATTTTCTTAGAAAACATTTTAACAAACGATTGCTCATTTAGAATTCAACAGAGATATTATGTTGAAAATTTGTACAACAAATTCTGTTGTCCTTGGGAACAACTGGTTAAATTTTGGAAACGATAAAGGTGGTCCATGTTTATTATTTTTTATTAAATATTTAAACAAAGCACTTAAAACTTTAATATAATGTTTTGGTACTCAAACTTTTTAAATTTTTGCTCGAACCACACACGAAACTTACTATTCGAGATTGACAGAACTTACAAAATGTTTTTTAGAATTGAAAATTTCACAACAAATTTTTAAATGTTCAGTTGTAAGTTAAGGTACATTTGTCTATCGGTTTTCTCGTTCATCCTTACTAATATTATAAATGGAGGTGTATTTCTTTATTTATTAATTTTCGTTGGTACCGTTTTCACGCATATATCGATATGGATCTGGAAGTAATGATAGGCTATATGAAATTTGCCACGCCCACATATTACGGCCACAATTAGTAAAATTAAGTCAACAAAATCGATTATTTCGCTAATACTATTCCAAAAAATCTCAAATTTGGAATGTCGACAACTCCACAAAAAGTGGGCGTGGTTGGATCAATTTAACGCCCACTGCCGTAAATCTGGAACGCGATGGTCTACAATGATAAAACTTTGTATGTTGGTGTATGGTGACGAAATCCACCATCTCACAAAAAGTGGGCGTGCTTGGATCAATTGAACACACCGTTGTAGCTCAGAAACGTATTATTGTACGATGATTAACTTTAGTGTGAAGGTGTTTGGGAACTATATCCACCATCTCACTAAAACTGGGGTCTATTTAACACTCACTGCATAGGAACGTGAAGCACTACTATGAAGAAATTGGTTCATAGTAACTAAATCTGACCGGAAAGTGCTACTACAATTTTAGTTTCATACAAACGCGAATACCGGGGAGGTTAACTGCAACAGTTGCGAATCTCAGTTTTTAGGTACATGGTGACAATATTTACAAACACATAACGGGGAGTAACGGGAAGTTCTGCAAACGAATTTCGTATAAAATTACCAAATTAACTGGATATTCATAAAAAAATATAAATCCGAAAATGGTGGGCGAGGCTGGAAAGTTTTTTAATTTTAATTAACAAATAAACTAAGACTTGATTCTTATAAAAAAGAAACCGGGCACCGCCGGGTAATTTAAGCTAGTTAACTATATATCTGTACTGATATGTTGCGACAATGTCTCCTAAGAACGGAAACAAAATATGGTTACTTATTTATTTACTAGTGGTCATTGTAGCTAAATAAATTCACAAACACTGTTGCCGCGACGACAGTTTCTGATCAACTCAATTGGCTTCAGAATTGAAGCCCTTAATTTATACTTAAAAAAATAGCGTCTTGGGATATCTTATAACAAAATCTCGGCGTAAACACTAAATCTACGCCGCACACAATTTAATACATAAACTGCATTACGTGACACTTGTTCCCGTCATGCACTCCTACTATAACAGAAACTCAACCTAGCGATCGCTATCCTTATCTATTCTAAATATAGAAAAGGGACTTCCACTTTAAAGGCATGATCGTACATACTAATGCACATGCACTATTACATTATCGTTATTTTATGCTCCCACTAATTTCGTGGGAACATTAAATATTATTACACTGTTTTCGTGCATTCATAAAATGTTCTTTATTTATAATTACTTATCGCTGCTCACCAAATGTGACCAATGCAAAACCAATCGCTAGATTTGTTTGTGTATACTTCAACATTCTGTTCGCGTTGTAAAATAAAATTTTTCAATATTATGTGTTTTTTTTTTTATATTTATTTTTTATATAAACTAAAAGGAAAATTGACCACTTTTATTTTCAGTAAATGACATAATTATTATTTTACTAGTGCAGGCATTTTCACTACTTTAACTGTTTGTTTTCTTTTATATTTTGACAATTTTATATATTATGTTGTTAATTTAACATATATTTAAAATATAAATTCTCTTACTTTTACAATTTTAATTTTTTATCAAAATTTGTAAATCTTGGTATTTCTTCAAATTTTCGTTTATAATGTGAAATACATTAATTTAGATTTAAACATTAACTGTAATTGTATTTTAAGTTTTTATTCCTTTTTTTTAAATATTGACTTGCTGAGACATTTAATTATATATTATAGTTCCAAACTTTGTATTTATTTATTTGTACGCATACATCTTATGCAGGTATTTCTTCCCGCTTAACTTTTTTTTTATCATTTTGAAAATATTAATATTTTTCGAAACCAAATACGCAATATTTTATCATTATTTTCGAAACCAAATATACAACTTTTTGTTTGTAATTATTTTCTTATTACTAACCTATACTCCTATTTGTGGCAAGGCAAGATTGTTAGGAAAGAAACGTGTTGAATGCTGCTTGATCTTTTTAACTGTCCAGAAAATTCTATAAATGATGAAGAAAATGATGATCCACGTTGTAAAATTCATGCCATAATGAGTTGATTGATGAATGTCGAAATCAAGCAGAAAAACAAAAATATGTAATTGCGAATTGGGAATATCGTCGATCTTGATTGTTGTCGAAATTTCTTGTAATACGATGGGATGGAACTTTGGTAGTCGCAGCGTCAAATTGACCATTGGATTGAAGTATGTCACATTCACAGAATTTTTTTCGAATGCAACCAGCGTAACTTCTGATGATTCGAGATGACAGCCAGATTCCATACGCAGGATGCCTTGACACTTTATACGACGCCATTTTTTCTGCCCGTTGCAATAAATGTCGATTAATTCGTCCTCTAAAGTGGAAAACAATCATGTGTTTGCTGCGTGAAGTTGAATCCACTTTGCTGACTTTAACTGCTGAACTTTGATGACGCATTCTCTCGACACCTTCTTCTTCTTCTTCAAAAGTAGCTCTAGTTCAGAAATTTTGTTGTCACCAATCTTGTAGATAGGATGAGTTTGAGGACATAACTAAATTGCATTTAACTTCTTGCATTTTAGAAAGTTGACCTTATCGATATTGTATTACTTTGTCAATGATGAACTCAATAGCAAATGTTGAAACGATGACTGAATACTTACGAAACGATCATTATGTACTGTTGGGTAAGTACTATGTACTTCGTAACTAGTAAATACGTCTTTGTGAATTAAGGGTATATTTAATTCAAACAAATTATACTGATCCGTTATTCTAGTCGTGATTTCAGTCGCCATCAGGACTACTTGCGCATTTTGATCAGGAAGTTGCAATTATTTAGGTAACTTCATTGCAATCCTTGCCAAATGCTCTTGAAACTGCTCGACGGATATAATATGCTGATGAGATGCATTATTGTGAACTCATAGAATGCTGTCTTTGATGTCTGCTTGAAATATTTCGAAGTCGACTATTACAAATACCGTGTATAACACCGTGTTGGCTAGTGCACGCACCTCAGTTGTGTTGACTGTTGATGCCAATTTTTATAAATTGAACTTGATTTTAACCAGTTGACTCTCCAAAATATTGCGTTCTTTTTTGATGACTTGAACCGTCACATCTTGAATTGATGACACATTTTTAAGCCCTTCTAACATTTGCTTGCTAATACTGATGCTTTAGATTAGTCGATATTCTAACTGTAGCGCATGTTCTTCGTCCATCACCCCAAAAAGCGCATGCTGAATTGACCCGATGAAACTTAACGGCGCTCTCTTCGTTCGTTTGAATTCAGTCTCTTTATTCGAAGTAATAAATTCATTATTGGTTCGAATTATATTCATTTTGTTAATAAGTTGCTGCTCCATTTCTTCGAAGGGATACGTCGCATGACACCCGCTTAGTGTCAAATACAATCGTGCATTTTTCATCACCTCTTCAACTCTTTCTAAGCGATCCCAATACGCTGACATGTTGACATAAACTATCAACGACCATGATGATTTTTGCAGCCCCACCAATCCTTGCTCCTCGAAGAATAAGCCAGAATGGTCTCTAATGTTTTCTGTACTTATACTATGAATTACTTTTGGCATAATTAATAACAAACTTAATATAGATATTAAAAAATTTTAATTTTTATTTGGTTCGATTTTGTACTTTTTGCAATTTTACAAGTATTTGAAAAATTTTTAATTAATTTCTTATTTGGATCTTATTCAACAATTTTATTATTAAAACCATTTTTTGTATCTTTATATTCTGTTTTAATTGTATTTGTAGGAAAAGGACAAACATTGTGAATCGCTCTTGTCGATACTCCATTGCTTGTTCTTACGTCTACCATTCTACAGAGACTATCTTTTCTTAAAGTAGTTTTAATTACTCTACCCTTTCTCCAATTCATTGAAGGGACATTATCTTCCTTCAAAAAAACGAGGGTTTCAGGTTAAATATTTTCGGAAGGATTCTGCCATTTATATCTTTTTTAAAGCTCGGACAAATACTCTAATGACCATCGCTCCCAAAATATTTTCGAGTTTATTGCACTGCTTTCCAGTTATCTCTCAATCCATGATAACTTTTATTAGCAATAAAATCTACAAAGGTTGTAAATGGCTCCCCAATAAAAAAAAATGACCTGGCGTTAAAACTTGACAATCATTAGGATCATCTGACAATGGCGTTAAAGGTCTAGAGTTTAAAATGGCCTTGATTTGAGCCATTAATGAGCACATTTCTTCAAATGTTAATTTATTATTAACCCTGAAAAAATGTTTTTTGACATATTTAACGCAAGCCTTCCATAATCCACCCATATGTGGCGATCTTGCAGGTATATTTATCCATTCAATTTGTCTTTGAACACAATAATTGTCAACTTCCTGTAAGTGTTTATTGTCCTTAAATAATTTATAAATCTCATTTAAGCTATTTGCAGCACCTATAAAATTAGTAGCGATAAGCGCTATAAATTTTTAAAGGACAACGTCGCTTTCCTTCAAATCTTTTCAAAGCTCCTATAAATGCTGCAGTGGACAAATCTGACACTACTTCCAAATGAGCTGCTTTTGTTGCAAAACAAACAAAAACTCACACAAAAGCTTTATCTATCTTTTTTCCTCTTACTTTATGATGTATTGCTATTGGACCTAAAAAGTCTATCCCAACATTTAAAAATGGTCTAATCCTTATAACTCTATCTCTTGGCAAATTACACATAAATTAGTGAATTGTTCTTAAATCTGCTTTGAAGCATCTATAACAACGATGTACTACTTTTTGAACAAGTTGTCTGCCTCGTAAAGGCCAAAAACTTTGCCTCATAATTGCCAATAATCCTTGCGTTCAATATGCAAATGAATTTTATGCAAATGAGTGACTAACAAAAACACCCACTTATCATTATGTGGTAGTAAAATTGGATGTCTAGCCTCATAAGACAGATTCAAATTTTGTATTCTACCTCCTACCCGAATTATTTCATCAGTATCAAGAATTGAAGCTAGTGACTCAATTTTAGAACAGCCAGGTAAACTTTTATTTGTTTCTAATAGCTTCTTTTCATTCGAGAAATTTTTGTTTTGTATTATTTTTACCATAGCTTTAATTGCAGCTTTATTATATTCTATTTTAGATTTTAACTCCTTTCTCCGAATTCTATCAATAAATTCTAATATTTTTGCCACCACATTTTTCAAAAAAGCGAAATTGTTATTATGGTGAATTTTCTCTAAATATGGTTCCGATACCACAACTAAAGAAATCACCTTAACATTTCCGGAATTTCTTTTGGACTTCTCACCACTTCTTCAACATGACTTTCTAACTTCAAAAATTCAGGACCATGAAACCAAATTTCATTGTTAATCAAGTCTTTTGAATACAGACCTCGTGATACATAATCTGCTGGATTTTGTTTAGTATTGACATATTTCCAGCTTTTAATATTACTATTTGTTTGTAAATAGCTAACCCTATTAGAAACAAAAATGTTTAAAGTCGCTGGATTTAATATTAGTTAGCATAACATAATCTCAGAATCTGAATAGTAAGTTATACAAGGTGGCGCAAAAGAAGTCATCCGATGTTGTTTGGCTCTTATTTTTTTTTTCTAAATAAAAAACTTCGATTCTGTTTTTTGATTATGTTTATTTAGACCTTTAAAATTAATTGTGTTAAGTCGAGAAGATGATATCGGATAAATGGGCGCCGTCACAATTGATTGCCATACGGGCTCGTTTTATGGCATTTTCCATCACTTCGGCGAGAGTTTCGGGCGATAAATTCTCGCATTCGTGTCGGATATTTTCCTTGAGGGCTTCCAAGGTCTCAGGCTTGTTGATGTAAACACGAGACTTCAAAAAACCCCATAAAAAGAAGTCCGGGACCGTTAAATCGGGCGATCTGGCGGGCCAGTGCAAATCGCCAAAACGCGAAATTAAGCGACCCGGAAACGCGGCCTTCAGAATGTCGGTTGTGGCTCGTGCAGTGTGTGCTGTTGCTCCGTCCTGTTGGAACCACATGTCCACCAGTCCTAATTCGTCCAGTTCGGGCAGAAAAAACTCGGTCAACATTGCCCTATAGCGCGCACCGTCCACTGTTGTCGTTTGACCCGCGGCGTTCGGCCCGATGACTCCTCCAGCGTGAACAGCGCACCACGCAGTCACTTTGAGCGGGTGTAATGGTTTCTCGTGCATCACTCGCGGATTTTCGGTTCCCCAGAAGCGATAATTTTGCTTGTTCACGTACCCGCTGAGGTGAAAATGAGCCTCAACGCTCATTATGATTTTTGCCAACACCACAGACGAATTGTTACGCAAAAAAATAGACACAATTTTTCCGCGTTCTTGGGGAGTGTATCGCTCCATGGCTTATTCACTTGTATTCTGTATCTGTCTAGTCCACAAATGTCAAAACAGATTTGACATTGGCGGCCATTTGCAAAAATGAGAGCATCTTTCACCTTCTTTTGCGCCACCTTGTACCAATTAAATTTAATTTTAAGCTCTTCACTACTTTTTGTGTAAGATCCACAAGATCCACCGCTGCACATAGCTAAACCTATATAAAATTTAAATTTTTGCTGGCGCTACTCTAGATTTTGACGTTATAATATTAACTTGAATATTTCCGTTTGCATTTATAGATTTTATGTAAACTACTGCTCCATAAGCTTGCATTGAAGCATCCGCAAACCCATGAAGTTCAAGTATTTTTGGATTTTCACAAATCATATGTCGCGAAATTTTTAATTCGTTCAAACACCCCATTTCTTCTCTTAACTGTTTCCATAAGAGTTCGATATCATTAGGCACTGCTTTTTCCCAATCAATTTTTAATTTCCATAAACTTTTTAACAGCATTTTAGCTAAAAATACAACTGGGCTCAAAAAACCTAAGGTATCAAAAAGTTTAGCAATATCAGATAAAATATTTCTTTTAGTGGCTTTAGTATGAAATTTCCAATTTGATTTTATACATATTTGATCCGATGATGGAAACCAAGAAATTCCTAGAGCTTTAACATTTTCAAAACTGTCTTTATTGAAATCTAATTGAATTTCACAATCTTCTCGTGGAAAATTTTCCAATAATTCGGAATGATTTCCACACCATTTCTCAAATTAAAACCATGATTCTTTAAAATTTCTGCAACTTGTTTTTGTAAAATGTTTAGCTTCTCCAAAGAATCTCTGCCTGTCATCATATCATCCATACAGAAATCAGACTTTATGATTTCAGCAGCCTTCGGATAATATTCTTCTGCAGCTTTCCCAGCCATTTGCAAGCACTTTACAAAAAAATATGGAGCAGACGCAGTTCCATATGTAACATTCTTAAGCTTAAAAGTTTGAAGCGACTGTGATGAATTCCACCTCTAGTATATTAACTGATTATTTTGATGCTCTTTGTTAACCCAAATTTTCCTATACATTTTTTCAATGTCCGCTGAAATTACATATTTATGTTTCCTAAATGTAATAAAAATATCAAACAGATCTTCTTGCAACTTTGGACCTGTATGTAAAACGTCATTTAATGACAAATTTGAAAATGTCTTGCATGACGTTTCAAAAACCACCCTTAATTTTGGAGTCGTACTTTCTGGACGTAACACATAGTGATGCGGTAAATAATGACCTTTTTATCATTATACACATTTTTCACTACCTCCATATGGTTTAAATCAATATACTGTTCCAAGAAATCATGATATTGATCTTTAATTTCCATATTCTTCTCTAACCTTTTTTCAATGGCTAAGAATCTACGTTTTGCTGTTATTTCTGATCTGTCCAGCTCTTGTCTTTTATTTTTAAAAGGGAAATTAACTTCAAATTTTCCATCACATTTTTTCTTGTGTGTTTTTTGGAAAATTTCTTCACATTCCTTTTCGTCTTTAGTTAGAAATGTCTTTTGTGGTCCTTCTTCCATCTCCCAAAACATTCTCAATTGTTTATCTAAGCTTTCCTCTGAGAATGACACAACACCGCAATAAACCGATTTATTATGTTTAACGGCTGGTCCACTCACAATCCACCCAAAGCTTGTATTTTGCAATACAATTGACTCTTCATCTAACCGAATTTTGCCGCTTTGCAAAATTTCATAAAATATTTCTGCTCCAATGAGCATATCAATACCACTTGGAACCGCAAATGTGGGATCAGCAAGTGTTAAGTTGTAAGGCAAATTAGTCACGATCACTTTCTGTTCAGGTAAATCGGACATTATTTTTGACACTACCAAAACATCTAAATCAGTTTCATATGCAGATCGTTTTGACATAATTTTAACATTTTTTTACATTCGAAGTTTTCTTCGTAATGCCTTCAATTGTAGCGTTCGTTTTATAACTTTTTAGTTTTAAAACATTTTGTAAAGCTTTAGTTATAAAATTAACTTCTGAGCCATTATCTAACAATGCTCTACAAGACACCCATTTCCCCAGATTATTTAAAACTTTAATCATTGCTGTAGACAACAAAATACACTTTTGGTCTTTGTCTGCAGCTTTTTTGTCGTTACTTACAACAGCACTTTTAACTTGCTATTGCTCTTTTTCTCTATGCAAAAGAGAATGATGGTTGTTATTGCATATTTAACAATAATAACCATTCCACATTTTGTTCGAATGTTCACTTCTTAGACATTTTGTGCACAATTTATTTGATAAAACTTTATTCCATTTATTATTAATGGATACATTTTTAAATTTTAAGCATTGATATGGAAAATGTATTTTAACACATCCAGTAAAACATTTTTCAATTGAGCTAATATTTCCTTTTTTCATAGGCTTAGCTAAATTAATTTTATTCACAACAAGCTTTTGACTAGCCCCCTGCTCTAAAAAGTTCAAAATGGAGCTAACTTTTGGAATCTCCTTTGAATCTTTTAATGAAGCTTCATACTTCATCCGAATATTGCCCTCCATTTTTCTTGCCAATATAAAACTTACAAAGGCATGCAACAGATCCTCCGCTGATAAATCAGTTGCTTGGAGTGCTTGGACGCTCTCCTGAATTGTGTCCTGAAACTGTTTTACACTACTTGAAGTTTCAACCACATCCGGTGCATCAATTAAATTTTTAAAATATACTGACGTAACAGCACGTTTATTTGTATATTTATCGTTTTTAACTTCCAAGCTATCGGATAATTAATGTCAGTCGCCGGCAAATTTATAATTGTGGACGCAGCAGTCCCTTTTAATTTTGATTTTAAAATACACATTTTTTGTGTATTTGAAATATTTTTTGAATGAATCAATTGGGAAAACAATTCTTTAAATGAATTCAGTTTTGTATAATCTCCGTAGAAATCTGGAATTTCTTTTGTCGGTAAATTATAATAACGACTTCCTTCTTCTGATTTCGCACTTCTTTCTTTTTCAACTTTTGGAAGTTTGTAAAAATCATCCTTCAAATCATAATAACATCGGGTGAGTTTGTCTTCATCGAAAATCTGGATGTAACTCAAAAATGTACTTTAAGCCATACTTACCGATTCTATGGTTTCTAAACCATCCTCTATATTGGTTCGAAATTCCTGAAGCACATATTTAAATTTTCGAATTAAGCCTGAACGTTCTATATTTGGTTTAGTTCCGAGCATCGAAGCGTCCATCGACTCAATCGACTCTTCTCGAATGGTACTTCCCGCTTCTGCTGCACCCAAATTTCCCCACACAGAATAAATTAACGATTGCAGTAACACAAAATTTTTTCTGTTTCTTTCTTAAAATATTCGTGTTTTTTCAAATCACCTGAAGGATTTTGGAGCTGTTTCTCGTTTCCTTCAAAGCGCGAAAACAGCTCCCTCAATCTCTTCCTCCAAGTGAGGAGTTGATCTTTACTGACCATGCTAGCAGTCTCTGCTGCCTTGCTTACATAATGGTACATGACTGCTATCTCTTGACCGATAGCGTCTTGTTTCTTAATGATGTTGGTCATTTTTATAAATTTTTGTGTCTTTATACAGTGGGTCACAGTGAAAATGGTCCACCTGTGACACACAACTTTAAACTTCAAAAAGTCTTAGAAATCACTTTATATACAAAAAAAAGTGGCTAAATAAGATTTATTCATTTTATTAAAATAATATAAACATAAAAAATTATATTATTTCTAACACATTTTACACAAAAATTTACATTTTACAAAATAAGAGAAAATTTCATCTCACAGTGAAAATGGTCCACAATACAGATTAACGATAAATAACGAAACTTCTTCATATATTTCTTTTGTTTTGTTTCGTTTGCTTTTGTTTTCACTAATAAATTGAAAAAATTACGGTTTAGATTGATTTCTTTAGTTGTTTATTTGCAAATTTCAAGATGGGTCGCCATACTACGCTCGAACTGCGAAATTAAATTTTTTTTTGTATCAAGACAATGATCCAAAACATACGGCTGGAATTGTTAAAGAATGGCTGCTGTATCATTGTCCCAAAGTTATAAAAACTCCCCCCCAATCACTAGATTTAAATATTATAGAGAATTTGTGGCAGAAATTAGAAATTGAAATAAGAAAACATGAAATTTCAAACAAAAGGCCCTTTTGGAGGAGTGGGATAATATAAGTTCTCAATATACAAAAAAGCTAGTGGAATCTATTCCAGATCGCCTTAAATCAGTTATTCGACAGAAAGGATATCCAACAAAATATTAAAAAAAAGTTTTTCTATATTATATTTTATTTAATATTAAGTGGACCATTTTCACTGTGAGATGAAATTTTCTCTTATTTTGTAAAATGTAAATTTTTGTGTAAAATGTGTTAGAATTAATATAATGTTTTATGTTTTTATTATTTAAATAAAATGAATAAACTTATTTAGCCACTTTTTTTATATTTAAAGTGATTTCTAAGACTTTTTAAAGTTTAAAGTTGTGTGTCACAGGTGGACCATTTTCACTGTGACCCACTGTATGTATATGTGTTTTATTTAATATAACAAAAATGAACTTTTGTATTTTATTGATATATTGTATGTATATTAAAATACAAAACACTCACGCACAAATTTTTTTTTTTAATTGTTTTTTTTTCAATTTTTTTTTATAACATTGTTTTTTTGTGTTCTTTTTTTTTAACACAAAAAACTCTCGCACATTTCACAGGGTCACCACTAAGTAAATTCACAAACACTGTTGCCGCGACGGCAGTTTCTGATCAACTCGTTTGGCTTCAAGATTGAAGCCCTTTTTTATACTTATTTAGTTTACGTCGCACATAATTTAGCACATAAATTGCATTACGTGACACTTGTTCCCGTCATGCACTCCTACTATAACAGAAACTCAACCTAGCGATCGCAATCCTTATCTATTCTAAATATAGAAAAGGGAATTGCACTTTAAAGGCATGATCGTACATACTAATGCACATGCACTATTACATTATCGTTATTTTATGCTCCCACTAATTTCGTGGGAACATTAAATATTATTACACTGTTTTCGTTCATTCATAAAATGTTCTTTATTTATAATTACTTATCGCTGCTCGTTAAATGTGACCAACGCAAAACCAATCGCTAGATTTGTTTCTGTATACTTCAACAGTAGCTTTTTGGCAGCGTCGAAAAAGATGCGCCAGTTTTCTTAACCCTGCTATGTCAGGTTGTCTATCTCTTTTTCCTTCCACTTAAGATATTTCTTCCTGGGAACATCATCTGTAAATGGAAGTTCGAACGATGTGATCTAGCCAGCGCAGGCACTTTATCAAGCTATATTATCAATATTATCTCATTCTTTTATCTTAACCGATGCTTGCCCTCTACTCAAAGTGGACCATATATATACCCAGAATTTTTTTATCGAACGCCACTTAAATCTGCTCATCGCATTTGTCAATACCTAGGCTTTAGAGTCATAAGCAGCAAGGACATGATCTGCTTCTCAATTGTTTACTGCAAAAAAATGTTTAAATTATATTTTAAAGTTTTTACAAGTTTCTGTCTTCATCAAAAGTTCTCAAAAATATGTAGAGAATCAGTCAACACTATTAAATCTTTTTAAACAAAGTTTAAAGAAGAGTATTACTTCCTCTCCAGTTGAAATTGAAAGAAAGTGTCACAATTAAATAAAAAATGTATGGAAAAAGAATATTTCTATAAAAAAGTCTCGTTAACATGTCTGTTTTTGTGATGAATTTGTGCTTCCTTGTTGAACAGTGTAAGTTGGTTTATTGTTATATGTATATTAATTGTTCCTTAACTGATGAAGTGTTCTTTTAACCTATGTCACGCTCAGCATTAGTTCATCATCGTTTTCGGTGTTTATTACTTATCACTTAGCTTTTAAATGGAGTTAATAGATATTTTTTTCAAAGAAACTTATTTTATTTTCCAAGAACGTTAACATTCATGATATTTAAAGCTGATTTTGCGCAAGCAAATAATCTTGGTTAGATTGGCCTTGTAAAATGCTAACATTATTTCAGCAATCTTTACATCCATCAGTCCGAGCAATGAATTAAACATGAACCCCAAAGGAGATTTTGTCAATCTTTTAAATTATAATTGTCTTCAAGGCAGCTGCTGTAGTGTTGAACTAACATTTCGATTGCAGTCGAGAGTGAATTTAAAAAATAAAATTGGTAAGTGAAGCGGAAGCTAAGTTTTAAGATGAATAAGATCGGACCTAAACGAAACTAAATTTAATCATTTTTATAAGCATTTTAAGGGAAGATTTGTATGGGAGGTGGGTGTGGTTCTTATCCTATCACGCCCATTTCTTTTTAATAATTTTGTGTTTTCAGTAAAACTTTAAATACTGAATATGAATTGATTACCTGTAATAGAACTATTTTAATTAAGGTTGACGAGGTTTTTATCTGATCACTCTGATTTTTTGTGAGTATTTTTTTGTTACTACTAAAGTGATAAATATTGAATTTGAACTGGATATCTACCCTGGAACATTTTTAATAATTTTTGTTGTTGCTGCGGAAGAGGTGCTAGGATTTGTGGTCTGATGTGCTATCCTTAAACTTGGAGAATAGGGCACTCCCATACCAAATTTCAGCTAGATAGTTCTTAAACTAAGGCTGTTATAGCTGGGATTGACAGAGGGACAGACATCGTTATATCAACTCAGAATACAAAGCTGACCATTTATATATATATACTTTGTCATACCTACAACGCCTCCTTATGGGCGTTCCAAATGGACGAATGAACTCAATATACCATACGGTAAGTATATTTGCACTGTCTGTCATCATTTCTTGTTATATATGTCTATATCTATCGTGAGTATATATATATATATATATATATATATATATATATATATATATATATATATATATATATATATATATATATATATATATATATATATATATATATATATATATATATATATATATATATATATATATATATATATATATATATATATATATATATATATATATATATATATACATATAAATATAAAAATGAATTCTTCTTTCTATCTTTCTTTCTTTCTTTGTACCAAATGGGCGTCTAAACCATTCATCCGATTTTGATGAAATTTTAGGGAGTTGCTGTGCTCACTCCAACTTAAGTTTAGGACAATGAAAATTTTGCCACGCCCACCTATTACGCCCACAATTTGTAAAACTAAGTTAAAATATTCGATGTATATATATATATATATATATATATATATATATATATATATATATATATATATATATATATATATATATATATATATATATATATATATATATACGCCCACAATTTGTAAAACTAAGTTAAAATATTCGATATATATATATATATATATATATATATATATATATATATAAAAAATGAATTCTTCTTTCTATCTTTCTATCTTTTCTATCTACTATTTCGCTAATATTGCTCCAAAAAATCTGAAAATTGGTATCTGAGTTTGTATTGGCACTGTCGATAACTTCCCCAAAAATGGGCGTGGTTGGATCAATTTAACGCACACTTTCAAAATAAGGGTGGATCATTTTTAAGCCAAACACCATTGATCAGAAACTTGATGTGCTATATAGAAAACATGTAACGGGAAGCACCGGGAAGAATGACAGGAAATACAAAATTTGCCACGCCCACTTATTACGCCCTCAATTTATTTAATTAAGTGAAAATATACAATGACATTGCTAATATTGCTACTAAAAACTTCGGATTTTGTTTCTAAGTTTGTATGCCAATAATTTTAATAATACGGAATTTTGAGTTTGTATAGGCACAGTCGACAACTGTTCCGAAAATGTGCGTGGTAGGATCAATTTAACGCCCACTTAAAAAAAAAAAGGAAAATATGCTAATATTGCTCCTAATAATCTGAAATTTGGCATCTAAGTGTCCACAACTTCACCAAAAATGGGCGTGGTTGGATCAATTTAACGCCCACTTTCAAACAAAGGTTGAATCAATGTACGCCTACCATTATTGCTCAGGAACTAGATGCGCTATATATAAAACATATATTTGGATGCACCTGGAATTATAACAGGGTATTCAAAATCTATCACGCCCACTTATTACGCACACAATTTGTTTATTTAGGTGCTAATATGCTCATATTGCTATTAAAAATTAAAAATTTTGTTTCTCAGTTTGTATCGTTACTGTCGATAATCTCCCCAAAAGTGGGCGTAGTTGGAACAATTTAACTCCCACCGCCGTAAATCCGAATCGGTACAACTGGGAGTAACGGGAAGTTTCGCTAACATTTATTTTTTATTTTGAAGTGGCATTGCAACGCATGGCTAGTATTATATGTAATTCACACGATCGTTTACGACTTCCACTCTTCGAATACGAGACTTAAGAATCGAGAACTAGAAGAACGAGCATCATCGACCGAATCCGAACTTCACCAAAACCCCAACTATCGCCGATTACCTGAACATCACCAAATACCAAAATACCGACGACAGGATCTTCTGCGTAAAACAATTGTTAAAAAACAGCTCGATCTCCTGTGCGAGCAACACCACAACGTATACAGATGTGAGTGGACGTCTGACGCTCCAAACAAAGCTGATATATGGGCACCGGTGACAGGTTGGATCAATGTAAATCACTAGTAGAAAACTTTGGATTTACTTATGTTAAATTTGATGAGATTTTTTTCTTTTCGTACAATAACATTGCTAAATGTCAGATAATGTTAACAGTGTTAGTAGTGGAAACTAGGCGAAAATTCCGGTCATTATTGCAGGTGACTCTAACGCCTGACGAAAGCATCGGGAAATAAAGGCACTTATAGCAGAGACAGACTTCTAATGGACCTAACTTTTGCACACACCTCAATAGTTCGCTACGTTACATGAATCGTAGGCGACTACTACACGCACAATGACCACAGTATTTTATATTAAGTTTTACCGAACCAGTCGCAAGATAGTTAAGTCACAGACCAAGAAGAAACGTGCTTTCGATGCCGAAGTTTTCTAGATAATATAAGAAGATCCCGACTCAGCTGTTAATATGGCGACGAATATCGTACAGCGTTTGAGTGCAATATGCGACGAATCAATGCCGAGAAAGACGGAAATACCAGTCAGGTAGCCAGTATACCATTGAAATGATAGTATTATTGATTGAAAAAGGCGATGCATCGCGTAAAATTCCGACATATCAAATGTTACATGCGAGCATCTCGCCAACAACTTAAAAAAGCAATTGTTTTTTAGTTTTTGGTACCAGAATACTTTCAGAGAATAATTTCCAACTTTTTTAAAATCAGAGTGTTATTTTTTGACACTGATGATGGATCCAAGCAGTATAATTCCCGAAGTCATATTTTAAAGATTCGTCGGCTAAGCGGGTGAAATTGCTCTAGTGGTAGTGGTGAAGCATCCACACAGACTGGAGGTGTGTATTGACGATATATCAAGAGTTATAGCGTGGCTGAGCGGCACAAGACTGGAATTAGCGGTATAAAAAACGAAAATGGTCCTTCTTTCCTCTCGAAGAAATGCGATGTCTTTAACAATAGAACAGGGATATTCGAGATTATCTCACAGCCGTACTTGCGGTTCCTGGAGGTATTGATTAACACCTGAAAGTCCTACAAGGATCACCATTTAGTGCGACCACAATTTAGTAATAGAAAACTCCTAGCAAGGGTTACAACTTCAATTATTTTTTAAGCTGCACTTGTATGCAAAGGTGATGTAGAAGACGTACTTAGCCGGTATACGAGCGACATATCGCTGTATAGCATTGAATAAGAGTAGCCAGTGCATTTTGCACTGTGACTGATTTATAAATAGGATTAATCGCTGCATTGCCGCCATAAACATACTGGCAGAACGTATCCACGTAGCTGGTACAATTGCATCAAAGATATGCAAGACGTAGTGTTCACGATTGACAACGACATTGGGAAATTTTGGATAGAGAACGATAAACATTTGTTATTATTTTTAATATTGATAGCTGATTAAAATTTATTTTTATATTAAGCAGCTGCACAACGGAGATTTAAATTTGAGGTAGACCCGTTATGTCCAATTTGTCTCAATTAAATTGATGATACCAGACATATTTGGGTTTATTGCCAGCGGTTCAACTTTGAATGCGCAAAAACAACAAAGGCTTTTTGGGAAACCCTTACCTTATTAAATACCATTACTCACATATGCAATACACCTAATAAGTGGGATGCATTCAAAGCAGCTGTAGCGAATATCATGGCTTCACTACACCGCATAGGTGTAGCAGTTGACCAATAAAGGCTATTTTTCGTGGACCGTTTAAAATCGGTACCATAAACTGAAACCAAATTAAAAGCTGAAATTGTTTGTCGCACAACTAAGTCGTATCGTGCGCTTGCCAAAAAATACAATGTGAGCGACAAAACTGTAAAAAAGTATGTAAAAGATATGTGAGTGATGAAATGTTCTAAAAAAAAGTTACAAAAGTCACAGAAGTACAGAGAGACTACAGAGAAATTGGTTTTCTGCAAGCTATTCAAAGGTTTGCATAATGGATGATGAGACGTATTTCACAGTGGAGGATCATGAATGGACTCCGAAATATTACTTTAAGCTTCTTGATACTCAGTTTACTGAAAATGTCACCCAAAATACAAACCTAAAAAGGTTTTATTGTGGCTGGCCATAAGCGAACGTGGAATCAGCGATCTTGTCTATTTTAAGACAGGATTGGCTGTGAATGCGCAAAATTACACGGACAATTGTCTTCCGGCGCTTAAAAAATTTATTGATAAGTATCATGCGAATGATAATACGGTGTTTTGGCCCGACTTAGCGTCTGATCATTAAACTCTGGAGGCTCTTGACTACTTGAGCATTGATTTGGTGTCTAAGCTGCAAAACCCTCCAAATGTGCCTCAGTTAAGGCAAATTTAAAAAGAAATGTTTACAGCAGATACCACAAAATATTAGGAAGGTTGATCGCTAAGGTCATGAATATTTTTTGTAAAAATAGCTTATGATCTAATAAAAAACATATAAAAAATTGAAGTTGGACAGACTTGGAATAAATGTTTTATTTGTATTACAACAGTTCGTATTTTATTCCGCATACGTTAATATTACAAGTAAAATATAGAATATATTTGGAACACGATAAATAAGGCTTTAACCTAAAACATTATAAAATAAGTCGTAATGCTTTTTTCAAAGAAAGTTACTAGCAATGCAACGATTCGTACATGATGATTAGATTTAGTTGAATGGCTGTCCAAAAGTAAACATAAGCCTATTTAGGACCCATTGTGATTAGTTTTTTTATTATTAGAGGCCAGGAAGCACTGCGATCAACAATATCTATTATTAATCACATAGGCTTTTAATAAACATGCTCTGAACTTTCAGTGTCCATTTCACAGAAACGACAGACGTCAGTATCAGAAATGCCCAACTTTTTTAGATGATGACCTGTGAAGTAACCAGCTAAAATGCGTAAGTCCAGTCTGCTAAGAGAAAGTAACTTTCTAGATGTTCCCTTTGATGGGATGAGGAATCGTTTTGCTTGTCGTTGACCTATGCTATTGCGCCAGTGGTCGGCAAATTTATTTTCCCCTAGTTTCCTGCTTCATTGGAGTGGCTTTTTGAAAGACCACAGAAGGGCTCAGGACCAATGAAGGGCATGTTTGCTCCTAGTTTTGCTAAGTAGTCAGCTTCATGTCCCGGTATCCATACAGTGTTGAAATTACCCAGTATATTTAACAGAAGGCAGTCATATGGCATTTTTGAGGGTGAATTTGGTTGCTTGTAGGGCTTTTAAAGCCGCTTGACTATCAGAGAGAATATATATATGCTCCTCTCATTTTTCCAATGAAGGCACTCCCTCGCACAGATTTCAGCATGAATTTCTGCTTGGAAGATTTTTGGGTATACACCCATTGGGATTGCTTTTTTGAATTTCGGGCCAAATATCCCCGAACCGTATGTGTCTATTGTCAGACATGGATGTTTCCTGTGACATATGCCAATTTGACACTTCGAACAAAGCGGTGGTCGCATTCTTATATTTTCAGTGACCTTCGCACGTCTTTCGACGTCCAATGAATCCTTAGGAACAGGTGTTGTTGTTGTTGTAGCGTCCACTGGAATAATCACATGCATGCACATGTGAGGGAAACGTATTTAGTGTGGATAAAGAAAGTTTGGAAAGGGAAAGAAAGAGATCTAGCTATTACCCATCCAATTCAAGGAAGCGAGCTACCTCGACTGGATTGGTCCAGAGAGACCTGGTTGTGAAGTTAGTAGGTCTGAGGGAACATTCGAAAAAATGGGCTGTGGTATGCGGCGCGGAGTCACATACGGGACATTTTTCCGAGGTCTCCGGGTTCATTCTGGCCAGGTAACTATTCAAATATTTGGAGTAACCTGACCTGAGCTGGGACAGTGTGGCACGCGTTTTTCGTGGTAGATTCTCCTCAAACAATGAGATTGGTGGAGGTCTACCACCGAGTACCACATTGTCCTTCATGGCTCTAATGGACTCGGAGACCATTTCAGTATGAAGCTGGGCCTTGGCATCTCTAAGAAGGCCTTCAGACACCAGGTTTAGCAGGTGACTTACTGCCGATTTCTCGGCTCGTAGGTCGTGCCTAACCTGTCTAACTCCGAGGGTCGACGAACCTGTAACGATGGCGTGGTTAGGGTGGTCAGGCATCATACACCCTAGTAAATATTGTCTCGTGAGAAGGGAGCAGTGGCTCCGGACGGGAAGAATTTTGGTCTCTTCGTGCAGGTGATCCTCAGGTGTCATGAAATGACAACCAGTGACCACCCTTAGTGCCGCGTTTTGGACCGTCTGGAGTTTTCTCCACTGTGAGTCGCTTATACAAGGCGACCAAACGGGAGCAGCGTAGTCGATAAGGGGACGACCTATGGCTTTATAAGTCGTTAGGATCGTCTCCTTATCTTTGCCCCAAGTGCTGCCCGTTAGTGCCTTTAATACGCGATTTCTCCCTTTCACTCGACTGGCCGCAACCTCTGTGGTTGTGCTATCCAGCTCTGGGAAGTAGCCGTGCTAGCTTGCTCTCTTCTACGATCTTCAGTTCGGCATCTTTCCATGGCTTTAGATTAGGTACTAATGCCTTTAGCCATTTGACTGTGTCATCATTGCCACAGGAGATGAAAAGCCACCCAGCACGGAAAGTACAGCTGTTAAAAACCGGCTTTTCTTTAGCAGCCTGATTTTTGCGAATCATCTCTAAGATATGATACCCAGTTTTGTGCTGCACGTCACCTACTTATAAGACATTTCTGCCATGTCCACATCTTCCTCCAGGGTAGGCACTGCTGGCTTTGGCCTTTCAGGTTCCGTGACCACGATTGTCATTTTAGGCGTGTGAGGTACCGCTCCAACATTAGCTCTATTTTCAGAGCTTTGTTTGGGTGTGGTGCTGCTAGAGCGTTGACGCTTCAGGGTAACTGATTATTGCACCAGTGCTCTTGCCTCCTTTATATTTTGCCCCTGGCCTAAGAGGTATTTTAGACGTTTCCGGGTGATACCACTGAGCCGCACCTTCTTGTCATTTGCAGCTGCTGGTTTAGAGCCACGAACTGGTGATGTTAGGAGCTTTTCCTCCTCATCCTTTGTAATGGTATCGCTGGGACCAAAGTCCACATCATCGATACCTATTTCACAAGTTTCGCTGGCTTTAGACGGGCGTTGTGATGCCCTTACAGCCTGCGAAGTTTGCTGGTAGTACGGCGCCAGTCGATTACGGGTTTTTTCGAGTTTACCTCTCTAGATCCGCCTTTTTTTGTAGAAAGCAGGGGCACCACGTGCAGGAATGGCGATTTACCACATTGGTCGGTTTTTAGGTTTCAGGCATTTCTGCATTACACCTCTGTATGCACTGCCCCTTTGATGAGACGCCTTAGTACCACATCCTGACCATTATGATACTAAAGGGAACAGATCCTTACTCTAATGAATGCTTCTTAAACCATCCTGAGGATTTAAGAAATATTGTAGTCTTATATATTTTGTTTCTTGCAATAACTGAAATGATTTTAAGAAAAAATTAATCGAATGCAGATTGCAGTGAACCCACTCATGAACAGTGTATCTTATTTGCACAGGAGGCGTTCAATTGTTTTTTTTTTCTTTTTCTGAATTTTGACAACATCTACAATAATCATAGAGTGCCTTTCGATAAGGCATTGACCCGCAAAAATCCCGAAAGTTCTCCTAGTACACTGCCTGTTTAATATATTTTATTTAGATTTAAGTTACTTTCCGGCCAGGTTAGCCTACTTGTCAAACAATTACTGGTGAGTCTTTGTCGAGTGTTTGCAGCGGTGACTTATCTATTAATAATTTGTAAGTTTATAATGTCATTGGTATACATGCCTTTTCAAAAAGGAATGGCCGAGTTGTATCTTTCCAAACAAACTTATCCGTCTTCGCTATGACCAAATAAGATGGATGTTAAAATATTGAAAAACTTTATTTAATAATTCTTAACAATATATCACTGTTTTCGAAGAGTGCCTATTCATTTGCAGTGATCTTATAGCCACTTGACTATAATAATAAAAATAGATCTCTCTAGTTTTCAGAACCCAATTTTGGCAATGGTGAGTTCTTTTTGTTGTCATAATTTCGGCCTGGAATACACTATAATGATCAGCTGGTCAAAAGCATACGCGAGTGCCTAGCGTTCCCCCGACCTGTAGTGCGTTTCTGTAACTCTTCTCGATCGCTTTTCTCACTTTTTTAGTCGATTTTACGTCACATCTACGTCACTCTCACTTGCTCTGTTTCTGTAACAATTTTGTCAATTTCGATCGGTCAAACTCTCACGTTCCAATTCCATTTTTAGAGAAACGCTTTAAAGAAAGTGTTTCTGTAAGCAAATTGAACCGATTCTAATTCTCACCGTGTTAGCAGGTGGTGAGAAGCAAGTTCTAAACAATATAATCGAATTAATTGAAATTAAAGCTCTAAAATTTCTGAAGTTAAAAAGGTATATTTATTTGTTTTATCAAAATATTGTACAAATATTATGTTTTTATATATTAGAGAATACTGACTGGGTCACAAAGTTGTAGGCTGCTGTTTATAGTTAGTTATTTGCATTTATATTATTTTTTCACAGAGTTGGATTGATTGGATATTATCTGTTAAAAAGTAGTTAACAAATCATCCATTTTCAAAAATGTTGATCAAGTTTATATTAAAAAAAGTGGATTTGTTTAATAAAAATGCACTTACGCTATCATGCACATTCACATTAATACGTTAAAATATGTTCGATTCCATTCATTCTCTGTCGATTTTTGTTTTATTCCATCAAAGACTATATTTTACTCGATTTGTGTTTACAGAAACACCAGTTTAGAACAAATCGACTACTGCGGAACAAAACAGTATGACGTCACGAATATCGATAAGTTGTCACATTTGTTATAGAAACGCACTACTGGTCATTGAGTCTGGAACCATCTATGAAGATGATAATTTTTTTCGTACAATCTACCAGTCTTTAGTCGTGAGGATTGCCGTATTAAAAAATTTATAAAAACACTTAGTGGCCATGTGTGATTTTGGAGATACATAGAAATTTTCGTAATATTTACGAATGTCCTCCGAAGTAGTCAGTAGGGAGGATTCTGTAAACCTTTAGACTAATTTCGCGTTTACCAATCGCCGATAAATGCGGTATGCATATCTATCAGCGTGGTAGTTATTACCCTCTGCTCGATATTGTCGAGGAAGCCTACTTATGTGAATTTCTTGTATTCAATACATTTTTAAATTTTTATGATGAGCGAGTTTAGAGCTGTTTATGTGTTTTTCCCTTTACAGTAAGCGTGTTGTGAACTCGCTATCTGCGAGAGTACAACTTTATTTATGATATTATTCGCTCTATCTTCTGTAATATAAATGACGATAAACTGATAAGAATATAGTCTTTGGGGTTGATATGTGATATTTTGCCAGCCTTTAATGTAAAGATGACTTCAACTTTCCTCCATGGATGGGGAATGAAGTTAAGGTGTAAGACAAGCAAGTTTGCTATGTAATCTAATTATTTCAGAAGATTTCCTGAAAATAAATCATCAGGTCCTGAGTGTTTGGTGGCTGCTTCTGCGTTTGTTCAATCAATCGTCTCTTTTAGCTCTTTAATCAGCTCTCTTAAATTGGTGGATCAGTGTGCACTCTTCACCGTAACCGACTTTTACTGGGTCACAGATCTTAAGGACGGGCCATGTACGGGCATTGTTTGCAGACCAATGCAGACTGCTGGTTGCCGAGGCGCTAGTTGCAGGAATCTAGCTATTGTGCTGTGTGCCTTGCTACTCATACCAAAACTCTTCGTAGCGGCGTAGTAGTGTTGCTTCCGGTTAGTTGAAAGAATAAAGGGGCTCCTCATGTGATATATATTATAATTGTGATTCATGTTTTGGATGCACGAGAGTTAAAGACATGGGGTCCGCCCACGAATATCTCTTCTATACATGTGTATTATGGAGGTCGCCAGATATACGAGTACGAAGGCTCACGTTTGAGGCTTTGTACAAATTGAAAACCAACAAAAAATTGGCGTTATAAAAATTTAAATATTGTGATTTTTAATTAAAATACGATTGTCATCACATCAAAATACAACAGCGCCATCTTCAGTGAATTTAACTTTGGTACAAAAAAACAAGAAAATGTCGTTATGAAATAAGATTGTCAGTACAACAAAACACAATAGCGCCATCTTAAGTTCATTTCATTTTTCTGCAAAAGGTACCGCCATTTCGATTAAAAAAATCATCGCTGGAGAAAATATATTGAAATTTATATGAAAATGCCACCTGCAATTTTTTTTTCTGGTAACGACATAAATTTACAAGATGTAAGTTTTAGTTGGTAAGAGTGTTATAAATATAGGTGTTAGTGTATTTTTAATTATTATTATTCTTCCTTCTCAAGTATAAATTTCAAAGAGACTTTCAAAAATTCATTGAACTGCTCGCATCAATCAAATCGTCCCTAGCGAGTTGTTAAAAATATGAAAAAATACCCCCTTTCGACTGGCAAACGGAAATTGGGATAAAAGCAATGCGGAAAAGGATGCGGTCTTTGCCAACCACCTCAAAACTGTATTTTTTTCCAAACACGACATTTGGTGATACCACATTACAGGCATAAGTCGGTCAATAAAACTAGAACACTACACTCCTTATAAGGAAGGGTGTTATGGAGACAATAAACAAACGCCAAGTGTCATTAATCCTTCACTCTAAGGAGAGGCATATGCCCTGCTCTGAAAATTATCGCCCTAGTCGTACCCAAAAGATCCGAAACTACGTATCTCGGTATATACCTCGAACACAGACTTAATTTAAGATAAATTAAAAATTCGTTGATCTAAGGTAAACATAGATGAGTCAAAAAAAATCAGTTTAAAAAAGAATAATTTTAAATATGCCAGGACATGTTTTTTAAAAAAAAAGGAGCGAATCAGAGGGACTTAAGTCTTCAATTTAATTTTAAATACTAAATGGTGAAATATAACTTGTATTAGATCAGCTAAAGTCTAAAATTCGAATAGCATGGACATAATCGAGTACGAACAAATGTTGACAGAGTTAGTAACAGAAGCAAGAGGAAAGTCTCCCGTAATTATCGCGGGGGACTTTAACGCGTAGTCAATAACTTGGGGTAGTAAAAGCAAGAATAACAGAGGCAGACTCTTAATAAAAATGTCTTGCGACGCTAGATATTGAGTTATTAAACAATGGTCGGCATAGTTTTGAGGCCGGAAAAAAAGTCAGCGGTGAATCTAACTTTCGCCCACACTTCAATCGCTCGTTACGTCACATGGAGCGTGGGTGACTTTTACACGCATAGTGATCACCTTGCAATTATCATTGTAAATGAACTACAGCGAGCCAGTCGTAAAATAGCAATGGCACAAACCAAGGGCTAGAAACAAGGTGCCTTCGATGTGGATGTTTTTCAGTTGGTGTGGAAAGAACCAGAAACAGTTGTCGACGGAACTTTTAACATGACCAAAAATATCACTAGGCGTTTAAAAGCATCATTTGACGAATCAATGCCTAGAAAGACGGCAATGCCAGTACGGAAACCAGTATGTTGGTGGAATGATAACATTGCCGAATAAGAAGACGCTGTAATCAGATGCGAAGGAAAGCGCAGGGTTTGCGCAATCTTCCGACATACCCAACGTTACATGTTCTATACAAAGAGTGTCGCCAACAGCTCAAGAATGCTATTCGCTTTAGCAAGAATTCTTGCTTTAAGGACTTGTGCGAAAGTGCCGACGTAGACCCGGAGACCACGATCCAGTAGGCGGAAGCTCTTGGTTAGGGTTACAACCTCCATAATGCTCTACACTCTGTCCAGTTTGTCATGATGAAAATAAAGATGCTCGGCATATCCTGTTCTATTGTTCCCGAATCAATGTTGAACGTGCAGAGATAGCCAAGGCTTTTGGGGAAGCACTAAAACTGGGGAATACAATAAACCACATATGTGACACACTATAAATGGAAAATATTCCAAGATGCGGTAGCGAATAACATGACTTCTCTTCGACGCATTGAGAGATCGCGAAACATGGAGCGTATTCGATTACACAAGACAAATTCAAGTATACTTGGTAATTTGAGGTAGATGGACGACTAGACGGACCTAATACTGACGTTGAGCAATATGCTCTTGACGGCCTTCTGCCGTAATATTTAACGGTAGTTCCAGGGGGAATTATCCGTCCGGACTAGAGGAGACTTTTTGCAGGTTAAAGTCCTGCACTGACAAGGTTTTCGATGCTTTTACTCCTCTTTAAAAAAAAAGTCGTTATAAAATTTTTGAACTTGATCCAAATTTAATTTAACTTTACTTAGTGCTGTATGGAGATTCAGCCTGTGTATATACAATGTGGCGCAAAAGAAGTCATCCGATGTTGTTTGTCTCTTATTTTTTTTCTAAATAAAAAACTTCGATTTTGTTTTTTGATTATGTTTATTTAGACCTTTAGAATTAATTGTGTTAAGTCGAGAAGATGATAACGGATAAATCGGCGCCGTCACAATTGATTGCCATACGGGCTCGTTTTAAGGCATTTTCCATCACTTCGGCGAGAGTTTCGGGCGATAAATTCTCGCATTCGTGTCGGATATTTTCCTTGAGGGCTTCCAAGGTCTCAGGCTTGTTGATGTAAACACGAGACTTCAAAAAACCCCATAAAAAGAAGTCCGGGACCGTTAAATCGGGCGATCTGGCGGGCCAGTGCAAATCGCCAAAACGCGAAATTAAGCGACCCGGAAACGCGGCCTTCAGAATGTCGGTTGTGGCTCGTGCAGTGTGTGCTGTTGCTCCGTCCTGTTGGAACCACATGTCCACCAGTCCTAATTCGTCCAGTTCGGGCAGAAAAAACTCGGTCAACATTGCCCTATAGCGCGCACCGTCCACTGTTGTCGTTTGACCCGCGGCGTTCGGCCCGACGACTCCTCCAGCGTGAACAGCGCACCACGCAGTCACTTTGAGCGGGTGTAATGGTTTCTCGTGCATCACTCGCGGATTTTCGGTTCCCCAGAAGCGATAATTTTGCTTGATCACGTACCCGCTGAGGTGAAAATGAGCCTCATCGCTCATTATGATTTTTGCCAACACCACACACGAATTGTTACGCAAAAAAATAGACACAATTATTCCGCGTTCTTGGGGAGTGTATCGCTCCATGGCTTATTCACTTGTATTCTGTATCTGTCTAGTCCACAAATGTCAAAACAGATTTGACATTGGCGGCCATTTGCAAAAATGAGAGCATCTTCCAATAGGGTGATTAATTTTGCGCCACCCTGTATTAATAAAATATCAGCATTCAAAATTCCAGTTTAACCAAGGCACTCGCCATAAACCTTTTTTGTGGAGATTTAAGAAAATATCATTTTCAAATTTATGTGTTATAAAGTAAGGCACTATTTTGTATCCCTGCGGTATCCCAATCTCAAACGTTGCTCATTAAGAAAACTTGTTAGAATTTTTATAAGGAACGAATCAAAACCAAGTTTTATCAATTTATAAATATTGTCCTTTATCAAACGCTTAATCAAACGCATTTTCTATTTGCAAGGCCACCGTAAACTTTTTTGTGGAGATTTAATACAATATTATTTTTAAATTTCAAAAGAGCGTGAACCGTCATGTATATATTCAAAATCCAAATTTTTTAAACTAGTAACCAAAAAGGGGCGTGATCCGGTAAGAACAACGCCCACTTATAATAGAAATTTGTTGTAGTTTACCCACTAGGCGACTAAGCCTAGCGTACACTCTTGGTGAACAAGCTAGGTTCTATTTGGTTTTTGGGTGTTCGATTTCGTGTGACACATTTTCGTCACCAAGTGCATAAACGAAAATGTATGGTTAAGCAAATTATAATATAATATATTGAGAATATTATTAACTCTACCGGAATTCGTGGCCTCGGCCAATTCCAATAAAACTCAAAAATTCAATCATAAAATAAAGTAAATTATGAATTGCTGATATTGCACAAGGTTGGGTCTACCATGTAGCGACTTCAATGAATCTGCAGCATTTACATTAGATCCAAATTTAGAGGGTCTAGAATATGTAACAGGCTACATAATTCACATTAAACTAGTAAAAGAATTATCTTCGGCTATGTCGAAGCTCATATACCCATCGCCATTTCAGTGACACCAAAAATGTGCATTTTTTAGCACATAAGCGCTATATGTCTCTATTATAAGTGTGCGTTGTTCTTATCGGTTCACGCCCCTTTTTAGTTAGTAGTTTTGTGTTCCTACCAAAGTGCTAATTTAACTGGTTATTTACACTGTAACTATTTTGAATAATTAAAATAGTTCCAGTACAAATATCCGGTTCAAATTCGATATTTAGCACTTTAGTAGTAACACAAAACTGCTCACAAAAAATAAACGTGTTCGGATTTGAACTGCGCCCTTCTCCCAGACATGTAGAACTTATGTGCTCAAAAAAGAACATTTTCGTTTGCGATTAGTTACATCGATAAACTCGTGTCTGTCTCGAATTTAAAATAATTGTTCGGTGACATCAATTGCAGCGAATGTAGTAGGAACCCCCCAGTTTAAAACTTCAGATGAAAAAATTTTGAAAGTACCAATTCCAATTCGCTGTTAAATATCTCCATTTTAATTAAATTGAAATTCTCTCTGAATTTTCGGATGCTGTAACGATTGCTGAATCATTCATTATTTATATATCAAAGTCTGGTAACACTAAGCTGTGTGAATGTTCTCATTAAGTGGAGAACAAACAAAAAATCAAAAAAAAATCAAGCAAATAAACTGCTGATGCTGTCATCTGTTGCTGCTATCAAGTTTAGGTTAGCAATAATATAAATTATAATTTGTGTTGAGAATGTTTATGTTAAAAGACATTTAAGCCAAATAACATTATAGAATTGTATATTAGTGAAAGATATAAAAAATGTCATTTCGTCTTTACACCAGTAAACGTAAACAATAAAAAAAATGTATGAGCGACACCTATCATCAAGTAGCTTAACAAATTACTATAAAAGTCATTGCAGCGTTTAATTGAGACGAGTCTAGCCTTGCAACAAAGCAAAAATACAAACACACTGATTGCATCCAGAGAAATTTTTTGAATTGCTAAACAAAATGCACAAACTCCAAATTCAAATAATGTAGCCAAAAGGAGAGTTAGTGAACTTTCACTTGAGTTCTCACTACAAGATGTAATGGATTCCATTTAAAGTATTGAACAAAATTTAACAAACAGCCTATCGGAAATATTGCTTTTGTATTGTATTTGAATACATGTATATTAGTAAGCCAACACACATAAAAAACTCTTAAATTAATCCAGAGGAGATTAAAAAAACGCGTATCTAAATAAAGATCAATAAATGATTGACAAAGTCAAACCCTGTGATCACTTAGTAGTTCATTTTCAAAAAAATATTAAATTTGTTCATAGCAATCGAAAAATTTAGACCAGAAATAATATAGAAGTATTACATATATTACACCAACAAAGAATATATTTTGAAAACTTTTTAAGAATGTAAGCAGATTTTAAAAATTGTATTCCATGTTAAGTTTGTATAAAAAATTTATGTTATAAAATGTATTTATTTAATTATTGTGAGTTTTAATTAAAATAAGATCGTCATCAGAACTTTGCTGCGAACTCACAACGGTTTTATGCTAATTGTTTTATTTGCACTTATAAATATATTAAAGACAATTATAATTATTAAAGCGCACAAATTACGCAGCAGTTTAAGATGGCAGTTAAAATTGAGAGCATTTAGGGTGACAGCTCCGTGTCTTATCGCCAAATTTCGAATGAAAATAACACAGATTTGATTCTGGCCAGTTGCCAGTGTCATCTGCGTTGCGCATAGGAGAGCGAGCCCTTTGCAGCAAACGTCGAAGCTTGCTTTCTGCAGATTCAGAAAATTTAGCTAGTAGCCTTCCTTTGAGCGTGTCATACCGATTTTCTGTAGGCGGTTGCGTTTCCAAATCTTCTATGCTCAGTATAACGTCGTGCTCGAGGTGTATTGTGACCCAGTCAAATTTGTCGGCGTCTGTTGTGACGTCACTGGATCGAAATGATCGCTCTAGTTAAGCAAACCACAGTTGGGGATTTTCTTTGTTAAAACGCTGAACGTGCATGCGTTGCCAATTTGCACGCGAGCTTGCTGGAGCGTATGTATTTTGCAGTGATTCGATACACTCTGCACCGCTTGTAGTTGTTGTTTCACTTCATCATTAAGTTGAGCCATGACGCTGTCGTCGTCGCTTGAATCACGTACCGCTCCTGAACGCAACTCGTAACGACTGTTTTTCATAACTTCTCGAAAAAAATCGTGTATGCTTTTGTTTTTTCAATTCGCGGAAAAAATGAAGATCGAAGACGCTTTCGAGAAAATTCGAGGAACTTCAACTTGTTGCGCTGAGAAGTTTCTGTGAATGTACGTTTGTGCAGCGGAGTCTCAATGCAACTCGTACGGAGCACCGATTCAATCGGATCAGCCTTTAGGCCGAGGCCGGGGTCACCACTTTGGTGCAAACACACAACGGTCTTATGCTAATTGTTTTATTTGCACTTATAAATATATTAAAGACAATTATAATTATTAAAGCGGACAAATTACGCAGCAGTTTAAGATGGCAGTTAAAATTGAATTGAATTTTTTTCGCCAACTGTCAAAATAGCAGCGATGCCGTATTGTTGAAATTGGACTGTTGATAGATAGGTGGCGGACAGAGTTGCCACAGAACATAACACACTAGCGCCATCTTTAGTTGATTTCATTTTGCTGCAAAAGGTAACACCATTTCGATAAAAAAGCATCGGTGGCTTAGATATGATTTATTGAGAATTTTCGTTTAGTTACATATTTTGCATAAATATTTTTGGTATTTCACTGAAAAAACTTAAAACTATAAATCTTTCGTTCTTTTACTTAAATTTATATGAAAATGACAACCGCAATTTTTTTTTGCTGGTAACGACATAAATTTACAGATGTAGTGATTTAGTTCGTAAGAATATTATAAACTTAGGTGTTTTTAACTATTTTTAATTTTGTTGAACAGCTCGCATCCACCAAATCATCATAATACTACTATCTCTAACTTTTTGAATAATTAAATAATGTCGCTGAATTTGCTGATGTTGTATTGTTTGCTAAATCATTCATTATTTATAAAAAGATATTGGTAACACTAAGCTGGAGATAAAAAAATCTAGCAAATAAATCAAGGTTGAGCAGTAATGATTATATTTTGGTTATCATTACAAAAGATCACTATGGATTACAGTAATCAAATAATCAAATGCAATGATTGCGAGTATATGTATATACCAAAAAAAATAAATTTGTTATAAGATTTCATGTTTTACATTATCGTTATAGAACTTAACAATGAATAATTTAAATTAATAAAAATAAATTCATAGTAGTCGTTCTTCTTGCTGCTAGCGGTTTTTTTGAACAAATTTTCGAATTTGTGAACAAAATGCACAAACTCCAATTTCAAGTAATGCGGCTAAAATGAACTATTACTTGAGTTCTCACTACAAGATGAATTCGCTTCCACTTAAAGTTTTGAACTTAAACAAATGGTAAAAATGTAGTGTTTTTTTTTTAAATGTTTTTATTGCTGCCACTGAAATTTGTAAATGTTTAATCGACAGTTAAGGTACATTCGACTTTCGGTTTTCTCGCTTATAAGCTATACAATTGCACTGTAATGTTGCGACAATGACCTTAAGAACAGGAGAAATATAGATGTTGAATTTTAAAAAGACCTGATCGACCAAGCTCTTTTATTTAATTTTTATTTCATTCTTACAATTCACCTTATATAGTCTAACTAGCGAATGCCCGGCATGCGTTGCAATGCCACTTAAAAAAATGGTAGCAGAATTTCCCGGTACTTCCGTTAGTAACGGAACTTCCCGGTACTTCCGTTAGTAACGGAACTTCCCGGTACTCCCGTTAGTTAGCGGTACTTCTCGGTATTCACCGTTGCAGCGATTCTGAGTTATGGCTGTGAAATTATCCGCAAACAAACTCAGAAACAAAATCCCAAATATTTAGGAGCAATATTAGCAATGTCATCGTATATTTTTACTTAATTAAATAAATTGAGGGCGTAATAAGTGGGCGTAAACAATTTTGTATATCCTATTATTCTTCCAGGTGCATCCCGTTACATATCCCTATATAGCACATCAAGTTTCTGAGCAAATGGTGGTAGGCGTAAAAATGATCCACCCTGTTTTTGAAAGTGTGCGTTAAATAAATCCAACCACGCCCATTTTTGAGGAAGTTATCGACAGTGCCAATACAAACTTAGATACCAAATTTCAGATTTGAGGAATATTAACGAAATAATCGAATATTTTAACTTACTTTTACAAATTGTGGGCGTAATAGGTGGGCGTGGCAAAATTTTCTTTGCCCTAAACCTAAATTGGCGTGAGCACAGCAACTCCCTAAAATTTCATCAAAATTGGATGATTGGTTTAGACGCCCATTTGGTACAAAGAAAGATAGAAAGAAAGTAAGATAGAAAGAAAAATTCATGTTTATATATATAGATAGATTAGTGCTAATATCAGCAAAAAGTGCAAACAATGAATGTGGGCCAAGTTGGTCAATTCATTGCTTGCGTATTTTAGCAACCGTTGCAGTTATTCTGCACATATTGAATTGTATCAATTTGCAATTGAATTATTAGTGTTAAATACTGAATTTCAACTGGCATTTTTGTGAGCAGTTTTGTGTTACTACTAAAGTGCTAATTATCGAATTTGAATTGGATATCTGCACTGGAACTATTTTAATTTTTTTTTTTCGTTTGGAAAGGTTTGGTTTGTATGGGAGGGGGTAGAAGTTTTGATCCGATCTTGCCCATCTTAGAACTAAGACTCCGCTTGGAGAATAGTAGCTCACATACCATAGCTCTTAAGCTACGGCTGTAATCGGTGGGACAGATGAACGGACGGACGGACATCGCCCCCTTCTGGGCGTTACAAACGGAAGAACAAACTTAATATACCATCCGGTACGTACACTTGCAAGTGGCGAAGGGTATAATAATGTAAAACAAATTATTTAACTATTGTGTTTTTTAATTAAAATGAGATCACAAATGGTCATCACAATAAAATACAATAGCGCCTTCTTTAGTTAATTTCACTTTTGTACAAATTAAAAACAAACAAAAAATTTAAGTTATAAAAATGTAACTATTGTTATTTTTAATGAAAATGAGATTGTCATTACAAAAAAACACAACAGCGCCATCTTCAGTTAATTCCACTATGGTGCAAAATAAAAAAAGTTGTTATGAAAGTTTATCTATTGTGATTTATAATTAAAATAAGATTATCACAACAAAACACAATACCGGCAGCTTCAGTTAATTTCACTTTTGTACAAATTGAAAACAAACAAGAAATTGACGTAATAAAATTGTTTATAATTTACATACGATTGTCATCACAACAAAACACAACAGGGCCATCTTCAGTTAATTTCAACTCGGTACAAAATAAAAAAAAAATTCCGGTATAAAAGTTTAACTTTTGTGATTTTAAATTAAAATAAGATTGTTATCACAACAATATTCAAAAGCGCCATCTTTAGTTGATTTAATTTTGCTGCAAAAGGTATCGCCATTTCGATAAAAAAACACCGCTGGCTTAAATATGATTTATTGGGCTTTTCGTTCAGTAACATCTCTTACATAAATATATTTGGTATTTCACTTAAAAAACTTATAACTATTGTACAAATCTTTTGTTCTAATACTTTTAATAAAGCTGATTGTACTCAAAATAACTGAAAAAATTGTGATTCCCAATCATCAGTTTGAGTTTCGATAAAAACATGGCACAATTGAACAAGTGAATCGCATTGTGGATTCAAGAACTTATGACAAAATGTTATCATATTCTTCCCGCTAAAATTTTCTTAATTTTTAAAAACTATATCACAAATAGAGAATATGTAATACAATACAAAAGTTTTGTGTAACGAAAATACGAAATACTAGCCGGTGTACCACATACCATATGCCCAAAAGTGATAGGACTCTCAAATCAACTTTTACTGATAACACGGCTATCTTGTGCTCTCACTCATATCCAGACATGACATCTCATTAAGTGCAGGCACACTTAGACTAATTCAATGGCTGACACGTTGGAAAATTAAGGTCAACAAATCAAAAAGTTGGCTTTAACCTTCACTCTAAGTAGAGGCACGTACCTTGCTCTGAAAATTATCGGCCAAGTTGTACCCAAAAGTTCCGAAACTACGTATCACGGAATATACCACAAACACAGACTTAGTTTAACATAAATTATAAATTCTATCAAAATTATTGTTAGAAAAAAGAAAATAAAATTATATGGATTGTTGGTCTTCACATATGCTACGACATGTTTTTAAATAAAAGGAGCGGATCAGAGGGAATTAAGTTTTCAATTTAATTTAAAATACCAAATGGTGAAATATAGCTAAAGTTTTTCTGTATTTTTTATCATATTATTATCGTTTCTTTAATATATTTTTCTAATAAATTATAATTGCTTTATAATATTGTATATAAAAGTATTTGGAAATTTTTTTAGAAAAGGCTCAAAATTTCGATTCATGCATTCAATTATTTCAAAATATCGAGCTACGGTAGTTGAAATAGTGAAGTATAGGAAATTCGTAAACATTTACA
Organism: Suillia variegata; assembly: GCA_949127995.1. Classification (NCBI taxonomy): domain Eukaryota; kingdom Metazoa; phylum Arthropoda; class Insecta; order Diptera; family Heleomyzidae; genus Suillia; species Suillia variegata. The sequence goes on along the minus strand of OX421843.1, from coordinate 26,361,269 downwards.
GAACTAACTTTGTAAATTAATTATTAATTAATAACACTTAAATAATTGTGCTTAAAAAGTTTTAAAAACATTCATGTTTTTAAAACTTCCGATTTGCCCCTTTTAACAATCCTCTGGCATGTTCATTGAATTTGAGTATATAATTAAATGTTATAATATATCCAAATATTTTATTTGTTTTAAGTCGCCAACACTGTCTGCGAAATAGGTGCAAAAAGCACAACACATGTATTTGTTTTTGTTTTTCAACTGTTTATGTTACCGTTACGGTATCTTGTCATTTTTGTAATATAAGTAGCACATATGTATGTATTCCACTTTTACAGCCTTATTATGAACCTTTCGTTTTCCTTTGTTTCGCTTAAAAATGTGTGTTTAACTAAAATTGCTATTATGTAGAAACGCAAACAAACGGAACACGGTATTATGCAGAACAAAATTGATGAAACGAATTTTCGATTTAGTCACATACATTTTTGCTTTCATTTAAGGTGCAATGTCATCAAGAATATTTTTTAATACATTTTTATTCATTCGTAAATTACTTAAAAATCTGAAAAATTTTAAAATTTTTCGTAAGCAACGGTAGGAAGTTGGATTTCAAGAGATACATTAATATTTTCCAAAATAAAGCCAATGGAATTGGCATACAATTATATTCATAACCTTTAATTGTATAGTGAACAATCGGAAGCATATAGAAAAAAACTTATTGTGAAAATATTCCCGCTTTCACTAAGTTTTCTTTTCTTCAAATTTATCTGCATTCGGTTTTCATCCTTTTGATTTTCACTCAATCCCTAAAAACCAGCGTTTAAAAACATTTTGTTAACTATATTTATAATATTTTGAAACAAAATTCTAAAACAAAAATGCCAAAACGCAAACATTTTTGTTGTTTTCTTTAGAAAACTAAACAAAAGCTTTTGCGAGAAATATCTATGGGCAACGTACATACGTGACTAAAAAAAATACTCAACGAAAAGAAAACGAGAGCTTTTGATAACGTTATATTAGCAAATTAAAACGAAAGTGAATGAGTTTAAGTGAAACATTATAAGGCTGTCAATTTATATTATTGTGCATTTATCTATATATATATATATATTCAAATAATTAATGTTTAAAGATATATTAAATAGAAATAATCAAATATTTTTGTATATTTATATGTTAAGTAACATTTTATAAGAATTTCTTTATATTGTAAATGCTATTTTTTTGTTAATTAAATTTTCTTTTGATTTATTCAAAGTGAACTGTAATCTTATTTTTATTTCGTGTAAGTAATTTTCAAAATTTTAAATTTTTGTTTGGTTTTGAAAAGTATCGTTGGGTAAACATACTAATTCATACGGTGTGTAGCCTGTTGCTATGTGTATTGTAGGCGTAAGTGAAATAAGGAATCCAAATACATATATCTTTGTTTTAGTTTCATTATTGTTTTACACACACTTAAGTGGCTAGAAAGTGTAGAATTATGGAACTCGTCGATTAGTTTGAATTTTATGATATCGTCTGTGATTCTTTTTGGAGCGTTGTAAATGAATTTTTTCAGTTGTGAACTTTAGTTACTAATTTAATGTTGGCATATGATTTTTATATTGTTGTTTTGTATACTAGCTAGCGATAGTTTTTTAATATTTTCATTTTAGATAACAGTTTCTTCAGAATTGAATCTAGTTTCGCTGAATTATCGCTGTATCTCGCATGCGTATTTTCTTTTATAATTTCATTTATATTTTTGGATCGTGGTTTCTTCAGAGTCGAAACTGGTTTCGCCGAATTATCGCCGCGTCCTATGTGCACAGTATTTTTTTCAATATATATATCTTCATCCTTTTACGAAGTTTTTATTAAATTGTAATTTTTTATTATATATTTGACGCCATATATAGAGGTGCATTCCCATATTTGGAGTTGATCAGACTCCTGAGAGATACAGTTATCCATGTTATTAATATTTGTACTATTTGCCTCATTTTATTGATTGTTTGTTTTTGTCATGCTCCTTGTTATAGCAAGTGTTCTTTTTGCTTTTTCATCATTTTCGATATTATAGTAAATGTGGAATTATAAGTTTTTCTTTTGATGTTTCGAAACTGTTCTGACATTCTTCTGTCCAATAAAAATTAGACTTATTTTTTTTTAAGCGTTTAAACTTTTTGTAATGTCTGCAAAGTTTGGTATAAATTTACTGTAGTAGTTGCTAAATGCTGCGAATCTTCTTATTTCATTTGTATTTTTTTGAATTTTTAACTATTTCATATATGGCAGGATCAGTTTTGACTCCGTTCTGTGTAATTAAATGTCTCAAATATACTTTAGGTCGTAAGAAACAACATTTTGAAGCATTTAGTTTCAAATTGTAGTGTTGTAATTTGTCTAGTACTTTTACTAAATTTTGGTTGTGGTGGTTTAAACTACATTCATAAATTATTATGTCATTAACGTAAAGAAAAGCTTCATGTTCTAGTCCTGAAAGTACATTCTTTGAAAACTGTTCGATTATATTTTTAGTCCGATTTGCTGAAAAGAGCTTATCATATCAATGGTTTAAAACCTTTTTGCTCTGCCTAACTTGTCTAAGATATATTCTAGTCTAGTAAGCGGAAATTTGTCGTCTATTATTTTGTCGTAAAGTTTTCTAAAATCTACCACCAGTCTCCAGTTATTTTATTTTTTTAGATTGTATTATTTTTGGGAACCTAAAGGAGTGGAACATTGTATAGGCTAACAGACGGTTCAATGATACCTTAATAATTATACCTTAATAGTTCTTGTACTTGTTCTTTTACAATTTAAGTGTGTGTGCGGTAGTCTATAGTTTTTAATATATATTGGTATATTGCCTTCTTAAGTTAAATATTGTTAACTGTTAATGGTTTTAATATTTCTAAAAATACATATTTATTTATTCAGTTTTTGCGTATTCATCACTACAGTCAATATAATTTTTTTTATCTTATTTCGTCAGAAAAATTTGTGTGTTTATAGTACATAATATTGCATCCGTTTTAACTGTCTGTCTTTAACTTTATGCCATCTAATATTACTACAAAGTTAGTTGTTATTAATATTTTTTTGTGTGTGTCATACCTGTTTTTGGAGCTATTGAATTGCTTAAAAATACACCGTTTTGTAGGTGACATATATTTTGTTTTTGTTTTTAATTACTAATATCTATTAAAAAAAATAGTGTTTCGATATGTGGACACACACCAATGAGTTTACTCTTTTCTCCGCTGGTGGCACCACCTTTTCATTAAAATTAAAATAACGACAGAAGAAAAACCGCAACCAACTTTGTATTAAATCTAGAACATTCTTTTCTTTTTCTGCGAACAAACAACACGTTTTGTAAAATGTTTACTTAGTTTTGTTTAAATTAAATATCATTAAAAATAATAAAATTTTGCGTTCGTTTTTTTAAATAAATAGTAGCACCCGCTACAAATTAGAGATCCCGACACAAAAGCTAACATAAAATTACGGATATCGGTCAGCGCAGTCTTGACCTTCGAATATTTTTACAAAATCGAAATGGCAGAAAATGACGAAAGGAAAACGATTCCTGTAGCCGCCGCCGGCACTGCTGGTACTGCAGAAATCCATGCATCGCATTTTGAAGCTTCCTCCTTTTTGGAAAGAAAATCCAATTTTATGGTTTGCGCAGGTGGAGGCTGCATTCGTAATTTCAAGAATCTCTGCCGACGTCACTAAGTTTCGATACGTTCTCGTTCACCTGGACACCAATGCCCTACCTTTTATTACCGATATCATTTATGCGCCACCCGAGCTTAACATATACAATACAGTTAAGGAGCGCCTGATCAATTTTTTTGGTGAAACGAATGATTCGAAGCTGCGTCGACTTCTTCGCAGAACGGAGTTTTGTGACGAAAAGCCATCAAATTTTTTGCAACGTCTTCGAAACCTTGCTGGAAATCAATTCCCAGACGGCGTCCTGCGCGCTTTCTTCCTTGAACAACTTCCGGAACAAATCCGCGGAGTTTTAGCAATAAGTGAGGTTACAGATTTATCTAAATTGGCTTCGCAGGGTGACAAAATTCTGGAAATGGTTCGACCTAGTATTGTGTCAAAACAAAAGCTACGCCGGTCGAATCTACGAGCACTTCTTCATCAAAAATTGCTGATCTTAGTGCACAAATTCAAGCGCTAACTAGAAACATGGAACATTTAAGCCATTTTGTTAAACACGACGGTGCTCGCTCTCGTAGCCAATTTGTTAAACACGACGGTGCTCGCTCCCGTAGCTAGTCGCGAGAACAGTACAAAAACAACAAATTTTGTTTTTACCATGCAAAATTCGGCAACAAGGCACATAATTGCCGTGCGCCATGCTCTTATAAGAGTGCAACTCTAGCTTTAAACTAACCGACCCTTCGGAAAGTTTAGCAGGCATCTCCGAGGGCGGTAAAACTCCTCGCCTGCAAGTTCAAGACAAAATTACAGGTTTCAAATTTCTAGTCGACACGGGTGCCGACATCTCAGTCATCCCAAAAATACAAATTTCTCGAAGCAATCAAATTACTTATTCTGACGATAATCAATTTAAATTATTTGCAGCAAACGGTTCTACGATCAACACATACGGCACGAAATCGCTGTCAGTCGACCTGGGTCTTCGCCAATCATTTTTTTGGACCTTCACTATAGCTGACGTCACGCTTCCAATACTCGAAGTCGATTTTATAAAGCATTATGGCTTGCTCATTGATTTGCGCCACCAACGTCTACTTGACTCGCAAACAAAACTACATTCTCCCGCACAGCTCGTGATTTCAGCACAGCCAACAATTTCTACAGTTAATCAAGATCATCCTTATTATAATCTACTGAAGAAATTCGATGAAGTCACTAGACCCGTAAACTGCAAGGCGCCAAGCCATGGCGTACAACACTGCCAAAACTGAAATTGAAAACATGATGCAACAAGGACTCTGCGAACCTTCAAAAAGCGAGTGGGCTAGCCCCCTACATTTAGTTAAAAAAAGACAGGAACATGGCGCGCATGTGGAGACTACCGCCGTCTTAAAAAAGTCACAATTCCGGATAAGTATCCGATACCACATTTACGTGATTTTACGTTTCAATTATAGGGGCGCAAGGTGTTTTCAACATTGGACTTAACACGCGCTTACTATCAAACAATTGCAGACCTTCGACGATTCTTGGGTTCCTGGAATTTTTATAGGCTAAATATGCCCAACGCAGCAGAAGTGCATGCTCCCCTCGTCGAGCTGATCTCTGGCGCAAAGAAAAATGACAAACGCCCCGTTCCTTGGTCTGGTGAAGCAGAAAACGCATTTGAAAAGTGTAAACAGCATTTAATCGATGCAGTTCAACTTGCATATCCTGCTCCGGACGCAACGTTAACTCTACGCTGTGATGCATCCGACAAAATAGTGGGTGCAGTGCTTGACCAGTTAGTAGATGGTATTCATCCGCCGCTAGGCTTAGTAAAACCGAACGAAATTACAGCGCCTTTGATCGCGAGCTACTAGCTATTTTTAAAGGCGTAAAATTTTTCAAACATTTAATCGAAGGACGAAATACGGTCATCATTACAGATCATCGTCCGCTTTCTTTTGAATTTGTACAACACTCAGACAAGGCTTCACCGAGGCAGCAGCGACAACTTCAGTACATCAGTCAATTTTCAAGGAATATTGTACACGTTTCCGGTAAATCGAACGTAGTAGCTGATGCAATGTCTCGTATCAACACGATAAATTTACCAACTATAATTTCTACGCAAGATATCGCTCAACAACAGGACGACGAAGAAGAGCTACAGCATTTATTACGCTCGCAGACAACTGGCTTACAACTACAAAAACTTAAAGTTGATAACTCAGAAGTTTCAATATATTGCGACGTAGCGCACGAAAAGGTAAGGCCGTACATTTCTCTCTCGTTACGCAGACAAATATTTGATAACAATTATAATCTGTCACATCCAAATGGTCGGTCAACAAAAAATCTTATCAGTCAACGGTTTGTGTGGCCCCACAAGAATCGCGACATTTGCAGCTGGGCACGTTGCTGTGTGCCATGTCAGCGGAGTAAAATTCATCGCCACGTTCACAACATACCACAACACATTGAAATGCCTAGCGAGCGCTTTAAACACGTGCATGTAGGTATAATTGTTATGCCACAATCACATGATTATCGATATTGCCTGACACTAATCGATCCTTTCACGCGATGGCCTGAGGCTATTCCGCTAAAGGATGTCACCGCCTCTACAGTCGTTAACGCTTTTTTTATGGATGGATTAGTCGTTTTGGGGCACCGCTGACAATTACTAGTGACAGAGGATCTCAGTTCGAGTCACGATTTTTTGACGCGCTCACTAAGTTAATCGGCTGCGAACGCACCACTGCGTATCACTCTGCTTCAAACGGCATGATCGAACGCTGGCATAGATCCACAGCCGTTTGTTGAACAATTTCGCGAGTTTATGCGCAATGTTCGGTCAGCACCTTCTGCTCATCACAATAAGTCACGCGCGTTTGCACATAAAACTCTAACTACTTGTTCCCATGTTTTTGTTCGGGTCGACGAAGTTAAGCCTTTGGAACAACCTTATAGAGGTCCGTTCGAGGTCATCGAAAGAATTTCTGATGCGGTTTACAAAATTAATATGGAGGGTAAGCAAACAACAATAACCACTGAACGATTAAAGCAAGCGTTTTTTGAACACCACTTGCCGTCTTCAACAACAATTCCAGCAATTTCGTCAGACACAATTAATCTTCCGACGTGTCCAACCACTAATCAGACACAAACTTCAAATACCCTTGGAAGACCTTTTAACCCACGTACTTATTCAAGAAAAAGAGTTCAATTCGTGACTCCTCATCAAGATTCGAGCCACTCCGGGGGGACTCCTGTGGACACACACCAATGAGTTTACTCTTCTCTCCGCTGGTGGCACCACCTTTTCATTAAAATTAAAATATTGACAGAAGAAAAACCGCAACCAACTTTGTATTAAATCTAGAACATTCTTTTCTTTTTCTGCGAACAAACAACACGTTTTGTAAAATGTTTACTTAGTTTTGTTTAAATTAAATATCATTAAAAATAATAAAATTTTGCGTTTGTTTTTTTAAATAAATAGTAGCACCCGCTACAGATATGCCGGTGAAGCGCCCTCCACCGCGTGAACGAAAAAGTCCGCCAACTATCGTGACAAAGTTAAAAACGGATAAAAAAATCTTTCTAACAACAATGTAAATTAATTTGACTGACTCTCGCGAAAAAACAAAAAGCTTACTGCCTTCCCCCGCAAGTGCAGTTGAAAAACAAACACAGCTCAGAGTACTGTTGGGAAATATGCAAGACTCAGCTGGAACATTGGTGACCAACGACTATAATCAACATGATCATAGCGAACAACAAATGCGGTATCTTCAGCAGTAGGTTCAACAACTACAACAACAACTTCAAAATCAGCAACAATAACAAAATCAAAATGTTACGCTTTCGCTAACACCATAAGCTGTGTCTCTCTCACCTGCTCTCCCATGGAGTTCTCATTGTGCCACTCCAAACTTGTACACAGGTAATTCTGTATCTCCCTTAACTGAATTCAATACGCAAATTCCTCTTCGCGATACTCCCAATAATAATAAAAAAATTATAATGCAAAGAAATTCAAGAAGCACTAAAGGAAAACGGATTCTCAGTTAAAATGATATTTATTATACTACATCGAAACAAAACTCCCCAGTCACTCTTCCGAGTGGAACTAGAATTCGATACAAAATCCCTTAAAACAGGTGAATCCCACCCAATTTACTCTCTGCAATATCTCTAAATTACTAAATTACTATAGAAGAGCCCCACAAACGCCGTGGACCTATCCAGTGCCAAAATTGTCAAGAATTTGGCCACTCAAAAACTTACTGCACGCTTCCCAGTATATGCGAAATTTGTGGAGATCTCCATTCATTCCAAAGATGCCAAAAAAAATTTAAAAAAATGCTAATGTAAAAAAATGCAGCAACTGCTTTGGAAACCACACAGAAAACTATTGTGGCTGTCCAGTATATCAGACCTTCAAAAACAAGGCTTTTACCAGTTGAACCCACTAATTCCAACCAAATCATGCAAAAGTTGCCCACCCCCGCTAAACAATCCAATGTACCAATTAATGTTTATCACTTTATGAACCAAGGTGTTTCGTACGTCAGTGCTTTAAAAGGTGACAACCCAGTCCCCGTAAACGTGCAGCCTGCTCCTCAAAGCAGCAATATCGAACAAAATCTTCAAATGTTTATGCAAAACATGTCTCAATTTATGTCTAGTATGCAAAACATGGTGCAAGACTTGATTAAAAATCAAAACATTCTGCTTTAGCATCTCCTATCTAAATAATGAATGGTTATAAATATCATTTTGGAATGCCTCTGTCTACACAAACTAGAACTTCTCGAGTTCCTAAAAGAGTCAAGCATAGATGTACAGCTAATTTCTGAAACTCATTTTACTGAAAAACACTATTTCAATATTCCGGGGTATAGACTCTACGACACAAAACTTCCAAGCGGTAACGCAAAAGGTGGATCTGCAATTCTCATTAAAAGCAGAATCAAACATTATGCTTTTCAGAATTACTGTACAGATTATATACAGGCAACTAGTTTTTCTCTCGGCTAAGTATATACTATCCACCTAAACATAAAATAAGTGAACAGCAATTTCAGTAATTTTTCAACTCTCTTGGACAAAAGTTTCTCGCTGCTGGTAATTATAAAGCCAAACACACGTATTGGGGTTCTCGTCTTATATCAACTAAGGGAAGGCTGCTGTGGAATACAGTTATTAAACTTGGTCTAGACGTAGTCTCTTCTGGAAAACCAACATACTGGCCAACAGACAGACGCAAAACTCCCGATGTAATCGATTTTGCAGTCTTTAAAACTTTGACCAGCAAGCTCATAAGTTGACTCAATTATAGGCAGTATATAAGCTCACACATAAACCCTAATGTGTCACTTAAAACGAAAGACCAAATAAATATAGCGGTAACAAATTTCACTTTTCTGCTTACACAAGCAGCTACCACTACAACTCCAGGCTTATTAAGAAATAATTTAACCCACACATATAAAAAAACACACCAAAGGACATAGAGGATTTAATAAAAAAGAAGGCAAATACGCCACGAGTGGCAGAATCATAGATCTCATACTCTTAAGAAAGATCTTCGCGACATTACCCGAAGTCTTCAAAAGCAGTTAAAGTGGAAATCTCAAAGAGACTTTCAACAATTCGTTGAACAGCTCGCACCCACCAAATCGTCAAACTACTCTCTTTGGCGAGCTGCCAAATATATGAAAAAATCCATACTGTCAGGACCTCCCATTCGGTTAGCAAACGGAAATTGGGCCAGAAGTGATGGGGAAAAAGGTGCGGCATTTGCCAACCACCTCAAAACTGTGTTTTCTCCAAACACGACATTTGGTGATACCCCATTACCGGCATTAGTCGCTCAACATACCTCGAAACCCCTCGCTTTAAAATAAAAGATATAATGGAGACAATAAATAAATGCTTAAACCCAAAAACACTCCAGGTTCGGGTTTGATAACACCTAAAATGGTAAAAGAACTGCCAACCATTGCAATAACTTATTTGCTCAATATATTTTTAATGCTATTCTTAGAACTAGTCACTACCCAGATGACTGGAAACTTTCACAAGTTAAAATGATCCCCAAACCCGGAAAAGACCCTAGTAATGTGTCTTCATATCGACCTATAAGCTTGCTCCCGGTTATTTCAAAACTCTTTGAAAAACTTTTAACAAAGCTGATAGTACCTAAAAATACTGAAAAAGTTGTGATTCCCAATCATCAATTTGGGTTTCGAGAGAAACATGGCACAATTGAACAGGTGCATCGCATTGTGGATTCTATAAAAGCCACATTTGAAAACAAACACTACTGCTCCGCAGTCTTTTTCGATATCAACTAAGCATTTGATAAAGTAAGGCACGAAGGACTTATTAAAAACTATATCATATTCTTCCCGCTAATATGGTCTGCCTTTTTAAAAACTATATCACAAATAGAAAATTTGTGGTACAACACAAAAGTTTGTCTCTCGAAAATACGAAATACTAGCCGGTGTTCACATAGGCAGTGTTCTCGCTCCACTACTATACATTCTCTACACAGCTGATATACCCAAAAGTGATAGAACCCTCATATCAACTTTTGCTGATGACACGGCTATCTTGTGCTCCCACTCAAACCCAGATATGGCATCTCATTACGTACAGGCACACTTAGTCACTCGAAGTCAATGGCTGACTCGTTGGAAAATTAAAGTAAACAACCCTAAAAGTTGCCATGTAAAGAAGAGGCACATGCCCTGCTCTGAAAATGAACGGCCAAGTTGTACCCGAAAGTCCCGAAACTAAGTATCTCGATGTGTACTTCGACCGCAGACTTACATGACATAAACAAATCACAACTAAAATTACCCAAAATAAACTTAAAAGGCTTGAGCTGCACTGGCTTTTAGCAAGAGAATCTAAACTCAACCTCACGTACAAAACTATAAAAAAGTATAATAAAACCCATGTGGATATATGGAATTGAGCTCTGGGGCACAGCATCTCCATCAAATATTGAAAAACTCCAAAGAGCTCAATCTAAAATTTTGCGACAAATTGCCAAAGCTCCTTGGTATATAAAAAATACAAACATCCACAGAGACTTACAAATCACAACTGTAACGGATAAAATCTTAAATCTTACCCAGAAGTACAAGACGAAACTAATGTTTCATCCTAACAACCTAGCAAGAAATTTATTAAGAACTCTGAACTCTTCACGTTTTAAACATTATCAATCATATTCCCATATTTTGATTGATATGCGTGTCTATTATTTGCCAATCATTGGATCCAGGCAATAAACCAAATTATTTAAATAATATACTTAGTTTATGTTAAATTACAAATCATAAATTAGTTTAAAATTATTATTGGATCTAAGTTAACTTAGATGATTCAATAAATACCAGTTTAAATAAAAATAATAATAAAAAAACTAATACCTATTAATTTCTAGTAATAGTAATAACATTTCAATGTTATTGTACAAAGTTTTTTTTTAAATGCTTATCAAAACGATAAAATATTATTATTATTATAGTTTTATAATAATAATTGATATTGTTATATGTAAATGTAGTGCAAAGTTTCATAATCTATTTTGCTAATATATTTTTTTTAAAGTCTTTGCCTATAATTCCATTTCTTTCGATTGAAAAATCGGATTTTTATAATTGAAATGTGTGTTTACAAAGTTTCATTGCCTGTGGCTAATGGGAATACTTCTTCTGATATAATGCCTGATAATTTGCATATTTCTTTTGGGTAGTATTGCTCGTTGTATATATTGGCTAAATGTATCTGTCATCGCCGGTGTCAACTAAATTAGTAATATTTTTTGTTTCTATGCGTCAGAATTATGTAAGTCGTATTGTTATCCGTTACTTAAAATATTTTTATTTTTGGCTGTCCGAAACTACTTTGTGTTCCGAGCTATGGATGTTTCCGTTATTGTGAATTATATGTACGTTGTTGTTGTATTGTGGTCTACTTCTGTTTTGGCCGTAATTTGAGCAATTCAGTATGTGTTGTTATTTGGTCGACTACAATTTTCCACAGACCATGATTGGGATATGAATTGTGATAGGTCATGACAGTGTTTGTATTTAAACATTGTTCACTTTCAATATCAATCGCTAATTCTGCTCCTTCTGTTAAATCTTTTAGTCTAGCAGCGAAAATTGTTAAACTCGTCCTCGCTTATCTGCGTTGGTTCGTGGTTGCAGGATCGCCATGTAAAGTATTAATTTTATAAGGAATTAATCATTCCTTTGACTTATTATAAGCGATTCATATTTAATGAAATCGCAAATGTAGTAGGTTTACAACTTCAGATGAACAAATGCCAATTCCATTTCGCTGTTGAATATCTCTATTTTGATTAAATTAAAAAGCTCGCTGAATTTGAGGATGTTGTGCCTATCTATCTATCTATCTATTTATCTATCTATCTATCTATCTATCTATCTATCTATCTATCTATCTATCTATCTATCTATCTATCTATCTATCTATCTATCTATCTATCTATCTATCTATCTATCTATCTATCTATCCATCTATCTATCTATCTATCTATCTATCTATCTATCTATCTATCTATCTATCTATCTATCTATCTATCTATCTATCTATCTATCTATCTATCTATCTATCTATCTATCTATCTATCTATCTATCTATCTAAATTTGTAAAACTAAGTAAAAATACTCTATTATTGCTTCTTAAAATCTGATATTCGGTATCTGAGTTTATATGTGTATTGTCGATAACTTCATAAAAAATGGACGTGGTTAGATCAATTTAACGCCCATTTAAAAAAAAAAAGTAGGATCAATTTTACGCCTACCACTATTGCTCAGAAACTTGATGCAGATATTAGAAATCCAACTCACATAACTCACTGGTTAACATCGATTCAACAGTGGACGCGTTTTTATTCGTTCAGTGTTTTGACATTTCCCCGGAAAGAAAAAACACCCAAAAAGTTTTGGGGGATCATATCGCAACGAAAATTTAAACCTGCAACATTACTCACAAAACGACGACCAACAACTCAAATCGCAGCAGCAAAAACATCTAAATCAAAGCCAATTAGCACTACCTTCGGATAAGGAACAACCCGCAACGAAGCCATCTGTAAGTATGTCAATAAGTGAGCGAACCGCGTTGGTAAGTAGGTCAAAAGGACCGGCAGTACAGACTGGTATGGTTCGCTACATACTAGTTAAACGGAAACTAAGTCCAGAAAACGGAATAAAGGTAGCTAAAAAGACCAAAATAAATTATGATGAACCATCTGATCCCTTAAAAAATATTAGGTTTGCTCCATTAGGTGGAAACAATTTAAATGCATCAAATATTGATTCGGAAGCTGCTCCTAGTGCTTAAGGCATCAAACCGCCGCCAATTTACTTGCGCGAGTGTAGTTCAAATGAGTTGGTTTCATACATTAAACGACTTATCGGCAGAAATACTTTTCATATAGTCCCTCTGACTAAAGGGAACATATGTACATGAAACCAAATAACAAATCTACACTGAGAGTAATTACCGTATTATTTATAATTTTTTAATGATAAAAATAAAAACTACTATATATATAAGTAGCAAAGGCCTAGTAGTGGTCATTATAGATCCAGTGTAGATTCTAATGAAATTAAAGAAGCATTGGAAGAAAAAGGGTTCGGAGTAAAAGTTGTGATCAAAATAATAAATAAAAACCTAATTCCGCAACCAATGTTCAAAATTTAATTAGATCCTAATTCAACCAATTTAAATAAAAAAAGAAACTGCACACTGCGCACAGTAAGTGTAGCTTGTGGGGATCATCATTCCTCCCAGTGTACAAGTAATAAAAATGAACCAAATTCGAAAAAAAACAATAATTGTGGTGGAAATCACACTGCGAATTATAGAGGTGGTCCTGTGTGCAAAGACTTGCTGGATAGATTAAATAAACGCAAGCAAGCAGTTCGTAATCAACCTGAAATTGTACCCAAAACATTTGTTACGGAACATAATGTTACATCAAATGCACCTAACCAAGAAACTCAAAATATATCGTATGCAAGTGCACTAAAATCAGGAACAGAACAAGTACCTCAAATCATACCTCTGGAATGCTGGAGGCTATGATTTTAAACTTAACGCAATGTATGACACAATTTATGTCTACAATGCTGCAAGTATGCTCCAAGACATGATTAGAAAGCAAAATCAAATGTTGCAAGTTTTATTGGCTCAAAAATGAGTTCTTTAAAGATTTGTTTATGGAATGCAAACGGTGTTTTTTTTCCTTCTACTCCTTTTGGGAGCTTAGAGCTTCTACTAGGCATTTCAATCTGACTTTGATTTGTGCAGTCGTTTTCACGTTTTACCAGGTTGTGTTCTTTTATGTTAATTCAAGATGTATTGAACGTCTCCAAGTGTTCTTTGGTCGCCAACGACGTCTGCTTCTTTGTGGGTTCCATTCTAGCGCCATTCTAGTGATGGTTGTCGCTGGTTTTCTTAGGGTGTGTCCTATCCGCCTCCATTTTCTTCTTTTTATCTGTGTTCTTATTGGTTCTTCGTTTGGAAGGTTCCAAAGGTCTTCATTTCTTATTGTGTTGGCCAGAATATTCTGCATATGATTCTTAAGCATTTGTTAATGAATACTTGTAATTTCTGTGTGATGTTGTTTGAAATTAACCAAGTTTCTCTTCCATATGTAAGTGTTGTCTTTACACATGCGTTAAATATTCGGATTTTTGTTCCTCTGGAAATTTGTGAACTTCTCCATAATGGATGTAGCCATCCAAACGCTACTTATTTCTTGAAAGTGTTCTCTCCATCTAACAATTTGTGCATCTGTGTTCGTTAATAGTACTCCATTGTGATCTCTGACTGGTTGGTTCCTCGTGCATTTTTCTTTAGTTAGTCGTCCAATTATTTGATGTAGTTTTCTCATGTTATTTTCACCTGCTGCCACTTCGGCGTCGCTAGCAAGGTTCTCTATGAACTTCCGCTTGTCGTAACGTACTGGTTTTTTGACACGTTTAGCTATTGTACTATATTGTAGCTTAAGTTGGTCATTATTGACAAGTTGCCTTTTTAATTCATTTCTTTGTGAGATAAGGTTCCATGTTGCATCGGAGATCCACAATGTCTCTTTTTCGGTATGTACTACGCCAAGTTTTTCCTCTGCGACTTCTTAGATAGTGTTATTAACTACTTCCCATGCATATTTTTGGTTGTTGGTTGAAAGTTTCTCTCGCAATGCTGCTACCATTTCGTTTATGAATGTGGTGTCACGTAATTTATTGGTGTCAAGTCTTTTTCTTGTCCTTGCGTTGCATCATCGTTGGCATTTCAGCTTTATCTTAAGGTCACCGGTGATCAGTTCATGGTCGCTGTCGATATCCGCTCCTCTTCTGGTTCTTACATCCTGCAGTGAGCTTCTCCATATGCGACCCACACAGATGTGGTTGATTTGATTTTTGGTGTTACCACTAGATGAGGTCCATATATATTTGTGGATTTCCTTGTGTTGGAATATAGATCCGCCGATAATAAGCTGAAATGTCTGGCATAGGTCAATCAGTATCACGCCATTGTTGTTGCGTTTGCCACAGCCATATGTACAAATGGTTTGCTTCGAGCCACTGTTGTTGCTTCCAATTTTTGCGTTGAAATCGCCCATCAGGATAGCTATGTCGCCTCTTCGAATTGTGCTAAGTGTTGATATTAGTTAAGCGTAGAATTCATCTTTGGTGCTGTCCTCTGAGTCCTCTGTCGGTGCGTAGCATTGGACGATGGTGATATGACGTCGCATACTGCTGTGAAAACGGGCCAGAATTATGCGGTCAGAAATCGGTAGCCATGTTTGCAAAGAATTACGCATTTTTCGCGTTATGATGATGCCGACGCCGTTTTCCCCTCTTGTTTCCTTACCATTGTATAGCAGTGTATTGCCATTTGCTGTGACACAATCCTCACTACCACTCCACCCCATTTCGCTGATGCTAAGGATTTCGAATCCACCATTTGCTCTCAAGTTGTGCTAGTTTTGATGCTTGAAGAAGTGTTCTTACATTCCATTGTGCTATTCGTGTCCTTTTTCGTGCGCTAAATGTCGTCATCATTCGGATTTCATTATATCCGAGGCTGTGCCTAGTATTAGTTTCGTTAATCGTTGTAATATCATCTGGACAGGTGATTGGCCTACCTCAGACGATCCTGAGTTGTTGGGGCTGCCATTTTTTTCGACGTTGCTCAGTATCACCAAACTGTTGTGCATTTGGTTTGTGTCAAGGCTAACATTTGGATGGCTTAACAGTTTCGTGGCGTTAGCAAATATAAACACGAAATCACAATTTTCTTAATAAAACAAGAAATTGATGTCATGCTTCTTGCTGAAACTCATCTTACAGGTTACACACTATATAAGACAAACCATCCAGACGGCAAGGCTCATGGAGGAACTGCAGTTCTTATGAGTAACCGTATAAAACACCATGCTTTAGAAACATATTCGAAAAGCTATCTGCAACGGAGGAACTTTAACACTATCTGCTGTATACCGTCCGCCACGTTTTACAGTAACTAAGAAACAATTTACAGATTTCTTTGACACTGTAGGAGGCAGATTTTTGGCTGCTGGAAATTATAATGCTAAACATACGCATTGGGGCTCACGTCTTGTAAATCCAAAAGGTAGACAACTATACAATACCATCTTTAACCGACAAAATAGATACGATGTCGTATCACCAGGTAAACCTACCTACTGGCCTACAGATAATAAGAAAACACCAAACCTTATAGACTTTGCTATCATAAAAAATTTAAGCAGAAATCTAATCACAGCTGAAAGAAGTTTCGATCTATCATCTGATCACTCTCCTGTAACCTTCAACGTAATAAATAAGCCAATACTAGCTGAGTTTCCCACCCGACTAACCACCCATAAAACGTTAAATATAAAAAGTATATTAGCAGTCATATCCATACAAACCCAAAAATAGAGTCAGAGGGGGATATCGGAGACTTTGTCCAAATTTTTAATTCAATGGTGACATCAGCGGCGGAACATTCTACTCCTAAGAATTTTACTGATACAAAAAAGGAAGCATTAAATAATAGCTACATAGAAATTTACAGATTTCTATGATTGGGAATCACAATTTTTTCAGATATTTTGAGTACAATCAGCTTTATTAAAAGTATTAGAATAAAAGATTTGTACAATAGTTATAAGTTTTTTAAGTGAAATTCCAAATATATTTAAGTAAGAGATGGAACTGAACGAAAATCCCAATAAATCATATTTAAGCCAGCGATGTTTTTTTTTTATCGCTGCAAAATTAAATCAACTAAAGATGGCGCTTTTGTATATTATTGTGATAACAATCTTATTTTAATTTAAAATCACAAGAGTTAAACTTTTATACCAAATTTTTTTTTATTTTGTACCGAGTTGAAATTAACTGAAGATGGCGCTGTTGTGTTTTGTTGTGATGACAATCGTATGTTAGTTATAAACAATTTTATAACGTCAATTTCTTGTTTGTTTTCATTTTGTACAAAAGTGAAATTAACTGAAGGGCCGGTATTGTGTTTTGTTGTTTATATTATTGTTATTGTTTTAATTATAAATCACAATAGATAAACTTTCATAACAACTTTTTTTATTTTGCACCATAGTGGAATTAACTGAAGATGGCGCTGTTGTGTTTTTTGTAATGACAATCTCATTTTCATTAAAAATAACAATAGTTACATTTTTATAACTTAAATTTTTTGTTTGTTTTTAATTTGTACAAAAGTGAAATTAACTAAAGAAGGCGCTATTGTATTTTATTGTGATGACCATTTGTGATCTCATTTTAATTAAAAAACACAATAGTTAAATAATTTGTTTTACATTATTATACCCTTCGCCACTTGCAAGTGTACGTACCGGATGGTATATTAAGTTTGTTCTTCCGTTTGTAACGCCCAGAAGGGGGCGATGTCCGTCCGTCCGTTCATCTGTCCCACCGATTACAGCCGTAGCTTAAGAGCTATGGTATGTGAGCTACTATTCTCCAAGCGTTCAAAGTTCCAGTGCAGATATCCAATTCTAATTCGATAATTAGCACTTTAGTAGTAACACAAAACTGTTCACAAAAATGCGGAAAAATTTTATTAAAAATAACTACAGCGTATACATCCAGTTGAAATTCGGTATTTAACACTTTGATAGGAACACAAAACTACTAATTGTCGACGGAAATAGGGACCAAATAATTCAATTGCAAATTGATACAAATCAATATGTGCAGAATAACTGCAACGGTTGCTAAAATACGCAAGCAATGAATTGACCAACTTGGCCCACATTCATTGTTTGCACTTTTTGCTGATATTAGCACTAATCTATCTATATATATAAACATGAATTTTTCTTTCTATCTTACTTTCTTTCTTTCTATCTTTCTTTGTACCAAATGGGCGTCTAAACCAATCATCCGATTTTGATGAAATTTTAGGGAGTTGCTGTGCTCACGCCAATTTAGGTTTAGGGCAAAGAAAATTTTGCCACGCCCACCTATTACGCCCACAATTTGTAAAAGTAAGTTAAAATATTCGATTATTTCGTTAATATTCCTCAAATCTGAAATTTGGTATCTGAGTTTGTATTGGCACTGTCGATAACTTCCTCAAAAATGGGCGTGGTTGGATTTATTTAACGCACACTTTCAAAAACAGGGTGGATCATTTTTACGCCTACCACCATTTGCTCAGAAACTTGATGTGCTATATAGGGATATGTAACGGGATGCACCGGGAAGAATAATAGGATATACAAAATTGTTTACGCCCACTTATTTAATTAAGTAAAAATATACGATGACATTGCTAATATTGCTCCTAAATATTTGGGATTTTGTTTCTGATAATTTCACAGCCATAACTCAGAATCGCTGCAACGGTGAATACCGAGAAGTACCGCTAACTAACGGGAGTACCGGGAAGTTCCGTTACTAACGGAAGTACCGGGAAGTTCCGTTACTAACGGAAGTACCGGGAAGTTCCGTTACTAACGGAAGTACCGGGAAATTCTGCTACCATTTTTTTAAGTGGCATTGCAACGCATGCCGGGCATTCGCTAGTTAGACTATATAAGGTGAATTGTAAGAATGAAATAAAAATTAAATAAAAGAGCTTGGTCGATCAGGTCTTTTTAAAATTCAACATCTATATTTCTCCTGTTCTTAAGGTCATTGTCGCAACATTACAGTACAATTGTATAGCTTATAAGCGAGAAAACCGAAAGTCGAATGTACCTTAACTGTCGATTAAACATTTACAAATTTCAGTGGCAGCAATAAAAACATTTAAAAAAACACTAAATTTTTACCATTTGTTTAAGTTCAATACTTTAAGTGGAAGCGATTACATCTTGTAGTGAGAACTCAAGTAATAGTTCATTTTAGCCGCATTACTTGAAATTGGAGTTTGTGCATTTTGTTCACAAATTCGAAAATTTGTTCAAAAAAACCGCTAGCAGCAAGAAGAACGACTACTATGAATTTATTTTTATTAATTTAAATTATTCATTGTTAAGTTCTATAACGATAATGTAAAACATGAAATCTTATAACAAATTTAATTTTTTTGGTATATACATATACTCGCAATCATTGCATTTGATTATTTGATTACTGTGATAGTGATATTTTGTAATGATAATCAAAATGTAATCATTACTGCTCAACCTTGATTTATTTGCTAGATTTTTTTTATCTCCAATTGATAAAGGGTTTACAATTTTTATATTCACACAGCTTAGTGTTACCAATATTTTTTTTTATAAATAATGAATGATTTAGCAAACAACATCAGCAAATTCAGCGACATTATTTAATTATTCAAAAAGTTAGAGATAGTAGTATTATGATGATTTGGTGGATGCGAGCTGTTTTGAAAATGAACTACGAAATGATCACAGGGTTCGACTTTGTCAATCATTTATTGATCTTTATTTAGATACGCGTTTGTTTTAATCTCCTCTGGATTAATTTAAGAGTTTTTTATGTGTGTTGGCTTACTAATATACATGTATTCAAATACAATACAATACAAGAACTTAAGTGATAGTTCAATAACTCTCCTTTTGGCTACATTATTTGAATTTGGAGTTTGTGCATTTTGTTTAGCAATTCAAAAAATTTCTTTGGATGCAATCAGTGTGTTTGTATTTCTGCTTGGTTGCAAGACTAGACTCGTCTCAATTAAACGCTGCAATGACTTTTATAGTAATTTGTTAAGCTACTTGATGATAGGTGTCGCTTATACATTTTATTTATTGTTTACGTTTACTGATGTAAAGACGAAATGACATTTTTTATATCTTTCACTAAAATACAATTCTATAATGTTATTTGGCTTAAATGTCTTTTAACATAAACATTTTCAACACAGCTTAGTGTTACCAGACTTTGATATATAAATAATGAATGATTCAGCAAACGTTACAGCATCCGAAAATTCAGAGAGAATTTCAATTTAATTAAAATGGAGATATTGAACAGTGAATTGGAATTGGTACTTTCAAAACTTTTTCATCTGAAGTTTTAAACTGGGGGGTTCCTACTACATTCGCTGCAATTGATGTCACCGAACAATTATTTTAAATTCGAGACAGACACGAGTTTATCGATGTAACTAATCGCAAACGAAAATGTTCTTTTTTCAGCACATAAGTTCTACATGTCTGGGAGAAAGGCGCAGTTTAAATCCGAACACGTTTATTTTTTGTGAGCAGTTTTGTGTTACTACTAAAGTGCTAAATATCGAATTTGAACCGGATATTTGTACTGGAACTATTTTAATTATTCAAAATAGTTACAGTGTAAATAACCAGTTAAATTAGCACTTTGGTAGGAACACAAAACTACTAACCAAAAAGGGGCGTGAACCGATTAGAACAACGCACACTTATAATAGAGACATATAGCACTTATGTGCTAAAAAATGCACATTTTTATTGTCACTGAAATGGCGATGGGTATATGAGCTTCGACATAGCCGAAGATAATTCTTTTACTAGTTTAATGTGAATTATGTAGCCTGTTACATACTCTAGACCCTCTAAATTTGGATCTAATGTAAATGCTGCAGATTCATTGAAGTCGCTACACGTTAGACCCAACCTTGTGCAATATCAGCAATTCAATTGAAATCAAGATTCAGCCAATCAGTTTCATCGGATTCAACATTCAGCGCTTAACTTAAGATTTCAATATTTATAGCTAAAATGTCGGAAAACTTAAAGTAAAAAATAAATATATATTTTTGTGAGGTATTACAAGTACTTTCTAAACCTGTAATTAAATTGTATTGGACTTGGATCGTCGTTAATCCCTAATAAACTTCTCATAGCGCCAAAGATATTTTCTAATACATCCTGATTTATTATGTTTGTTCATTTGTTGCTAAAAAAACAGAAACGAAGAAAAATGAAATTGAAAAAATTTGGCAACAGATTTGCCAAGTTGGGATATTGAAATAAATGTCATTGCTACACATTGGCACACTTTATTATTACACTATGCATAAAACAAGTATATGTATATTAAAGATCCAAAAACTCATTAAATTTTTTTGGCGCTACTTAAAAATAATAAAATAGAATCATATTTATATACTCGTACTCCCGAACAATTGTATGCTTTAAATGACATAGAGGCACAAATTGATAGAAGTACCTAATAATTTTGACGATGTCATTAAATATACTTTTCCTAACATAATTGAAAACTAGTAAGAGAATTATCTTCGGCAATGCCGAAGCTCATATACCCTCCGCCAAAAAGAACTTCTTTTAGCACATAAGTGCTACATTATAAAGAATAACGAAGATGTTCTTTTAAACGAAATAATTTACTTTATTTTATGATTGAATTTTTGAGTTTTATTGGAATTGGCCGAGGCCACGAATTCCGGTAGAGTTAATAATATTCTCAATATTTTATATTATAATTTGCTTAACCATACATTTTCGTTTATGCACTTGGTGACGAAAATGTGTCACACGAAATCGAACACCCAAAAACCAAATAGAACCTAGCTTGTTCACCAAGAGTGTACGCTAGGCTTAGTCGCCTAGTGGGTAAACTACAACAAATCTCTATTATAAGTGGGCGTTTTTCTTACCGGATCACGCCCCTTTTTGGTTAGTAGTTTTTTGTTCCTACCAAAGTGTTAAATACCGAATTTGAACTGGTTATTTACACTGTAACTATTTTTAATCATATTTTTCCGCATGGAAAGGGGTGGTTTGTATGGGAGGTAAGCGTGGTTCTTATCCGATCACGCCCATGTGAGTAGTTTTGTGTTACTACTAAAGTGCTAATTATCGAATTTGAACTGGATATCTGCACTTTAACTATTTTAATTTATTTTGAAAAAAGGTGGTTTGTACGGGAGGGGGTAGAAGTTTTGATCCGATCTTGCTCATAGTCAAACTTCTCCGCTTGAAGAATATGAGCTCACATATAAAATTTCAACTCGATAGCTCATAAACTACGGCGTTAGATAAAAAGACAGACGGACATCGTTAAATCGATTTAGAATCCAACGCTGATCATGTATATATACACTTTGTCATACTAACCACGACCCCTACTGAGCCTTACAAACGGAAGAACAAACTCAATATACCATTCGGGACGTGCACTTGCAGGTGACGAAGGGTATAATTACTCTAAAGCTAGTTTGTTTTCATTTTTTACTCTCCTTCCAGGGAAAAAACTAGAGATATTACAAAAATTCGTATCTTAATATTCCAAATGGTGTCTTGAGAAACTCATAAATCATTAAATAAAGAGCTTCAGAGCAAACGTTGTCAGCATTGGGGTCACATTGGATTTTAAATATATTCTTGATTTCATTATACGGTTCACGCTCTTTTGAAATTTATATCCACAAAAAAGGTTTACGGTGGCCTTTGAAATAGAAAATACGTTTGATATAGCGTTTGATAAAGGATTTTATTTATAAATTGATAAAACTTGGTTTTAATCCGTTACTTAAAAAATTTGGATTTTGAATATATACCTGACGGTTCACGCTCTTTTCAAATTTAAAAATAATATTGTCTTAAATCTCCACAAAAAAGTTTACGATGGCCTTGCAAATAGAAAATGCGTTTTATTAAGCTTTTGATAAAGGACATTATTTATAAATTGATAAAACTTGGTTTTGATCCGTTCCTTATAAAAATTCTAACAAGTTTTCTTAATGAGCGACGTTTGAGATTGGGATACCGCAGGGATAAAAAATAGTGCCTCACTTTATAACACATAAATTTGAAATTCATATTTTCTTAAATCTTCACAAAAAAGGTTTATGGCGAGTTCCTTGGTTAAACTGGAATTTTGAATGCTGATATTTTATTAATATATACTCAGGCTGAATCTCCATAAAAGCACTAAGTAAAGTTAAATTAAATTTGTATCAAGTTCAAAGATTTTATAACGACTTTTTTTTTAAAGAGGAGTAAAAGCATCGAAAACCTTGTCAGTGCAGGACTTTAACCTGCAAAAAGTCTCCTCTAGTCCGGACGGATAATTCCCCCTGGAACTACCGTTAAATATTACGGCAGAAGGCCGTCAAGAGCATATTGCTCAACGTCAGTATTAGGTCCGTCTAGTCGCCCATCTACCTCAAATTACCAAGATTACTTGAATTTGTCTTGTGTAATCGAATACGCTCCATGTTTCGCGATCTCTCAATGCGTCGAAGAGAAGTCATGATATTCGCTACCGCACCTTGGAATATTTTCCATTTATAGAGTGTGTCACATATGTGGTTTATTGTATTCCCCAGTTTTAGTGCTTCCCAAAGCCTTGGCTATCTCTGCACGTTCAACATTGATTCGGGGAAAATAGAACAGGATATGCCGAGCATCTTCATTTTTATCATGACAAATTGGACAGAGCGTAGAGCATTATGGAGGTTGTAATTCTAACCAAGAGCTTCCGCCTACTGGATCGTGGTCTACGTCGGCACTTTCGCAAGAATTCTTGCTAGAGCGCATAGCATTCTTGAGCTGTTGGCGACACTCTTTGTAGAGAGCATGTATGTCGGAAGATTGCGCAAACTCTGCGCTTTCCTTCGCATCTGATTACATCGTCTTCTTATTCGGCAATGTTATCATTCCACCAACATACTGGTTTCCGTACTGGCATTGCCGTCTTTCTAGGCATTGATTCGTCAAATGCTGCTTTTAAACGCCTAGTGATATTTTTGGTCATGTTAAAAGCTCCGTAGACAACTGTTTCTGGTTCTTTCCACACCAACTGAAAAACATCCACATCGAAGGCATCTTGTTTCCAGCCCTTGGTTTGTGCCATGGCTATTTTACGACTGGCTCGCTGTAGTTCATTTACAATGATAATTGCAAGGTGATCACTATGCGTGTAAAAGTCACCCACGCTCCATGTGACGTAACGAGCAATTGAAGTGTGGGCGAAAGTTAGATCCACCGCTGACTTTTTTCCGGCTTTAAAACTATGCTGACCATTGTTTAATAACTCAATATCTAGCGTCGCAAGACATTTTATTAAGAGTCTGCTTCTGTTATTCGAGCTTTTACTACCCCAAGTTATTGACCACGCGTTAAAGTCCCCCGCGATAATTACGGGAGACTTTCCTCTTGCTTCTGTTACTTACTCTGTCAACATTTGTTCGTACTCGATTATGTCCATGCTAGGTGGTTCATAAAAGATTAAAATATAATTGTAATCAAAAAATATATTCATAGAAGATTAAAATAGATATGTAACATAACCAAATAAATATACATAGTATTATGGTAATAAGTTTATATAAATTGGCGCCCAACGTGGGGCACGGAACAAATGAAAACTGAAACGTGAAACGATATTTAGTGAAGTGCCAGAATAAACAAAAACTAATTGTAAATATTGACTTTTATTGTTGTTCTACAATAACTTTAGAGAACGTATCGTTTTGTTACTCAAAGGAAACAAAAACCTGCAGAATAACATTTCAAATAAATTTTAACATAAAAAACAATAAAACAACAACTATGTTTTCAAAACAAATACAGTGCCATTAATAACAACAATACGAGGAAGTTCAAGTAACACAACAACTATGTTTTAAAAACAAATACAGTACCATCAATAACAACAATACCAGGAAATTCAAGTAACACAACAACTTTGTTTTCAAAACAACTACAGTATTATCAATAACAATAATACAAGTAAATTCAAGTAACACAACAACTATGTTTTCAAAATAAATACAGTACCTTCAATTACAACAATACGAGGAAATTCGAGTAACACAACAACTAAATTTTCAAAACAACTACAGTGCCATCAATAACAACAATACGAGGGAATTCAAATAATACAACAACTATATATTAAAAACAACTACAATACGAGGAAATTCATGTAACACAACAACTAACTTTTCAAAACAACTACAATAATAACAACACGAGGGAATTCAAGTAACACATCAACTATATATTAAAAACAACTGCAGAACAATCAATTACAACAAAACGAGGAAATTCATGTAATACAACAACTAAATTTTCAAAACAACTACAGTGCCAACAATAACAACAATACGAGGGAATTCAAGTAACACAACAGCAGTCAAGAAAAATCAATGGAAATGTTTCCTGCAAAATTAGTACTGCAATCTTATATTTCATCATTTAAAATTGTTCTAAAATATTAATTCTTTAGAGTAAATTTGTTTGTTGTTGTATTTGAGGTTATAAATATTTAAGAAAAACTTATTTGTAAATTTATCTGTGCAGTTTTATAATTTACATAATGTTTCTTTCTGCTGAAGCCATTCAAAAGCTCATTGTGAGAGTTATAGACGAAAAGCTTTTAGTGATTACAGATCAGTAGTGCGTTTCTGTAACTCTTCTCGATCGCTTTTCTCACTTTTTTAGTCGATTTTACGTCACTCTCACTTGCACTGTTTCTGTAAAAATTTTGTCAATTTCGATTGGTCAAACTCTCACGTTCCAATTCCGTTTTTAGAGGAACGCTTTTAAGAAAGTGTTTCTGTAAGCAAATTGAATCGAGTCGAATCGATTCTAATTCTCACAGTGTTAGCAGGTGGTGAAAAGCAAGTTCTAAACAATATAATCGAATTAATTGAAATTAAAGCTCTAAAATTTCTGAAGTTAAAAAGGTATATTTATTTGTTTTATCAAAATATTGTACAAATATTATTTTTTTATATTTTAGAGAATACTGACTGGGTCAGAAAGTTGTAGGCTGCTGTTTATAGTTAGTTATTTGCATTTATATTATTTGTTCACAGAGTTGGATTGATTGGATATTATCTGTTAAAAAGTAGTTAACAAATCATCCATTTTCAAACGGGTGTGAAGTTAACAACGAATTTCAACAACGAAAGTTGCATCCCTGGTTTTTGGTTAACGGAATGGGAAATGAAACAATTCCAGTTCAAAAGAGTTCCTATGGGACGAGTGACGTTTCGTTGTTAACTTTTGCAAATTCGTTGCTAGAATGTTAGGTTAGATAGAATCTTGTTAGAGAAAAAATAATTTTTTTTTTCAGCATTTAATAATTCATAATAACAATTACCGGAAGAGCATTTCACATTATTTTTCAAAACTGGGCGATTATTAAATTTTATATAAATAGATTTAGCTCTTCCGGTCAACTACTTGTTTAATTTTCAGATAATTTTTTCAGTGGTGGTCACTGCCGGCGCAAATAACTTAGATAGGAGGAACAGTTGCGGCATATGTAGTACTACGTCAAGTAGACAACAGGTACACGCAACTTTTGAGAGTAATCTCTTTGTTGGCCAATTCTTGAATTTTGAGAAAATTTTATTTTTCTATTTTAATGATATTTATATTTTCAGTGGTGGCCACTGCCGGCGCAAATAACTTGGAAAGGAGGAACAGTTGCGGCATATGTAGTACTACGTCAAGTAGGCAACAGGCACACGCAACTTTTGAGAGTAATCTCTTTGTTGGCCAATTTTTGAATTTTGAGAAAATTTTATTTTTGTATTTTAATGACTTTTTTATTTTCAGTGGTGGCCAATAAAGGAAGAAATAACTTGGATAGGAGGAACAGTTGCGGCATATGTAGTAATACGTCAAATAGGCAACAGGTACACGCAACTTTTGAGAAAAATCTCTTTGTTGGCCAAATTTTGAATTTTGAGAAAATTTTATTTTTGTATTTTAATGATTTTTTTTATTTTCAGTGGTGGCCACTAAAGGAGGAAATAACTTGGATAGGAGGAACAGTTGCGGCATATGTAGTACTACGTCAAATAGGCAACAGGTACACGCAACTTTTGAGAGTAATGTCTTTGTTGGCCAATTTTTGAATTTTGAGAAAATTTTAATTTTTGTATTTTAATGATTTTTTTTTATTTTCAGTGGTGGCCACTAAAGGAGGAAATAACTTGGATAGGAGGAACAGTTGCGGCATATGTAGTACTACGTCAAATAGGCAACAGGTACACGCAACTTTTGAGAGTAATCTCTTTGTTGGCCAATTTTTGAATTATGAGAAAATTTTATTTTTGTATTTTAATGATTTTTTTATTTTCAGTGGTGGCCACTGCCGGCGCAAATAACATGGATAGGAGGAACAGTTGCGGCATATGCAGTACTACGTCAAATAGGCAACAGGTACACGCAACTTTTGAGAGTAATCTCTTAATTGGCCAATTTTTGAATTTTGAGAAAATTTTAGTTTTATATTAAATTGTTTTTTATATTTTCAGTGGTGGCCACTAAAGGAGGAAATAACTTGGAAAGGAGGAACAGTTGCGGCATATGTAGTACTACGTCAAGTAGACAACAGGTACACGCAACTTTTGAGAGTAATCTCTTTGTTGGCCAATTTTTGAATTTTGAGAAAATTTTAGTTTAATATATAAATTTTTTATATGTTTTTAGTGGTGGCCACTAAAGGAGGAAATAACTTGGATAGGAGGAACAGTTGCGGCATATGTGGTAATATCAAACAAGTCTACGCAACTCTTACGACCATTCTCATCTTTCGCCAATTTAAAAATGTTGAGAAAATTTAATTTTTCTATTGAATGGAGTTTTCCTAGATTTTTATTTAAAAATGCAACGCGAAACAAAATAATAAATAATATACAAAAAATCTTATAATAATGGTATTTATTTCAGAATTTAAATTTAAAAATTGTTATTTATAACATATGTAAATTTCAATTAACCGGCGGAGATTATTTTTCCAGAGGCGTCTTTATGAAGGATTGTGTATCAGCCCACAACCTGCAGTAAACTTTTTTCTATACGAAAGTAGTGGAATGAAAGATTAAATAAAAATCATTAAAATATAAAAATAAAATTTTCTCAAAATTCAAAAATTGGCCAACAAAGACATTACTCTCAAAAGTTGCGTGTACCTGTTGCCTATTTGACGTAGTACTACATATGCCGCAACTGTTCCTCCTTTCCAAGTTATTTGCGCCGGCAGTGGCCACCACTGAAAATATAAATATCATCAAAATACAAAAATAAAATTTTCACAAAATTCAAAAATTGGCAAACAAAGAGATTGATACTTGACGTAGTACTAAATATGCCGCAACTGTTCTTCCTTTCCAAGTTATTTGCGCCGGCAGTGGCCACCACTGAAAATTAAAAAAAAATCATTAAAATATAAAACTAAAATTTTCTCAAAATTCAAAAATTGGCCAACAAAGAGATTACTCTCAATAGTTGCGTGTACCTGTTGTCTACTTGACGTAGTACTACATATGCCGCAACTGTTCCGCCTTTCCAAGTTATTTCCTCCTTTAGTGGCCACCACTGAAAATTAGAAAAAAATCATTAAAATAGAAAACTAAAATTTTCTCAAAATTCAAAAATTTTCCAACAAAGAGATTACTCTCAAAAGTTGCGTGTACCTGTTGCCTACTTGACGTAGTACTACATATGCCGCAACTGTTCCTCCTTTCCAAGTTATTTGCGCCGGCAGTGGCCACCACTGAAAATATAAATATCATTAAAATAAAAAAAAATTTTCCCAAAATTCAAAAATTGGCCAACAAAGAGATTACTCTCAAAAGTTGCGTGTACCTGTTGTCTACTTGACGTAGTATTACATATGCCGCAACTGTTCCTCCTATCCAAGTTATTTCCTCCTTTAGTGGCCACTACTGAAAAAAAAAAAAAAGTTTAATATAAATCAAAAATTTTCTCAAAATTCAAAAATTGGCTAACAAAGAGATTACTCTCAAAAGTTGCGTGTACCTGTTGCCTACTTGAAGTAGTACTACATATGCCGCAACTGTTCCTCCTATCCAAGTTATTTCCTCCTTTAGTGAAAATATAAAAAAAAAATTAATATAAAACTTAAATTTTCTCAAAATTCAAAAATTGGCCAACAAAGAGATTGATCACAAACGTTGCGTGTACCTGTTGCCTTCTTGACGTAGTACCACATATGCCTTAACTGTTCCCCCTATCTAAGTTATTTCCTCCTTTAGTGGCCACCACTGAAAATAAAAAAATCATTGAAATACAAAAATAAAATTTTCTCAAAATTCAAAAATTGGCCAACAAAGAGATTACTCTCAATAGTTGCGTGTACCTGTTGTCTACTTGACGTAGTACTACATATGCCGCAACTGTTCCTCCTATCTAAGTTATTTGCGCCGGCAGTGACCACCACTGAAAAAATTATCTGAAAATTAAACAAGTAGTTGACCGGAAGAGCTAAATCTATTTATATAAAATTTAATAATCGCCCAGTTTTGAAAAATAATGTGAAATGCTCTTCCGGTAATTGTTATTATGTATTATTTAATGCTGAAAAAAAAAATTATTTTTTCTCTAACAAGATTCTATCTAACCTAACATTCTAGCAACGAATTTGCAAAAGTTAACAACGAAACGTCACTCGTCCCATAGGAACTCTTTTGAATTGGAATTCTGTGTTTCATTTCCCATTCCGTCTACCAAGAACCAGGGATGCAACTTTCGTTGTTGAAATTCGTTGTTAACTTCAAGCACATTATACATATTTACTCGATTTGTGTTTACAGAAACACCAGTTTAGAACAAATCGACTACTGCGAATCAAAACAGTATGACATCACGAATATGGATTAGTTGTCACATTTGTTATAGAAACCCACTACAGGTATCACAATAAGCGTTTGATTGTCGATAATTTAGCCAAAAAACTTTTTAATATTCCAAAATCTGATGGTACTTTTAATGGAATAAAACAATTACTGGATACCGCTCAATAATGTCTTTCTTCACTTCAAAATTTACAAACAGATATATTTACCTGGGATCCTATTTTAATTCATTTAATTGCACAAAAGCTTAATATGCAAACTCGCAGACTCTGGGAAACTTCATCAAAATCCTCTATTGAGGTACCAGCTGTGAAAGAAATGTTTTTCCTTTCTAGAAAGAACATTTCGTACTCCTGAGTCTATACAAGACGATATACAGACGACTAGTAGGCAAACCCAATTTACAAAATCAACTGCATTTAAAAATAAAAAACCGCATTTGTATTCTAATCATATTTAACATCAACAAGTTTGCGCATTCTGTCACAAATTTCATCCATTAGCAAAATGCTATAAGTTTCAAGCCCTTTCATACAAACAGAAAAACGAATTCATTATAAGTAAAAAACTGTGTTGCAATTGTTTTGAACCTGGTCACTCTGGTAGTGAATGCACGTCTACTTATCGCAGTAAAGTCTGCAAACATCCTCACCATACCGTCTTGCATGTCGACAATCAAGCTGTAGTCTCTGTGAAAACAATTAATGCTCACGCTCTGGAAATCAATAAAGAATTGAAAACCGATTTATTATCATCGCAAGCACATCGCGATGATCTCAACGAAATATCTCCTCATAACGCAGGCACTCCCACATGTTTTACTTTCGACGATTCGATTAAACATAAATACCTGCAATGGTCAGTTCTCTTTTCGCGCCCTACTCGATCAAGGGTCGCAAGCTACATTAATTACGGAAAATACAGTCCAGTTGTTAAAGTTAAGTAAAGTGTACTTCAAAATTTAAGAAAGTTCTAAGTAAAAGAGAAGAAAGTGAAGAAGAAAAAGCATGCGAGAAATATTTTCAAAGTGCTACAACGCGTAACTCATCTGGCCGTTACGTAGTAAACCTTCCGTTTAGGTCGTCGTTAACAAATGGTTCAAAACCAACTCTAAAAAACAATCACGTTAATGCATTTAAACGTCTAAAAGCCTTAGAGGCTTCTTTTTGTAAAAACCCTGCATTTTATGAACAATACAAAATGTTCATGCAAGAATATGAGAATTTAAATCATATGACTAAAATTTGTATTTATCCATCCGACTTACAAAACAAAACTTATTTTTTGCCACACCATGGCGTTTTCAAGGAAAGTAGTAGTACGACAAAGTTGCGTGTAGTATATGATGGCAGTAGTAAATGTTATGGTCAAAATTCTATAAACGCCGAGTTGTGCCCTGGCCCAGCATTGCAAAATGATTTACCTCAAATTATTACCAGATGGCATAGTTACGCATTTTGCGCTGATATAGAAAAAATGTTTCATCAAATAAACGTTGTTGACGAACATCAAGGCTTTCAACAGATTTTGTGGCGATATAATCCCAAAGATAATGTTTCTATTTATAAACTAAATACCGCAACATATGGTACAACTTCTGCACCATATTTGGCCATTAGGGTACAACGACAAATAGCTTACGATTATTTAAAAATTTACACGCATGCAGCAAATATTTTATTATCCGATTCGTATGTCGATGACATTATATCAGGATCTGACACTATGTCAGGTGCTATTTCTTTACAACAAGAGAACATACTACTTAATCAAGGTGGTTGCATTCTTAGAAAATGGATTTCAAATTCGCCGAAAATAATAAACGAAATTCCGATTGTGTATAGAAAAATTCAATCACATTAGATTTTGATAATGTAGTAGTTTGATAATGTAGCGTTAGTAGTTCAATGGAACACGACTCTCGATGCGTTTTTCTTTAAACTAAATTTAAATCCGCCTACCCAATTCACAAAAAGATCAATACTGTCCGATACTGCGCGGCTTTTGACCCATTAGGTTTGTCTACTTTTGGAAGAAGTAGATTGGGATCAAAAGGTCCCAACTGATATTCGAGATAGCTGGTTAAAATACAGATCGTCAATAAATTCGTTTCAACAATTAAAAATTCCTCGGTGGAATATGTTCCCTCAACAGAAAATCCGGCAGACTGTGCGTCAAGAGGTGTGGATCCACAAGAATTACAAATGAAAAATACTTGGTGGTATGGTCCAGACTTTCATAAGTTGCCAAATTGTTCATGGCCAAAAGGTTAAATAATTTTAAAACATCATTTGAAATTCGAATATCTAAAATTACAACCCATATTGCAATAAAACATTTTATCCAGAATTCATATAAAAATATTCCAATTTAAATAAATTATTACGAATTATTTCACTTTTCTTTCGTTTTCGCTATAACTGTAAGCAGAGAAAAGAATCGCGTGAACAAGGTATTCTATCGGCAGTTACACTTAGAGATACTCTGCACTGTTTAATTAACATCGTTCAAGCAATCGATTTCTCTGATGAAATTTCTAAGCTACAAAACAACAAAGAAATCAAAAATAATCATGTACTTAAACTTCTGCCTTTTGTTGACAATTGTGGTATTCTGCGGGTGGGTGGAAGAATGCAAAACTCAATTTTTCTATACGATTTTAAGCATGCTATACTTCTAGTTAAATATAGTCCTCTGTCAAAACTTACAATTCTAGATGCACATGAAAAAGCATTACATGGAGGTTTAAATTAACAATGTCCTATGTAAATAGAAAATTTTATATTATTTCTGGTAATATTCTTGCTAAGAAAATAATTGGCAGTTGTCTTCGTTGTTCTAGGCAATCAGCCAAAACATCTCAACAAATTATGGGAAATTTACCGTCCGTCCGTTTAAACATAACTAGGCCCTTTAAACACAGCGGTGTTGATTACGCTGGTCCAATTTTATTGAAAAATTCTACATTAAGATAAGCCGTTATAGTAGTAGTATAAGTTTTTTGTTTTTTTTTTTCATAAAATTCTTTATTCAAAGGGGCTGTATCATCACGACGATCTAGCACAACTTGGGACAGGTTGAGGTGATTAAGTCCTGGATTCAGGACAGTGCGACCGAGCGCAACTGAGGACCTGTTGGTGTGATCAGCGTCATAGACCGCAAAAATAGGCCAATACCTGTGCATCATTGAGCCTGTGATCTCGGATATCGTGGAGTCTGTATTTAACACATCTTGGGATCTCTTGGAGTGATTACATTCGGATGTCTCTTGGATCAAATTCATCAGTTTAGTTTAAGCCAATGTGAACTAGCACATCTTGGGGCTGGATGGCGTTATTAAGTCGTAGTTTCATGCCGATCAATGTGAACTAGCACATCTTGTGACCGGATGGCTCTTGGATCTCTTGGAGTGATCAAATTCATCTGTTTAGTTTAAGCCAATGTGAACTTGCACATCTTGGGGCTGGATGGCGTTATTAAGTCGTAGTTTCATGCCGATCCGGCCAAGCGCAATTTAAGACCTTTAGGTATGATTACCGTCATGGACCACAACTTTGGCCAATACCTCCTGGGGCATCATAAAACCTGTGATCTGGATTCAGGTGTGCGAGATTGACTATTAAAAGAAACAAATTATAATGTAACATATTCAAGTCTTTTTAAGCTCACGGTGGATCTTGTATTTAAAAGATTTCTTGCTAGATGGTTAGGATGAATTTTTAGTTTCTCTGTATAAGTTTTTTTTAGTCTAGCTATTTCATCACTAACAAGGGGAATATCTAGATCTTTGTGGATGTTAGCATTTCTTATAAACCATGGTGCGCCTGAAATGGTCCTCAGAACTTTTGATTGTGCCCTTTGTATAAGTTCAATGTTTGAATTACTGGCGCTGCCCCATAACTGTATACCATATGTCCAAATAGGCTTAAGCAAGGCTTTGTAAAGTAAAACTTTAAGATGAAGCTTAAGCTTAGATCGCTTGTGAATAAGCCAGTAGATGTTATTAGTTTTTAGCTTCATCTGTGTTCGTTTAGCCTCTATATGCTTTCTCCAAGTGAGTCTTCTGTCGAGATGCATACCTAGATATTTAGCTTCGTTTGCTTGCGGGATGAGCACACCATTTAGATTTACAGCCGGACATGTTTCTTTTTTGAGGGTGAAAGTTACGTGTATACTTTTTATCTCATTAACTTTGATGCGCAATTGCAGAAGATTCGAAGCAGTTTGTGGATTTGAGTGAGTGCTAAGAATCGCTGTATCATCGGCAAATGTGGAAGTGACTAAGTGATCGCTAGTGGGAAGGTCAGCTGAGTAAATCAAATACAATACAGGGCCAAGCACACTACCTTGAGGAACACCAGCCTCAATCGGAAAGTCTTGTGAAAAGAAGGAGCTAAATTTTGCTCTAAACTTTCGATTAAGCAAATAAGACTGCAAAATTTTATGTAGGTTTTCTGGGAGAAGACTTAATTTTGTAAATAAGACCTTCATGCCACACTTTGTCGAAGGCCTGAGCTACATCTAGGAATATTGCTGAGCAGTATTTTTTTTCCTCAAAAGCTTTAGAAATTTCACTAGTAATTCTATGCACCTGCTCTATCGTTCCATGTTTTTCACGAAAACCAAATTGATGGTGTGGAATTATGTTGTTGCTATTAAGGTGAGGCAGGATTTTTGCAAGAAGAAGTCTTTCAAAGATTTTAGATATAGTTGGCAATAGACTAATTGGTCTATATCCTGTTACCTGAGTAGGATCTTTTCCAGGTTTGGGGATCATTATGACTTGAGAGATTTTCCAAACTTTCGGGAAGTAACCAAAACGGAGCATGGCATTAATTATAAAAGTTAATTGATAAATAGCTACATTTGGGATTTCTATTAACATTTTTGCCGAGATCAAGTCATATCCAGACGCTTTCTTGGGATCTAAACTTGACACTTTTACCTTTTTTATTTCTTGCGGCTTTATTTTAAGCGGGTTTTCTGTAGGAATAGGTGGCAATACGGGAAGCTCAAAGTCATTGAGAGCTGGATATGGCTTGAAAACATCTTTTAGATGTAAAGCAAAAGCGAGACCCTTCTCCTCGTCGCTTCTAGCCCAATTTCCATCTGATAGTCGCACAGGCGACACTAGGTCTGTTAGGTGCTTTATGTTCTTTGTTGCTTTCCACAATGAGTAGTTTGAAGTTTCTAAAGCGGACAAATTACTTATATAAACTTCAAGGTTCGATTCTTTTTGTTCATGCATCCTGAATTGTTGAGGAATTTTAAAATGTTCATTAGTGGGTAGTCAGATAAGACTTCTAATGAGGTTGGAAAGGCGGAGTGGAGTGTACGAAGCCTGACTCTTGCTAAAGCCGGACAATCGCAGATGAAGTGACTCAGTGTCTCTGGTTCACTGGTGTTTTTGCAGCTACGACAGTGGACATTATAGTTAATTCCCAATCTGCGGGCATGTTCACCAATAGGCCAGTGTCCAGTGAAGGTGTATGTGATCCGCGAGATGTCTCGACGCCTCAAGTTAATGAGTTCAAGGGATCTTGAAACGTTGTAGTTCGGCCAAGTTTTTTTGGATACAATGCATGCTGCGGTGTTTTTCCATTTCCGGAACAGCCAGATCCAGCGCCGATGCAGAGCCCTTCCTGGCCAGGTCATCGGCCACTTCATTTCCTACTATGCTCCTATGTCCTGGAACCCAGATAAGGTTTATTCTATGCCAGTGACCGAGAAGATCTAGTTCATTCCTGCCTTGAAGAACTAATTTTGATGTTATAACATTAGAGGACAATGCTTTAATAGCTGCCTGACTGTCAGAGAATATGGCTATGTTTTTTTTACGAGTTAGTTTGCTACTAATAATGCTACAAGCTTCTAAGATAGCTATCAATTCAGCTTGAAATACACTGGCCTCATCAGGAAGTCTAAGAGATCTAGAGATACCAAGGTGTTTACAGAAAACACCTGCGCCAACTCCACAACTCATCTTGGAGCCATCCGTAAAAATGGCAACGCCGAATTTGTCGATTACACTATTAGATGACCATTCTTCTCTGGATGGAAATCTGTGTAAAAAGTTCTTGTTAAGAACTATTTTCGGTGAAATGTAGTCAGTCGTTACAGGTACTACCTCTTTAGGTAGTGTACCTAAAATTCTGCTGTGACCGTATGTCCTAGTTTGCCAAGACCCTACTTCATTGAGTCTTGCTGCAGTGCACGCGGCTACAAATTTGATGTGAAGATCAATGGGAAGAAGATGCACAAGTACATTTAGCGCATCTGAGGGACTGGATCTCAGAGCCCCAGTTATGCCAATGCATGCGGATCGTTGCACTCTTCCTAATTTTACTATATTATAATTTTTACTAAGCGCTGGCCACCAAACGTGAGCTCCGTAGGTGAGAATCGGTCGAACTACAGCCCTGTACATCCAGAGTACCATCTTTGGCTGGAGACCCCAACGTTTGCCAAACATTTTATTGCATGTATAAAAAGCAATGCAGGCTTTTTTAACTCGCAGTATAATATTATTTTTCCAATTTAGCTTTGTATCAAGAAGAACACCGAGATACTTGGCTTCAGTGGAGAGAGTAAGTGCTTGTCCGTTTAGAACTGGTAAGTTGAATTGAGGTATCTTGGTTTTAGTGGTGAATAGTAGTAATTCTGTTTTCACTGGGTTCACTGATAAGCCGCACCTAGCGGCCCATGAGCTTAGTGTTCTCAGCGCCCTGCCCATGATTTCACTAAGGACGGACGGAAACAGACCTGATACTAGGATCACAACGTCGTCGGCATATGCTACTGCTTTAATACCGGATTTTTCGAGAGATTTTAACATATCATCCATAACAACCAACCACAGGAGTGGTGAGAGAACCCCTCCCTGGGGGGTACCTCTGTTGACTGATTTAGTGATATTACAATTGCCCAAATTTGCCTGTTTCATCCGAGACTGCAACATGGACATAGTCCAGTATACAATTCCCGAATCTACTTGATGCTCTCTCAGAGAATTTTAAATGGCTTCAGAGCTAACATTGTTAAAAGCGTTTTCAATGTCCAGAAAGGCTCCTTAAGTATACTGTTTAGAGTTAATAGACGTTTCGATTACCCGGATTATCTCATGTAGTGCCGTATCCGTGGATCTACCTTTGAGGTAAGCATGCTGGGAATTCGAAAACCCTCCATCTGAGAGTGAAAGTCTAATATGATAGTCGATGATTCTTTCTAATGTTTTAAGTACGAAA
Organism: Suillia variegata; assembly: GCA_949127995.1. Lineage (NCBI taxonomy): Eukaryota > Metazoa > Arthropoda > Insecta > Diptera > Heleomyzidae > Suillia > Suillia variegata. Next base: position 26,324,219 of record OX421843.1, on the reverse strand, counting down.
GAGGACAGGCTGATGGACAGGCTGACGCGGACTCATGTCCACGCCTACCAACCTTAGGAATAAAGACCACTCTAACGTTCCTCCAACTTGAGGGAATATAGCTGAGAGTGATACTTTGTTTGAAAAGTTGCTCCAGCCATGGGACCACTGTGTCTCTGAGGTTCCATAGCATGACCGGAAGTATACCATCCGGGCCTGGAGATTTAAAAGGAGAGAAACTCTTGACAGCTCATATAATACGTTCCTTAGTGATGAGAGAGTCAGCTAAAACAGAGAAATTGCCGCGCTGTGCATCTTCTGGAGTAGTTAGATTCATCTCATCATCACCGCTTGGAAAATGGGTATCCATAAGGGCAGTCAATAATTCATTAGGAGATTCATCCCAAGACCCGTCCATCTTTTTGATAAAGGATGGGCACGAGTGTTCTTTGGACAGGATTTTACTAAGTCTGGCAGAGTCTTTAACAGTCTCGATAGATTCACAAAAATTTGACCAAGAGCTAGTTTTTGCCGATCTGATCGCCTTTTTGTAGGTTTTAAAACACTCTCTGTAGGAGTGCCAGGAATTTTGTATATACGCCTCGTTGAACTCCTTTCTGACAAGCTTCCTAAGGCCTGTCAAGTCATTGTTCCACCATGACGGGAATTTACTCTTACTGCGAGTGATAGGGCATGAGTTCCTGAAAGCCGAACTAAAAGCTTTCTCGAATTTTCCTGCTCTGTCATCTAGTTCAGAAGGGGATGAAGATATGGGTGAATACCTGCCAAAAAAGGAGTTCACGGAATTACGGAATTTTTCCCAGTTAATCCTTCTTGGATTCCTATAAATAGGTGGGGCATCAACTTTGAGATCAAGACTGAAAAGTATCCAGGCATGATCAGAAAAGGATCGCTGACTAGATACTCTCCAGCCTTCTACTTTGATCTCGGCATTGAGATTGATAAGAGTGATATCGAGAACTTCCTCCCATCCTATGAAATCATCCGTACTCGGAAAGATAAAGGTGGGAGAATTTTCCCGGTTACATATGTACAATTAAGTTTGTGTAATAAAATCAAAAAGTGACTCACCTCTGTCATTTATTTCACTGCTACCCCAAAGCGTATGTCTGCCATTGGCGTCGCAACCTAAAATTAAGGTTTGATCCCTGCACAGGGTTTGGCCAAGCCTACTCACTTCGTCTGGTGGAGCAGGTAGGTCATGCGCCATGTACGCGGATGCGACCACTAGTTTTTCACCGCCGTCTAGTTCGATCCTGACAACTGTCAGATCAGAGGAACTGGAACTGCTGCAAAGAAATGCTTTAATGTGTTTTTTAATATTATACAAGATCTAGGTTTACCTGCACCTTTTTTGTAGTATAGTAGATAGTTGCTATCCGTGATATCTAAAGGATATATTTGTTTATTCATTTGTATGGTGACTACGGCTATACACCTTGAAGCTGTTTCAGATTTAACCACAAATACATTTTTGTCGGCATTTCGCCGATTTGTATCGAGAAGGGGTAGTTGCACAAATATTTATGCAGATTGTGGCACCAACTTTGTTAGCGCCTCCAAAGAACTACAAATACTTTTCAATAAAAGCCAAGCGTCGTTGCCAACAGAATACGCGAAATCCTTTCATCCACTGGAACAGATTGGCATTCTATTCCACATGCCTCCCAAAATTGTGTGAAGCTGGGGTTAATCCACAAAATTTCATTTAAAACGCAGTAAACGTTGGCTATCGCTAGTTCTTTAATATCTTCATTTTTCATCTTAGATATCAGTTTCTTCAGAATCGAATCTAGTTTCGCTGAATTATCGCTGTATTTCGCATGCGTATTTTCTTTTACAATTTCATTTAACTTTTGGATCGTGGCTTCTTCAGAGTCGAAACTCGTTTCGCTGAATTATCGTCGCGTCCTATGTGCACAGTATTATTTTCAATATATTATATTGGAATTTTTTATATTTTTGAAGTCATTTATGGAGGTGCATTCCCATATTTGGAGTTGATCAAACTCCTGAAAGATACAGTTATCCATGTTATTAATTTTTGTATTATTTGCCTCATTTTGTTGATTGTTTGTATTTGTCATGCTCCATGTTACAGCAGTTTCTTACGGTATCATTTGCTTAAGAATATCAGAGTCAATTTGTATTCTTGACTAGCGAATGCTCGGTATTCACCGTTATAGCGATTCTGAGTTATGGCTGTAAAACTATCGGCATACAAACTCAGAAACAAAATCCCAAATTTTTTGGAGCAATATTAGCAATATATTTTTACTTAATTAAATAAATTGAGGGCGTAATAAGTGGGCGTGGACAATTTTGTATATCCTGTTATTCTTCCCGGTGCATCCAGTTACATGTTTTTTATATAGCACATCAAGTTTCTGAGCAAATGGTGGTAGGCGTAAAAATGATCCACCCTTTTTTTGAAAGTGAGCGTTAAATTGATCCGACCAAGCTCATTTTTGGGAAAGTTATCGACAATACAAACTCAGATACCAAATTTCAGACTTTTATGAGCAATATTAGCCACGTTATCGCTTATTTTAAATTTTTTTCAAAGTGGGCGTTAAATTGATCCAACCTCTTCCATTTTTGGCGAAGTTATCGACAGTGTCTATACAAATTCAGATACCAATTTTTAGGAACAATATTAGCGAAATAATCGAATATTTTAACTTAGTTTTACAAATTGTGAGCGAAAAAGGTGGGCGTGACTAAACCTAAGTTGGCGTGAGCATAGCAACTTCCCAAATTTTCATCACAATCGGATGAATGGTTTAGGCGCCTATTTGGTACAAAGAAAGAAATATAGGAAGAAAGATAGAAAGAAAAATAGAAGGAAAGATAGAAAGAAAGACGAATTCATTTTTATATATATAGATAATGCGTTGGCGTTTGTGTTCATTTTATCCGTTTTGTAGATTATTTCAAAGTCATAGTCACTTAAATCCAGTCGAATTCTAGTCATTTTTGAAGCAGGGTTTTTGTGAGAAAATAGTGAGATTAATGGTCTATGATCGGTAACTACTATGAGTTTTCGTCCATATAGGTAGGGTTTAAAAAAATTTATTCCCCAGTGTATGGCTAACAATTCTTTTCCAATTACTGGTTTATTAAGATCATGTTTTTGTAGGGATTTGCTGGCGTAGGAAATTAGTAAATCCTGACCTCTTTCACCTTGCGATAATATTTCACCTAATGCATAGTTCGAAGCATCAGTTGTTAAAATGTATGGTTTTTCGAAATTTGGGTATTGTAGTAAAGGGGGATTGATAAGTTTTTCTTTTAATGTTTCGAAACTGTTCTGACATTCTTCTGTCCAATTTAATTTGACTGATTTTTTTAATAGTGTGTTTAAACTTTTGGTAATGTCTGCAAAGTTTGGTATAAATTTACGGTAGTAGTTGCAAAATGCTACGTATCTTCTTACTTCATCCGTATTTTTAGGAATTGGGTAATTTTTTACGATATCATATTTGGAACGGTCAGTTTTGACTCCGTTCTGTTTAATTAAATTACCCAAATATATTACTTCAGGTCGAAAAAACCTTTTGAAGCATTTAGTTTCACATTGTAGTGTTGTAATCTGTCTAGTACTTTTACTAAATTTTGGTTGTGGTGGTTTAAACTACATCCATAAATTATTATGTCATCTACATAAAGAAAAGCTTCATGTTCTAGACCTGAAAGTGCAATTGTTAGCATTCTCTGAAAACTGTTCGATGATACTTTTAGTCCGAAAGGGAGCCGTTTGAATAGAAAATGTCCATTTGTTGTAGAAAAAGCTGTTAATGGTCTTGAAGTAGTGGAGCATTGTATGGGCTAACATATGGTTCAATGATATCTTCTGTTAATAGTTTTGTTCATTTACAATTTCTGTGTGTGTTTGTAATAGTCTATAGATTTTATATATATATATCGGTGTAATGTCTTCTGTAGTTATGTTTTGTGTGTGAAAATTGTTTATTGATATTAGTTTATTTTCAAGATGAAATGTGTTTCTGTATTTTTTTTTTAAGAATGTCTATTAGTTCAGTTTTTGCGTATTCATCACTACAGTCAATATCTAAAGTTTCAATAATTTTCTTGAATCTTGTTTCATCATGAAAGTTTGTGTTTTTAAAGTGCATAATATTGTAATCGTTTGAACTGTCTGTCTCTAACTTTATATCATCTAAAATTATGTCAGAGTATGTTGTGTTTAAAATTTTTATTTGAGTCATACCAGTTTTTGGAGCTATTGAATTGCTTAAAAATACAGCTTTTTGTAGTTATTTATTGCAAATGATTTTGTCTTCAGTCAAGTTTAATTTCAAAGGTTGCATTATTTGTGTTCGAGGGGGGATTTTTATTTTTAGCGAATTATATACAATATTTTGGAATGCATTGGAATGGTGACTGTTGAGTTATTCGTAAATGCAGATAGTGTAAAAGTTTCATAGTCTATCTTGCAAATGTATTTTTTTTTAAGTCTCTGCCTATAATTCCGTTTGTTTCGATTGGAAAATCGGTTTTTAATAATTGAAAAGTGTATAAGTTTAAATCGACTGTGCCTAATGAGAATACTTCTTCTGATGTAATGCCTGATAATTTGCATTTTTCTTCTGGGTAGTATTGCTCATTGTTTATATGTTGACTAATTTTGCAAATGGATATGTCAGCGCCGGTTATCAACTAAAAATGTCATTTGTCTGTTTCTATTTGTCAGGATTATGTAATTCGTATTGTTATCCGATATTTTAAATATCTTTATTGTTGGCTGTCCGAAACTACAATGTGTTCCGAGTCTTGCATGTTTCCCTTGTTGTTATATTGTGGTCTATTTCTGTTTAAGCCAAACGCTTGCACTTTTATATTTTTTTAAACTGTTCGATTTAAAAATTAAACTTTGAAGACAACCCCAGCACTCGATTTTTTATTGGTCCTTCGAGTTGGAGCATCGTGCAAAGAAGTTCGCTATTTTTGAGAAGAAAAAATAAAATTTTGGAGCCCCACTTTTATTTGGAAATATATTTTGGTATTTTGAAGCAGAATTCAATAAATAAGGTGCGTTACATTTTATTACTGTGACAAAAACTCAATTTTAAACGTGTTTTGCCAATTTTCAAGTACGTCATATATTTGCCATTCGGCTTTGTTTTCGGACAGTGTTATTTGTTTATTTTGGCCATTTCATTTTGTGAAAGTGTTTTTTTATCGCTATTTGCCGCAATTTCGTTTGGCAAACTCACCCCTATTTTTTATTTCACAAAAACAACGTTTTTTCCCACGTTTATTTTTTTATTTAATTCCAGCATTTGATGGTTAATTTACACTAAAAATTAACCCCATTTGCTATTTAATAAAAGTCCGATCGGAAAAGTGCACAAATTAAAATAAAAAAGAAAAAGAACAACGAAACGCACACACACAGCAGCATCCTTGGACGGACATTCCTGGATTTTTCCCCCAACAAATAACGAGACACAAACAAACATTTTTTTAATATTGTTGTAATTTTTATTAAATTTACTAGCGAATGCCTGGCATGCGTTGCAATGCCACTTAAAAAAAATGGTAGCAGAACTTCCCGGTACTTCCGTTAGTAACGGAACTTCCCGGTACTCCCGTTAGTTATCGGATCTTCCCGGTACTCACCGTTGTAGCGATTCTGAGTTACGGCTGTGAAATTATCGGCATACAAACTCAGAAACAAAATCCCAAATTTTTAGGAGCAATATTAGCAATGTCATCGTATATTTTCATTTAATTAAACAAATTGTGGGCGTAATTAGTGGGCGTGGACAATTTTGTATATCCTGTTATTCTTCCCGGTGCATCCCGTTACAAGTTTTCTATATAGCGCATCAAGTTCCTGAGCAATGATGGTAGGCGTAAAATTGACCCACCCTGTTTTTAAAAGTGGGCGTTAAATTGGGAAGTTATCGACAGTGCCAATACAAACTCATATACCAAATTTCAGATTTCATGCCACAATTTTGGGGTTCGTGTATTTCCATGCGATACAGAAATTTTTTACGGAGATTATCTCTCATGGCCCACATTTCGAGACATGTTTACGTCTGTTTATATTGTAAATGCAAGATTATCCCCGGTCGAGAAACTGGAGCATTTGAATCAGAAGACAAGGGGTGAAGCAAAGGACATTGTAAGCAAATCTCCGCTTACTAATGAAGGTTTTGCATTGGCCTGGAAAAATTTATCGGATCGATTTGAAAATAAGCGTTTCCTGGTAAATAGCCAGCTTAAAATTCTTTTTAGCCTTCAGTCTATTTCGGTTGAATCTGGTATTGACATTAAAAAGTTACAACGAGATATCAACAACTGTTAAAAATGCACAGCATCGATATAGGAAACTGGAAAGCTATTTTAGTATTTCTTTGCTCTACCCGGTTACCTGGTGCTACTCTAGCGTGGTGGGAGCAGTCTATTGAGATGAGTTCGGAAATTCATAAATGGTCCATCATGAACTCGTTTCTGACTCGTCGTTTCAGGACATTAGAAACAGTGTTAGATCTGCAAGGAGTATCAACTTCTAAGCCAGCAGTGAAAAATACAGATGTATCGTTCAATTCTTCGAATAAGAATGTGAAAACTTATCAAGCAAAAATATCACATTTCGATTGTCGACTTTGCTCTTGCAAACAACATTCCTTAAAGTCGTGCCCCAAATTTTCGAATATGAAACCGGTTGATCGTTTTTGGCAAGTAAAAAAATTAAAACTTTGTTTGAATTGTCTTGCCTATTCGCATTTGTTGAAAGACTGCAAGAGTACTTACAATTGCTCAGTATGTAAGCAGCGACATCACTCACTTTTGCATCGTGGGACTTCAGATACACCCCTTAGTTCTAACCCCTTTCGAAATGTATCTGAAGGCAATTCTCGACCCACGACTCCTGTTCGCGCAAACACGCAAAGTCATACAGTTAAAATACATACAGCTCCATCAACGGTTGAAATTAAAAGTATTAATTCGGCTTTTGCATCTTCTGCCAAAATCGTCATCTTGGGCACGGCTATGGTTAACATTTGCCACTTAGGGTCAGTATATACCGCCAGAGCACTAATCGATTCTGGCTCTGAAGGTACTTTTATTTCTGAGCGTATCCGAAAATTACTTAAGCTACCAGTTAAGAAAGTCAACGCGCAAGTTTCAGGTCTAAATAATGCTATTTCAGCTCGAGTGCAATTTTGTTTTAAGTTCACCCACAAATCCTCAGCTACAAATTGAATCTTCAGCTTTGGTGATTCCACATCTTACTTCACTTGATCTTTCGTTTGGCGACACTTTTCGAGGCATGCAACTTGCTGATGTCAATTTTTTAAAAAGTAATCATGTCGATGTTTTGATTGGTGGAGATATTTATCCATCAATTGTTCTTGAAGGTCTCGAAAAGAATATTCTCGGTTCTTTAATTGCCCAAGAAACCGTGTTTGGTTGGATTCTTACCGGTCCACTACCAAATGAAAAAATTTCTAGTTTTTCTACATGCGTTTCATTTTTTAACGAAGTCTCTTTGGATAAGCAGATTCCGCGCTTTTTAAATATACGACAAAACGTGATTCTAGCGGTCGTTATATAGTTTCACTCCCCTTTTAGCCTCAGTTCACAAACAATCTTGTTTTAGGTAATTCTCGTTCGATTGCTCAAAAACAATTTCTTAGAAACGAAACGAATCTCCTAAGCAATCCACATTTTAAAGCTCAACATGATCAAGTGGTAAATGAGTATGTGCATTTGAATCATATGAAGGAAGTGTCAGTACCAACTTTTGTACAAACACCAACTCATTTTTATTTACCACACCACGCTGTGATTAAGCCTGAAAGCACCTCTACCAAGGTGCGTGTTGTTTTTAACGCATCTAGTCGTTCGTCAATTGGTGTGAGCCTTAATGATGTTCTCTATACTGGTCCGGTGCTACAGGCTGATCTAATGCTATTGGTTTTAAAGTGGCGTTTTTCCGTTATGTTTTTAATGGTGACATCGAAAAAATGTATCGACAGATTTTGGTCGATTCTAGTCACACCCCTTTTGAATTAAAAACAGTAACATTTGGTGTTAATTGTGCGCCATATCTTGCAATACGCACGCTTCACCAATTAGCTGATGATGTGCAAGACAAACTCCCCCTTGCTTCTAAAATTCTTCGTCACATGATGTATGTTGATGATGCATTACCTGGACCCCATGATATTTTAACCGCTATCGCTTCTCGTGATAAGCTTGAATCTGCTCTTGATTCTGCTGGTTTTTCGATGCGAAAGTGGACTTCAAATTGTGAAGACCTCTTAAAGGGCCTAATAGCCGATCATCTGTTTAATAAAGATTTTTTTTTAAATCGACGATTCTAGTAACGTGAAGACGCTAGGAATTCGTTGGAATGCCAAATCCGACACATTTTATTTCACTACCACCCCTTTCAATCTTCGTAAATCTTTCACTAAACGAGAAAACCTATCGATAATTGCTCGTTTATTTGATCCTGCCGGCTGGTTATCACCAATTGTCATTTCTGCAAAAATTTTGATGCAGAAAGTTTGGATGACAAAAATGGTGGTATGGACCATCTTGGTTGACAGAAGAAATCTCTAAGTTCCCTAAAGACTTTTTTGAGCGTCAAAATTTTGAACTTCTTTGTCAGAAAAGCCGGTAAAATCATTTTTACATATTTTGTTCATTTTGAAGACGTGCTGGAGAGATTTTTGTTGTTGCAACGAGCACTTCGAGTATTGTGCTACGTTTTTCGTTGTCTACATCGCTCCCGGTCTCGTATTTTGTTTGAAACTTTGGATATTTCGAGTGACGAAATAAAAACTGTGAAAATTCGTCTTATGTTGATTTGCCAACAGGTTCATTTTGTGTCCGAGTATCATGATTTGTCTGAGAAATGTCAAATTAACTCTTACAGTAGTTTGGCTTCATCGAACCCCTTTTTAGATGGCCTAAAATTGCTTCGATGTAATAGAAAAATTACTTCAGCCCCAGGATTATCGTACGACGAACGGCACTTAATTTTTTTGCCATACAATTGTATTTTTACTCTCTTGCTGGTTCGTTTTTTGCATGAGATATCGTTGCATGGAGGAAATAAACTGATGCTGAATCTGGTAAAGATGCAGTTTTATGTACCAAACGTGAAAAGAATGATCAGGTCCAATATTAACAACAGTAAAACGTGCGTAGTTCAGCGAAAAACGACAAGAACTCAACTCATGGCAGCTTTACCCCTTGAACGAGTAACGCTATCTCGGCCATTTTCTTGTACCGGTGTAGATTTCGCTGGACCTTTCGCCATAAAAAACTATACTGGTCGCGCTTGCCTTATAACGTAAGGATATGTCTGCATATTTGTTTGTTTCGCGACTAAGGCAATCCATTTAGAAGCGACTAGTGATGTGTCTACAACTACGTTTTTAGCCGCATTTTCTCGTTTTGTGGCCCGGCGCGGATGTCCAGCAAAAATGGTTTTGGATAAGTAATGGAACCAACTTCGTTGGAGCTTCAAAGGTTTTAAAGCAGGATTTTGTCCGATTTCTTTGTGCTTCAAAGAATTTAGTGACATCACAATTCACTCATCAAAACATTTCGTGGCATTTTATCCCGGCTGGATCTCCTCATATGGGTGGTTTGTGGGAAGCGAATAGCTGGCAATATGAGGTAAACTTTTGAAGAATTTTCAACCCTTTTGAATCGTATAGATGGTTGTCTGAACTCGCGACCTCTGAGCTCACTGTCCGAAAATCCTTCTGATCTTTCCCCTCTATCACCGGGACACTTTTTGATCCTGTTAGCTCCTGTTGAACCTGAAATTTCAGAAATAGGTGGTTAAAGATCAAAGCCCTAGCCCAATTATTTTGTCATCGTTGGAAATCCGAATATCTGAAGGAGCTTCGCAAGAGATACAAGTGGCAGTTTCCGAAGGAAGGAGGACGTCAAAGTAAACGATTTGGTAGTGATTCGCGATGAGAATCTGCCCCCAACTGATTGGAGACTAGGACGCGTAATGAAGGTGCATCTAAGAAAGGATGGACAAGTCCGGTTTGCTGATGTCCGAACAGAACGAGGCACCATAACACGAGCCGTCGTCAAACTTGTAGTTCTCCCTTCGTCGTAATAATCTTTACTTCGTTCTCTTTTCTGTTCTTCTATTTAATATATGTTATGTCCTTTCTTCGATTTTCAGCAAAAATGGTTAAAACAAATAAATACGTCGAGCGTCGCAGCCAAATCCCCAGTGTCAATAAGATGGAATGCCGTATCTGCAAGGAGGACCATCCGTTACGTTTTTGCCGCATTTTTCTACGAATGGAGCATGCAAAACGTCTTCGAGCAGTTCTTATGTACCGTCATTGCATTTGTTGCTTGGCGTATAACCACATGCGCAAAGACTGCGGTAGCAAGGCCAGGTGCCGCGACTGTAAGGGTGATCATCATATGTTGTTGCATGATGTCTCCCGGCCGACAAATCGTTTCCAGCCAAAAGAACGTAGTCCTCCTCGAAATGTAAAGGGAACTCGTCCGTCTCCATGCGCGAGTAAATGAAGTTCTAGCAGCTCTCACATTTCGAAGGAACCTCGTCCGTCTCCAAGCGCAAAGTCTACCAGCGCTAGTCACTTTAAAAATGCGAAGGGACCTCACCCGTCTCCATGCGCGAGTGCTAGTAGCTCTAGTCGGGCTGAAAATGCGTCTAAAAAGGGATCTCGTCCGTCTCAAGGCGCGCGAGATCTGTCAAAACCAACGATTTGCAGAGCCACGTACCACCAATGTCGCGCCTACTCTTTATTTGCAGCGTGTCATTAAGCTGCAGCCTACCGCGATTGTCAAGGTGGTCATCGATGTAAAATTCCAATACGTGCGCTCATCGATCAATGCGCAGATTCTTCGTGCGTTTCAAAAAAGTTGCTGCAACGCCTGAACTTGCGGACGACAAGGATGGGAGATAATGAGGTATGCATGCTGTCTATGCGATCGAATTTAGACCTCAACAGGACCATTGAAGCGCTTGTCCATGTGACGCCTAATTTTTCGAAGCTTACACCTATCCAATCTGTTGACTCTCGCATCCGCGAAAATTACCTAGGGATTGTACTCGCGGACCCCGATTTTTTTCTTTCTGCGCCAGTGGAAATTGTTCTTGGTGTCGACGTGTATTCAAAAATAGTTCTCAAAGGAGTGATTGGTGGTACACTAGGACAACCGTTGGGGTAGAGCACTATTTTCGGCTATATTATGTCTGGTTCCTGCACTGTTTACTTTGTTTTGGCTGCACTCTATTTCATTTTGTTTGTGATAAAGTTTCTTTTTGGATTTGTTTATATTTGTAAGATGAAGTTTGGCAAAGTTTCTTGAATTATTTTTTTGTCACCGCAAGTCACAAATAAAGTGTAACTCATGAATTTTTAGAAAAACATAACTATTTTTTTTTATTATTTTCAGCACCTATTTATTAAGATTTTATATTTTATTGCAGCGATTCTGCAAGGCGGGCGCTTGCACTTTTATATTTTTTAAACTGTTCGATTGAGAAAATTCCATTTTTTAAATGCACAGGGCGCATAGAAATTTTCTCAATCGAATGTGTCATTTTTGATCGTAAGTGCAATTTTGATGTATTTTTGTTTTTGTAAAAATAACACTTTTGATTTGAAAGAAAAGCTGCACAGACGTCCTTTTTTGATTTTTTGATAACTTCAACTTGGAAGACAACCCCAGCACTCGATTTTTTAATTTCTGTTTTGGCTTTAATTTTAGCGATCACGGTATGTGTTGTTATTTGATAGCTTAAAGTTTTGTGGATTATTCTTGTAATTGTATATGTTGAAGTTGTTGCGGTTATTGCCCCTGTAACTATTGTTTTTGTTTTGCTTACTACGTGCATTGTTGTTGTATTGGTTTGAATTTCTATTCCATTGACCATGATTGGGATATGATTTGTGATAGGTCATGACAGTATTTGCATTTGAACTTTGTTCACTTTCGATTTCAATTGCAAATTCTACTGCTTCTATTAAATCTTTTGACCTAGCAGCGAAAATTGTTGGTTTTAACTCATCATTCAATCCTTTTTTAAAAGTATCGAAAGCTAACTTGTTGTTTATTTTTATTATGCAATTTTTTTCCGATTCTGATGCGCTTATTCCCAGCTCTTCTATTCTTATTTTATTTAGATCATCTATTAAACTTATATTTTATTTTCTGAACGAATTAATTGATGTCTTACCTTGATATAAACAACTGAGTTTTTTTTATATCTTTTCTGCAAGATACTGCTTAAGGTTTTAAAATCTTCTGGTTTCTGTTTTCAGTATTTTCTTAGTTTTTATACTTGACACAATTTTCTGTGGCACTAATTTAATTTTATAATGCCGCTACGTCTGTAGATATCGATGACGTGTAGAAATTTTATAACGGCGTAGTCGTTTTGGGTTGTTACTGCTAAGAGCGGAGCGCTAGGGCTCCATCGTGGTATCTCGTACTCTTAGCACTGTGTCGAAGTTGGAGAGAAGAGGGGAGCGAATATTTAAAGGAAGATCTCTTAAATTTCGTCTTGTACGGTTCGCAGTGAGAGAGAGCGCAAGCATTCAAGAAGATATCTCTTGAATTTTTTCTTGTCCGGTACGCAGTTAGAAGAAGGGAGACAGCGAAATTAAAAAGAGGGGGAGAGCGAATATTCAAGCCAAAGTCTCTTGAATTTCGTCTCGTACGGTAAGCAGAGGGAGAGAGAGAGCAAGCGACCAAGGAAATAAGCTCTTGACCGATGCGTTCAATGCCTCTTTAATTTCGACTCACACAGTACAAAACTGGAATAAGAGCAAGAGGGCAGAATTCAAGGAAAAATCTCTTGAAAACACGAAGCGCTCCTGCTAGTTTTTCTTAATAATTCTAAGCTATATCTTTTAAATTATTAAACCAGTTAATTCTTACCTTTCCTTATTGGCCAGTTGGAATGTTTTTCCGCTGGTGAACTGATAACGACTGCTGTTCGGCACTGACTGAATTTTCTATGATTTGTTTATTCAAGCAAAAACTCCTTCCTACTTAGGGTGTTGTCCCCACGGGTTTTTTTTATCCGTAACTTGTCAATGTTGCCAACTTCGATTTTATTAACTGTAACTTGTCAACCGCATTGGTTGTATTTGGAAATTAATGCTACACATTTACTAACTGGTTATATTAGTATGTCTACAATTACATAACTAAATACTAACTACTGATTTGAAACGTTTTATAAATTCATATTTCTCTTGATTGAATTAATACTAGATTTACATTGTATTAAAATAAAGATATTAAAAATGCGGTGGCTTGGGTGGATCTCCAAAACATCCAAAACAAAACAAGAAGCCACAGCTCGAAGAGGGCACCGGCGCAGGAAGTTCCAATTTAGAAAAAATAAGGAAAAAACAAAAAAACCAATGTTTTGATCGTTATAATAAGCAGATTTATTTTCCGTGTTGTTACCTTTGCGGTTCCGATAAGAGTATGATCTCTAAATCAAGCGACAAAACAAAAGCCGTAATAAAAAATAACAACAAATTTAAGAAATAATGATATTTACAGTGGCCGAAGTGCCAACTGTAAATATTAATAAAAAATAAATACAATTTCAAATTTGTAGAAAGAAAAAATAATATTTACGACGTTTGGCGTAAACAGATATATTCAAAATATAATTCATTTTATAATTAAACTTTTTTTCATTAAGGTAATAAATTAAAAATCGAAATAATAATAATAAAAGAAACTTGTAAAACAGAAAAATATAATTAAAATGTGTGAGCACAAACGACGGAAGAACTTGTGTCCTCACAACATATGAATGGAGGTTTGAGATGCGAAATTGGGTATCAAATTCGCAGGCCTCGGCGTGGAATCAATCACAATCCTGAACCTCGACAAAAACATAGCCACTTTAAAGGTGCTCGGAATGTGGTGGAATGCGTCAGAGGATTGTTTTATATTTCGAGTGACGAAGCGCTACAAAAATTTGGAAATTCTACTTGGAAAGCGACGTCCTACTAAGAGAGAAGTTCTCAGTCTTATGATAACCATTTTCGACCCGCTTGGTCTTTTAGATTTATATGTCATGTACGCAAAAATACTACTTTAACAGATTTGGAGGTCAAAGCGTGTGTTGTATATTGGCTTATTCGCATGAAGCGGATTGTAATTATTGTCGAATACAATGAACTCAAAAAATTGCAAGCAATGCGGAAATAGCAATTTTTTGTAAACAAATAAATCGTAACCGACTTATGATTGCAATCAGCTGAATATGCATAAGTAAATATGAAGAATTAGGTCAACCAATGCAGAAGCCGCGATCGATTCTCGGTCAAGCTTTTAGTTTTTATTGGCCTAGGTTAGGAGCGGGTTACGAAGAGTAAAACGTAACCACTGGGCGTTGCCAAAGATAAGTAGGTTTATTTAGATTTTGGTTTGGATAGAAATTGCAGTCTTTAGTAGTTCGTGTTAAGTGTAAGATCGACTGAGCAAGTGAGCTCAGTCTTAATAATTAATAAACGAAACGAAAAAGTGAATATTGTTGAAGTTATTAATTAAATTCGGAGGACGATTAATTCAAACGGAAAAACGCTTTTTTCCCCCAGAAGGTAAATTTAAGATTTACAACACGTGCGTGGGATGAAGAAATTCATGACGACGAAAATGTAAAGTGGATCCGCTGGTTACGTTGCTTGCCTGAGGTTGAAAACCTGAGAATATCCCGTTGTTATTTAAAATATAGCAGTAATCTGAACTAGAATTGCACATATTTGTTGACGCAAGTTTAAATGGAGACGCTGCAGTGAGTAATATTCGTTGCTCATACGCGCACGCTATTAGATGTTCTCTCAGTAAGTCTAGAGTTGCGCCATTAAAAGCAATGTCAACTCCCCGTCTTGAATTTCAAGCTGCGGTACTTGCAGCCCGATTCGCTCAAAGTCTCGTAAACACTCACTCACTTCGCTTTTCAATGCTCGTCTTTTGGTCGGATTCTATAAATGTGTTGTCGTGGCTACGATCCGATCATAGGCGTTATCGGCAGTTTGCCGCTTTTTGGGATAGCGAGATATTGGAGTTGACAGAAATGTCTGAATGGAGCTGTATCCCGACAGAAGACAACGTAGCTGATGAAGCAACAAAATGTACAAAAATACCCGACTTCTCGAATACCATTCGATGGCTAAGCGGGATAGCGTTATTAAAGCTACGTAAAAGAAATCGATCTTCACATTCATCAGCTGAAGAACTTCACACAATTTGTTGGTTTACACGTCTCAGGCGGCGTGAACATTGTTTCACTTAATATAAAGCCGGAAAGTTTTTCTACTTGGAAACGGTTCCGTATGACTGCCGCATTTGTAAAGGGTTTTTCAATAAGAGCGCTACAAAAGTTGTTTTTAAATAATACAAAAACGGTTTTGGATATCAATGAAATTCTATATTCCTGTGAAAGTACATTCGATCCCGTTATGTATGGAACTCAATTTCTTTTGCATGGCCACCACAGTCACGCTTGCAGAAGTCTAGACGCTGAACCCAATTTTCGACGGTTTTCAAGCATAAATCGGCTGATACTGCTGCAATTTCACGTTCGCTATTCGTACGAAGTTCATCAATCGTCGCTGGCTTGTTGGCATAGACCTTAGACTTGACGTAGCTCCACAGGAAATAGTCTAACGGCGTCAAATCGCACGACCGAGGCGGTCAATCGATTGGGCCATTTCGTGAGATAGCACGTTTACCAAACATGGTTTCCAATAAATTGATTGTGACATTCGCTGTGTGGCTTGTGGCGCCGTCCAATTGGGGCCAAAAATATTCGGTTATCATTGAACGGTAGCGATTCCCATTCACAGTAACGTGCCGGTCTTGATCATCACGAATCATTTTCAAGTTGTTGCTCAGCCCAATTCACAAACATACGACGCTCCTGGTGGTCAAGCGGCATCAGTTCTTGCGTCAATTTGATCCTGTAAGGATGTAGACCAAGATCTTTTCGAAAAATTCGCCACAACGACATCACAGAGATGCCCAACGCTTGAGAACGACGTGTGAGAGACACATTTGGGCTTTCTTGAACTGGAGCCTCAGCGGCAGAAATATTCTCGACACTACGGGCACTTCTTTGTCTCACTGGCTCGGGAACATTTTGTACCATTCCTGTGGATTCAAATTTTACCACTAGACGCTCAATTGTTGGTCTGGTAGGACGATTATGACGACCATAAATTGGACGTTGCGCTCTTAAAGTTGAGGCCACTGACTCCGAATTTCGGTAGTATCTTTCCATGATGAAATGGCAAACCTTACTGAAGAGAAATGTAAAGAGAGCGGGAAAAAATATGACGTCCTTTGCTGTCCCTATCGGTCTACTTTTGAAAAACCCATTAATTTCATAAAATTGTAATCTTAATATTTTAAGAGAAAGTGTGAATAAGTATTTTGATGCTAGAAGGCTACTTAAGTAAATTATAATATTTAATAATATTTGAAATAATTAACAGAAATTTTTAAATAAAACATTAAAATCAGCCTGCATTTTTTACACTTTCCTCTAACCATGATTGCATTTACTACGAGTGACTGGGCAAGAATTCACGAAAGCCTTTTCGAATTGATCTGGTGGGGATAGAGAAAGAGGTGATAACCTGCCCAGTGAGGAGTTCACGGAATTGCGGATTTTTTTCCAGTTAATACTTTTTGGATTAAAATAAATAGGTGGGCAATCAATTTTGAGATCAAGACTTAAAAGTATTCTAACTTCTTCTGGTGGAGCAGGAAGGTCATGCGCAAGGATTTATAATTACACAAGATCTAGGTTTACCTGATTCTACTTCTGTTCACCCAGGGCTCGATGTCTATGCCTTCCATCCTGAGGGAGACACCTTGATTTTCTGTAGCATATTTCGAGTGCTACATATTAATCTACACGGCGCACGTTGCCTTGCAATAACCTTGGCTGGAATGGCTGTGATGCTCAAATCCTTCCAGACATTGCAGAGCTTGGCAATACTTTTCTCAAGGCGTCCCCATTCTACAGCCTCTGACTATCTTCGAGGAGTCGAAGTCAGGTGGAGGATCACCCTTGTTGAAGAGAGAGTTATTCATTACGTCTTCAGCAAGTTTGGCCTCCAACTCACTCCACCTCATTTATGCGTCTGTCGTTGTTGGTCTTAGTGTCTATCAGCTCCAGGAGAAGAGGATCCCTTGCCACTTCGCTAAACGTTTTAGATGTCTTTTTAGAGGAAGCTGAGTTAGACGCCGCGCTGGAGTCCTTCGCCCTCTTCGACTCCCGCGTGGATTCCTTAAAGGAAGGGTCGTCTTCGTCGCTTCGTTTGGTACCTCCAGCGCTTTGGTGGAGATACTGGCAGCCTCATTCTTTACAATCTTGCTCAGAATAAAGAGTGCCTTTTGGTATCTTGTCATAGAGAGGATCCCGAATTTTTTTTTAGATTTTTGTATTTTTTTCAGTATTTGGCTTTCACTTTTACTCAGAAGGTTTTTCTGACGGTGGTTCTACATATAACCAGGATTGCCGTCTTCAATTGTGATCTCCTGACTGGAGGCCAAGAGAGCGTCTTCAGACTTAGGACTGGGGGGTTTTGGATAAATCCGAGGTTGATTTTATATTATTCATTTCAACTGTAAGTCGTCTACTGACTGTTGAAACATTCAGTCGATTTTGTGCGCTAGTTCCGAATAAACAAAGTTTACAAAAAACACAATTACAAGCCTGTGCAAGCTGTGGACGGCACAGCAGCAGAACAAAAACATTACTGAAAAAAATGATCCACCTGATGAAACAACAAAAAACAACAACAACTTCTCATTTGAAGATAGCGAATTGTCTGACAATTGTGATGCGAGCTGGCAGCAAGCAAACGGTACCTGCAAGGCCTCCAAATCAACATTAGAAGAAGATTCAAGTGCTTGATAGCAACTGGTTTGCATGGAACCTTTGTCCGTTTCGGTAGATATTGAACTAGATATGAATAATAAGACGATTTACAATATCAAAATCACATAAACAATGATGTGATTTTAGAAAGAAAAACTACTGATAAAGTGCACTGTCGAATGCCTTATAAATGCGTAAAATGTGGTTTAGGACATTCCACAGATTTGTGTCCAAAAGAAACAAGTTCCACACCTAAATGTGTCAACTGTCTGCAAAATCACACATCAAACTAAAAAGGTTGCCTAATTTATCAAGAATTGGTTGAGAAAAAGCAACAAAACTTCAAACAAAGTAATCAAAAATCCACCTGTTTTAATACGAATGCAAAGGAGTTTCCCCAGCTACCTATCCACGGTAATGGTACCAATTTTCGCGATGAAATCACCAGAAAAATTTCATACTCCCATATTTCAAGAGGAATAGAGCAATATAAAAAGCCATTTAAAAAAATAAAATCTTTGATAAATAAACAAATTGAGTTGACTAACACTCTACTTAACATGATGTTCATTCTTATTATTCTAATAAAATCCACTATACTCTACAGTACTCTGGATGGATTTCAAAAGCCCTATCTACAAGCTACATGTATTAGAATAAAATGTAACAACAACGATATAACTTTTGGTTCTGTTTACTTTCCGCCGCGGCGATTTCAACCGGGAATCCTACTTATTGGCCTTCGGATCCACACAAAATTCCGGACTTACTGGACTTCGCTGTCTAATCTACTTCAAATCATGTCCTAAATGAGGTAGATTCTTATGATCTTAGCTCTGACCATTCTCCTGTAATTGTTAATTACTCCACCTATCGACATCAAACTGATTACAGAAAAAAGCTGTTGACATTAAGATCAAGTAACACTGATTTTCAATATTGGATAGATAAAAACATCAAGTTGAATATAAGTTTAATAAGTGCTCTGGAGCTAGATAATGCTGTGGAATCTTTTATAAAACTTATTCATGAAGCTATATTTTTATCTACACCTTAACCCAATCAAAGAAACAATATGATAATATCTTCTAAGATCAGAATAATATAATGATAAACGAAGTTTATTGTTTTAAAATAATTAACTTTATTTTTTATTATAGATTATTTGATTTTTGTTGGAATTGGCCGAGGCCACGAATTCCGGGAGAGTTGGAGATAGCTTAATTGGGACGAAGCCCAAGAGCATATCAGCTCAACTCTGAATTCTTTAGTTTCGGGATCGGCTTTATATAGCAGATTCTCGAAACTTTACAATATTCTCTTCATACTTATTAATATTATTGATAAATCATATTATTATTCATAAATATTGTGCATAGAAAAGGGATAGAAATACCATTGGTGATCGCAACATAATTTGATCAACCAAGGCGCATTTCTATTGGCTAGAACATAAACAAAGAACGAAATAGTAATTGAGTGTAATTCGATCATTGAGTGAAATGCATACATTTTCGTATACAATGCACTTGGTGACGAAAATGTGTCACACGAAATCGAACACCCAAAAACCAAATAGAACTTTGCATATTCACCAAGAGTGTACGCTACACTATAACATTCGGCTTAGTCGCCTAGTGGATACACTACACCCTTACCCTTAAGAGAAAATTATGGGGTTTACAAAAGATCATAATTTTCTAAAAATTTAAATCTTATTTGTTTATGAAAATATTTTTGTAAAAAGATAAATTTGAGTTTTTATAGTTATAAATTAAGAAAATATAGGATTATTTAAATCATTAACATTTAATAGTTATAGCTATATATACTTTTAAATTTATAATATATCAATAAGTATAGTATGGAATCCATTTATCCCATTCGTAGTCATTAGTCATTGTCAAGAGGTATTCGTTAAGTACCCTGTGGTTACGTTCAAGTGCTCCTATAGTCTCGTGATGATAAGGGGTCGAAAATGTTTGTTTTATTTTTAATAACTCACATACATTTTTCATGAGCTCATTTAAAAATTCCGTTCCCCTATCAGATTTTAACACTTTGAAACAGCCATATCTCAATATGAGTTGTTCTACAAGTGTTTCTGCCACAGTCCGAGTTGCCAAAGGGTGTGCTATTACAAATTTACTCAAGTCGCATTGCATTGTTAAAATATATCTATAACCATTTGAAATTCTTAATGGGCCAACAGTGTCAATCGACACTTTTTCAAAACTCGTGCTTGGAGTGTCAGTAATTACCAAATTTTCTTTAATATGTTTTGTTTGTTTACATTTTTGACATACTTCACAATTGTTTACGAAATTTTTGACCATTCGTCTCAAGTGTTTCCAAATATACTTTTGTTTAAGTTTATTTATAACTTTTGTGATTCCTAAGTGCCCGCCATGCACTGAATTATGATATTCATCAATTAATTTATATTGTAGTAGTTTGTCATCAACATTTTTGGGAGGTACATAAATGAGTATGTTTAAATAGTCATTTGTTTTTTTTATTTTCAACATGGATTTTAAGTTTCTGCTGCAGCTCATTATACATATTTTTCAATGTATGTTTTGGTACAAAATTAAATATTTCATCGTTGTTTTTCAACGCGAGCTCGTTAATTTTCATTGCCTTCATCTTAGATGTCAACTTCTCTAGTGTCAAAACGGATTTTGCTAGATTTTTGCTACATCTCACAATGATATTATTTTTAATTTTTTCAATTTTTGCATCAGTATTATAATTAATTACGAATTTTAAGCCTACGACGTTTCTTATGTCAGATAAGGACGTGCAGTCCCAAATATGAAGTTGATCAGACTCCGATTGGATACTACAGTTCTCCTTTCCGGTAGGTTGTGCACAATTTCGTATCATCCCCCTTGTTACTACTAAAGTTTTCTTGGCGTTATTGTCAGTTTCATTAGGAATCATGTTTTTTTTTTTCTTTTAAATATCTGAATAAACTTTGATACGTGACAAAGCATCTGCATTGGTATTTATTGTACATTATTAATATACGATTTCAAAATCGTATTCGCATATGTCGCAAGAAAAAAAAAATTATAATAATACTATAGTCACCATTCGAATTTTCTGTCCTACTGACCGAAACATTTGCACTGGTGTCAATTAGAAATGAAAGGTTTTTTTTTTTTTCTCCTGCGTCATTGCAGTTAAATGTAAAATAAAATGTTGTTATGTTATCTGATATTTAAAAAAAACAATGCTTAGATTTGTTTTCGGCTGTTTGGAACATTTTCGTGCTCCAAGCCACTGTAATTGTTTAGTACCTGTATACGTCGTGTCTGTTTTCTGTTCGAATTGTTGTTGTTGTAGTTGACATAATTTCTATTTTACAGAATTTCAATTGTTACGGTCATTGTCCTGATTGTTGCGATACGTTATTTTGAATTCTGTTGTTGTTAAAAATATGATTGTATGATTTACTAATACATTCTATACATATACATACTCTATTTATGTGCTTATGCACGTATTTTAATTAATATATTGATTGATTTTATACAGTGTGAATAAGAGAATGATAATAATTAAAATATCAAGAATATAAATAAAATAGTTATCAGCGCCGTCGAGATGATCGCGTCTGATGTAGTCGTTTTCTTATCGACAACATTTAAAGATTTATTCTTCTTTACTGTCTGGGAGTTCTTCTTTAGCTCAGCTTACAACTGCTCGAGCGCATCCCACAAATCAAACGATATTTGAAATGATGGGGGTGGATCTTCGTTGACTTGATATGTCCAATTCGTTGACGTACCCAGCCGATTCGTCCACCGCGCTTTGGGTTTGGTGGCGGCAGCTGGACTCTAGGAATCGCTGTTAGTACGGACTCTTTACTGCGCAATTGGCGCGCCCGATACCCCTGAATGCTGAGCGGCTTTGGTCCTTCCGAAATTGGAGTTAGGACATATGCCGGAGCATCCGTTGGAGGAATCTCGTATTCCGAGTTCATTAAGGCAGGATATTATAGATTATTTGATTTTTGTTGGAATTGGCCGAGGCCACGAATTCCGGGAGAGTTGGAGATAGCTTAATTGGGACGAAGCCCAAGAGCATATCAGCTCAACTCTGAATTCTTTAGTTTCGGGATCGGCTTTATATAGCAGATTCCCGAAACTTTACAATATTCTCTTCATACTTATTAATATTATTGATAAATCATATTATTATTCATAAATATTGTGCATAGAAAAGGGATAGAAATACCATTGGTGATCGCAACATAATTTGATCAACCAAGGCGCATTTCTATTGGCTAGAACATAAACAAAGAACGAAATAGTAATTGAGTGTAATTCGATCATTGAGTGAAATGCATACATTTTCGTATACAATGCACTTGGTGACGAAAATGTGTCACACGAAATCGAACACCCAAAAACCAAATAGAACTTTGCATATTCACCAAGAGTGTACGCTACAGTATAACATTTGGCTTAGTCGCCTAGTGGATACACTACAATAATGTTAAAAAACAAAAGAAGACTACGAAAAATTTGGCAAACAAGTCGCAATCCAACAGATAAAACAGCATTTAATAATGCTTCCAAACAATTAAAAAATCGTTTATCCGAATTGAAGAGTTAATCTGTTGTAGAATTTTTAAAAACCATCAATAAATCTAGGAATCAGGAGCATCAACTTTGGCAAGCTACTAAGTTTCTAAAAAGACCAACAAAACGTAACGAACCAATAAAACATTTCTGGCGAATGGTGTAGATCAGACAAAAGTATTTGCAAATCATCTGAAATACACTTTTCAGACATTTGCATTTAACAGTAGAGCTGGCGTTGTAGAGATTCAGAACTTCTTAGATTGTCCATGTTAAATGGACCTGCCTTTCAAGCATTTTTCGCCGAATGAAATATATAACATTTGATTAACCGAAAATGTCCCAAATTCGATGGCATTGATGCAAATTTCGTCAAATTTTTGCCTAAAAAAGGTTTTATTTACCTAGCATTGAACTTCAACTCGATTTTAAGATTGAACCACTTTCATCATAATGGAAATGAGCTGAAATCATGATCGTGAAACTAAATAAACCAAGCCATCTCGCCTCATCGCACAGACCAATAAGCTTTTAAACAGTTTAGTGAGAGTTACCAAACTCTCACTAAACTGTTTAAAAATTGCTTCTACGAAGAATGTGCCAGTACTAGAAAAAAATGGTATTGTCCCGGAGCACCATTTCACCAGCACAGTGTCATAAAGCATCTTCCAATAGGGTGATTAATTTTGCGCCACCCTGTATAATAGTAAATGTGATCAGAGACGCTTTGGAAAACAAAAAATATTGCTCAACTGTCTTTTTGGATATATAACAGGCTTTTGACAGAGTATGGCATCTAGGTTTGTTTTACAAAATTAAGCGAGTTCTACCATCGCCATTTTATCTACTTCTAAGAAAATGAAATTTCGAATATTTATGAAAATAACGCTGGCATTCCTCAAGGTAGGGCCAGTCTTATACACAATATTTACATCCGATATGCCTGTAGATAGCAACGTCGATATTTACGCCGATGATACATCAATAACTGCAATAAGCGAGAGTCCTTGTGAGGCCTCACATTTTGTTCAAGAAGATATTAAGAAAATCAATGTTAGTCTATAAAGGTTTACACAGATAAATGCGCTCATTTAACATTTACACTGAACTAAATGGCTCTTCGATCTCTAAACATGATTCCATTAAATATCTTGGCATCTTGACAAGCGCTTGACTTGGAAGAACCACATCAAAGCTAAGAGCACACATTTAAATATAAAAACTAAAAACACTATATTTACTACTGGCTCGAAATTCATCATTAAATCTAGAAAACAAATTTCGAATTTATAAAGCTATATTAAAGCCTACTTGGACTTAAGGGATTCAGTTATGGGGTTCGGCCAGTAACTTAAATATTGAAATATTGCAACAATACCAATCCAAAGAATGATAACCAATGCACTATTTTATGTCACCAACAATACATTTCATATAAATCTTTTCATTCCAAAAATTAAGAAAGAAGTGAAAAAATATACGGTTAGATATTATAAGAGACTAAGTCAACATTGTCATCCGTTGGCAATGACATGCACGAAATTAAACGACTAAAAAGATTCCATATCCTTGACTTACCAAGCAGAACTTAAGTTATATGTTATATTAATATGTATAAGTATATTCTGTTGATATTTCGTATAATGAAATCATAAAAATTTTATTCCGTCAAAAATGTTTATATTTTTTGTATTCAATTTGATTTTGTAAATATTATATTAAAACTTTTTAAAGATATTGTCTAATGTTGGAAAGTGAAAACTCAAATAAATTAATTTATCTATTGTAAACCAACAACATCGTTATATTTTCTTTTATTTTCATTTTTTAAACATTCATGTTATACCTTGTATATAGTCTAATGTTATTCTGCTTCGGTTCCGTTAGCCCGACCATAAACATGACTGAACTCGGTTATCAGGAGGCACCACGTGGAGGTTGAAGTCCACTTGTGTGCTCGATAGAGGTACCGAGAGCCGTCCTGCACTCCAGTTATTCCCCTCTATCAAACAAGCTATGCTTCCCGATTTTGGAACCAACGTAAGCTTTCTGTGGCATGCTTGATACATCGAAATTTGTTTTTATGTAATATCAAGCATTTTATTTTTTATGGATAAGTGATATTGAATATTTAATTGGGCCCATTTCCTTATACATTCCAACTTCTTATCTAAACAAGAGACACATAATTTTAAGGACTCTTTATTACTAATTCACAATTAATTGCCCTATTTTCCAGAACCCAAAATATATCCAGTCTGTGTATTCCTTTCCTGAATATCCCTTCCACAATTGATCTAAAAGTAGAATTATTAAAAGCCCCTGCAATGTTAATAGATGTATAGAAAAATGTTTTTGTATCCTCCAACGCTTTTTTGATTTTACACGCTAGGCTATGTATTGCATTCTCAGTTGATTTGCCTGATTGGTAAGCATATTGTTTAATATGGAAAGGTATACCGTCCAATGATAATAGCATGAATGAAGTTAGGCTAATGGGCCAGAAAGCTTTTGGCGTGTGATCTGCATTTTTTTCCTACTATTGGTATGAAAACTACCATAGCCTTCTTCCAACGTTTAGGAACAATACATAATTCTAAGCATATCCTAAATATATTAGTTAATGTCGGTGCCAATATATCAACTCCTTGCCGAAGTAGGGAGGGTTGTATGTTATGCACGTTATGGAGATTTAAATGGGCTGAAGATTTTACGAGCCAGTTAGAGTTCCCTACTTGTGGAAATCAAAGACTGAGTGCCCTCGATAGTTCTACTGAATCTTCACAAGTGACACAGCCTGGAATTGAGACATTCTGTAAAATTTCCGTCTGTCTTAAGTGTAGAAAGATCATTCAAATCTTTATTGAGTGATTTCTGCAGTCTTGTATCTGCTGGGAGTGATTTAATCCCCTTGTAGTGCTTCCTGCAGGATTCAATTCTAGATGTTCTCAGCTCATTATTATAGGTCGTTAGAGCAAACTTGTAGGATGCCCAATCGCCATTAGACTTGACTCTATTATATAACTGACGGGCTTTCTTGCGCAGCTCGTTTAATTGCCCACTCCACCATGTAATGTTTCTAAAACGTTTCTTCACTACCAGTTTGCAACTTTCTAAATTGTTAACTTTCAGATTCAGTTCCTGATAGTTAGTAACTTTTCCCTTAGGTTTCCTATGTTTTGTCCTAGGTAGAAGTTGTAAGCGACCAATTGCTTTTTCTAACATTTCTAATTTCAAAGATGTCTTCAACTTCCCCTTTCTGATCAAAGCATCGATGATCTGGCAAGGAGACTTCATTAAACACCTACCAAATTGAGATGTTATTTTATATAAAAGAACTTGAAAGAGTAAGATCTAACACCTTCCCCCATATTGGATACTCTACTTGTGTATTTACATCCGCGCTTTCACATACCGTGTGATGTGCATGACCCATTGCAAGTTAAGAAACTTGCAGTATTAAACTAGCTGCAGCAGTTCGCGTGTTACCGCTGGCATGGTGGAGATTAATTTGGAGACAGCTAAGCCGACTCCAAGTTGGCGGCTTCTGTGGTGGAGCCTGGGACATTATATCCCAGACCAGCCCCTCTGGACCTTACCACCATTTGCAAAGCTATTGCAATCTCTGGGTCTTTCTTTTCCCATTTTCTGAGCCAACCAGTGTTAGCAGAGGGTTTGGCATGTGTTTTGCCTTTATCTGCACTTGGTGCAGAATTTACGATACAACCTTTCGAGGATACACCTCTGTACTATTCCAATTTCCTCCGTAGACCATATTGCCTCTGGGAAATTTCTGGGTATTATTTCGATCTTCTTGGCGATGATAGGTTCTGCTAGAGTAGGCTTTCAACAGGAAATCTCCGAGAGGGCGTCTTGAAAGGCCACTTCTTTAACAGCCACCGTCTCAACCTTGCTGGGACTAGGCTTGTTCACAGGCTCGGTTTCCACTTCCTTCATCTTACCACAAGACAAAAAAGCTTGCGCAAAGGGGACACTGTTGACACGTTATCATTAATTTTGTTGCCCTCTGATGTGAATCGCTTTTTAGGCTTGGAAGTCGATATCGTCGTGTAACTATCCGACCATGAATGTTTCGGGGTCATTTGCCCTTCGGCAGGCACAACTGATGGTTTTACTGCCATGGACCGAGTTGTTTCAAGCGTCTTTTGCGTCCGAAGCCAGACAGATGTACCCTGTTTTTTTTTGTTGGAGCAAGCTCACTGGCATAGCTGTTCCATCGTGAGTTCAGGGGATTTGTTTTAGATCACTAGGTCTGTTCACACTACAGACTGTCAAGACAATGCCTCGACGATTTGAAGTGTAAAGAAACGGTAACAGGAAGTTTTCATTCTCCACCGCCCGACTATCAGGTAACTTAGATTCAGTAGAGACATGACGTACTAGAAATAAGCCATAGGTCACAAGGATAGCAGCACTTCCCTGAAGTGCTGACCAGCTCCTTGCTCATTAAGACTTTTTTACAGTCAATTAACGACTAACCAGGAATCGTAGAAAACTAATTTCTACCTGCGCAATGGATGTAGTACTTAGTTTAGGTGCTGCTGGCTGGCAAAAATCCTCAACTGAACCCTCCTCGAGGGTGCCGGCTGGTAATAGATACCACAGACACTCCATTTTGAGCATTTTTCTATTGTGGAGGGTATCTAGCTAAAATAGGTATGCATAGTTTGATTTTCGTTACTCTTTTATAGTACAGCATCAAGAAATGCACTCTTATTGTGGTTGGAGTTAAAGGGCTGGATCAAGGTGTCGCGCGACCCGTGCCGATGATCAACCTGGCTGAGAGCCCTTTCTAAAAAATAGCTCAGTCTCAAACGGGGCTTACGGATACCTGGCGCCCTTCGTAATAACTAGCCTTACCTGCGTATTTCGGATCTCTGCGCAGGTGGACCGCTCTTTCTCCGACACTCGTGGGATTTAACATGAATAATACGAATAATAAAAACAACAAAAACAACAAGGAAGCCGGTTCTTCCGTTAATAAACCGGATGGAGCCTCAAGCTCCGTGAAAAGGGCAGGGTTTCAACGAGCTCTAATACTGCTACTACAAGGACAGGAGCCAAGCTTGGTTTGAGTAGTTCGGCAGGTAGTAAACGGCTGGCAATAATCAGCCTCAACCAGCCAATAGTGGCACCGCAAAATGGCCTACCATGAGGCTAAGCGATCCCAATAAAGCGGGTTACCAGGAGCGGCGCACTGCCGCCAGGTTACTCGCGAGGGCACAAAAGACTCCCCCAACAAGAGCTGACCAAAGAGCTGAAGGAGTCGATTGAATGGGCGAAGCTAGTGCTGCCTACTTTTCAACTCGAGCGTCCGGAAACATCTGCTCCGAAAAGACAGAGGTCGACCAAGGGATAAAAGCCCGCTGCCAAGAGGGTAAAGACGCAAGGCGTTACCCCACGTAAATCGTTCGCGGAAATGATGCGGAGAGGAAAATCCCAAGACAACAGTGGAATTGGGTGCAAGCTGCGCTAGCAAAGGTAGCCATGGAAGTGCCATTAAGCAATCCGGGCCCACCAAGGCGAGATTAAAATGATTGCTTGCGACGACGAAAGGTCAGAAGAGCTGTATAAAGAAGCTATTAGTAGAGTTGGTGAGGTTTATCCTGGGGCCAAGTTGGTAGTGGTTGAGAAGAGGGATATCCCGTCTCGACCACGAGCCAGGGTTTGGTTACCATCTAGCCCCTCTGAACTGAACCAAATCATGCAGTTGTTAAAGGCATGTAATCCAAGTCTCCCGACGGAAAAATAGAGCTTGGTTAAAACATTTGCACAGAGCGCGGAAACTGACGTGGAGACTAAGAAGGCCACGATACAGGTACTGCTTCTTTTATCAGACGACTCGATAGAACCGTTGGCAAAAAGCGACGGTGAGATAAATTACGGCTTCGGTAAGGTGAAGATAAATATTTACCAAGCCGATACGACAGAACATCTAGCGTCAAAAGATGAAGATGTAGAAAACGAAGTGAAATCCGACGGCGAAAGCATTGGACACGCTTCTAATGAGTCAGATGCGACAGCTGGACTCATAAGAATGCTCTCTGAGAAGGAGCTACTAGGTGAGGATGACACTGACGATACTCTGACTGATGCGTCTTCTTCAAATAAACCTTCACCACAGTAAGGTTGCTACGGCAGCCCTCCTTACCCGCGTGGCAGACGTCCAGCCTGATTTTGTCCTCATTCAGGAGCCATGGGTTAATGGGGGGCGTATATGCGGGTTGAGAACTCCTGGATATAATGTTAATACAGCCACTTGTGATGGTAAGATACGGACATGTATAATGTCCAAAGTACACCTTAACGTTTTCTTAATTCATAATTTTAGTAACGAAGATATAACAACTATAAGTTGGGAAACAGGCGGAAGCGGTTACCGACTTGCATCAATCTATCTGGCTTACGACGCTCCAATACCATAGCAGCTGTTAACAGAGCTGGTTTCGGATAGCGAAGCCTCCAAGTGCAGACTAATACTAGGAGGTGACGCAAATGCACATCATACAACGTGAGGTAGCTCAAATATTAAGAACGAGGTGAGTTACTCTTGAATTATATTCTCAATAAGAGGTTACTGATATGTAACCAGGGCAATGAACCTACCTTTATAATAAGGAATCGTCAGTAGGTTCTTGACATCACCTTAATTTCAGACCTCCTAATAAACAAGGTGGTCCACTGGAGGGTGCTAGATGATCACTCTTTTTTGAATCACCGGTATATTGAATTCATTTTAGAAGAGGAATCTCCTCGTATAATCCCAATTAGGAATTTTAGGAAAACAGACTGGCAAGTGCACAAATTAAAATAAAAAAGAAAAAGAACAACGAAACGCACACACACAGCAGCATCCTTGGACGGACATTCCTGGATTTTTCCCCCAACAAATAACGAGACACAAACAAACATTTTTTTAATATTGTTGTAATTTTTATTAAATTTACTAGCGAATGCCTGGCATGCGTTGCAATGCCACTTAAAAAAAATGGTAGCAGAACTTCCCGGTACTTCCGTTAGTAACGGAACTTCCCGGTACTCCCGTTAGTTATCGGATCTTCCCGGTACTCACCGTTGTAGCGATTCTGAGTTACGGCTGTGAAATTATCGGCATACAAACTCAGAAACAAAATCCCAAATTTTTAGGAGCAATATTAGCAATGTCATCGTATATTTTCATTTAATTAAACAAATTGTGGGCGTAATTAGTGGGCGTGGACAATTTTGTATATCCTGTTATTCTTCCCGGTGCATCCCGTTACAAGTTTTCTATATAGCGCATCAAGTTCCTGAGCAATGATGGTAGGCGTAAAATTGACCCACCCTGTTTTTAAAAGTGGGCGTTAAATTGGGAAGTTATCGACAGTGCCAATACAAACTCATATACCAAATTTCAGATTTCATGCCACAATTTTGGGGTTCGTGTATTTCCATGCGATACAGAAATTTTTTACGGAGATTATCTCTCATGGCCCACATTTCGAGACATGTTTACGTCTGTTTATATTGTAAATGCAAGATTATCCCCGGTCGAGAAACTGGAGCATTTGAATCAGAAGACAAGGGGTGAAGCAAAGGACATTGTAAGCAAATCTCCGCTTACTAATGAAGGTTTTGCATTGGCCTGGAAAAATTTATCGGATCGATTTGAAAATAAGCGTTTCCTGGTAAATAGCCAGCTTAAAATTCTTTTTAGCCTTCAGTCTATTTCGGTTGAATCTGGTATTGACATTAAAAAGTTACAACGAGATATCAACAACTGTTAAAAATGCACAGCATCGATATAGGAAACTGGAAAGCTATTTTAGTATTTCTTTGCTCTACCCGGTTACCTGGTGCTACTCTAGCGTGGTGGGAGCAGTCTATTGAGATGAGTTCGGAAATTCATAAATGGTCCATCATGAACTCGTTTCTGACTCGTCGTTTCAGGACATTAGAAACAGTGTTAGATCTGCAAGGAGTATCAACTTCTAAGCCAGCAGTGAAAAATACAGATGTATCGTTCAATTCTTCGAATAAGAATGTGAAAACTTATCAAGCAAAAATATCACATTTCGATTGTCGACTTTGCTCTTGCAAACAACATTCCTTAAAGTCGTGCCCCAAATTTTCGAATATGAAACCGGTTGATCGTTTTTGGCAAGTAAAAAAATTAAAACTTTGTTTGAATTGTCTTGCCTATTCGCATTTGTTGAAAGACTGCAAGAGTACTTACAATTGCTCAGTATGTAAGCAGCGACATCACTCACTTTTGCATCGTGGGACTTCAGATACACCCCTTAGTTCTAACCCCTTTCGAAATGTATCTGAAGGCAATTCTCGACCCACGACTCCTGTTCGCGCAAACACGCAAAGTCATACAGTTAAAATACATACAGCTCCATCAACGGTTGAAATTAAAAGTATTAATTCGGCTTTTGCATCTTCTGCCAAAATCGTCATCTTGGGCACGGCTATGGTTAACATTTGCCACTTAGGGTCAGTATATACCGCCAGAGCACTAATCGATTCTGGCTCTGAAGGTACTTTTATTTCTGAGCGTATCCGAAAATTACTTAAGCTACCAGTTAAGAAAGTCAACGCGCAAGTTTCAGGTCTAAATAATGCTATTTCAGCTCGAGTGCAATTTTGTTTTAAGTTCACCCACAAATCCTCAGCTACAAATTGAATCTTCAGCTTTGGTGATTCCACATCTTACTTCACTTGATCTTTCGTTTGGCGACACTTTTCGAGGCATGCAACTTGCTGATGTCAATTTTTTAAAAAGTAATCATGTCGATGTTTTGATTGGTGGAGATATTTATCCATCAATTGTTCTTGAAGGTCTCGAAAAGAATATTCTCGGTTCTTTAATTGCCCAAGAAACCGTGTTTGGTTGGATTCTTACCGGTCCACTACCAAATGAAAAAATTTCTAGTTTTTCTACATGCGTTTCATTTTTTAACGAAGTCTCTTTGGATAAGCAGATTCCGCGCTTTTTAAATATACGACAAAACGTGATTCTAGCGGTCGTTATATAGTTTCACTCCCCTTTTAGCCTCAGTTCACAAACAATCTTGTTTTAGGTAATTCTCGTTCGATTGCTCAAAAACAATTTCTTAGAAACGAAACGAATCTCCTAAGCAATCCACATTTTAAAGCTCAATATGATCAAGTGGTAAATGAGTATGTGCATTTGAATCATATGAAGGAAGTGTCAGTACCAACTTTTGTACAAACACCAACTCATTTTTATTTACCACACCACGCTGTGATTAAGCCTGAAAGCACCTCTACCAAGGTGCGTGTTGTTTTTAACGCATCTAGTCGTTCGTCAATTGGTGTGAGCCTTAATGATGTTCTCTATACTGGTCCGGTGCTACAGGCTGATCTAATGCTATTGGTTTTAAAGTGGCGTTTTTCCGTTATGTTTTTAATGGTGACATCGAAAAAATGTATCGACAGATTTTGGTCGATTCTAGTCACACCCCTTTTGAATTAAAAACAGTAACATTTGGTGTTAATTGTGCGCCATATCTTGCAATACGCACGCTTCACCAATTAGCTGATGATGTGCAAGACAAACTCCCCCTTGCTTCTAAAATTCTTCGTCACATGATGTATGTTGATGATGCATTACCTGGACCCCATGATATTTTAACCGCTATCGCTTCTCGTGATAAGCTTGAATCTGCTCTTGATTCTGCTGGTTTTTCGATGCGAAAGTGGACTTCAAATTGTGAAGACCTCTTAAAGGGCCTAATAGCCGATCATCTGTTTAATAAAGATTTTTTTTTAAATCGACGATTCTAGTAACGTGAAGACGCTAGGAATTCGTTGGAATGCCAAATCCGACACATTTTATTTCACTACCACCCCTTTCAATCTTCGTAAATCTTTCACTAAACGAGAAAACCTATCGATAATTGCTCGTTTATTTGATCCTGCCGGCTGGTTATCACCAATTGTCATTTCTGCAAAAATTTTGATGCAGAAAGTTTGGATGACAAAAATGGTGGTATGGACCATCTTGGTTGACAGAAGAAATCTCTAAGTTCCCTAAAGACTTTTTTGAGCGTCAAAATTTTGAACTTCTTTGTCAGAAAAGCCGGTAAAATCATTTTTACATATTTTGTTCATTTTGAAGACGTGCTGGAGAGATTTTTGTTGTTGCAACGAGCACTTCGAGTATTGTGCTACGTTTTTCGTTGTCTACATCGCTCCCGGTCTCGTATTTTGTTTGAAACTTTGGATATTTCGAGTGACGAAATAAAAACTGTGAAAATTCGTCTTATGTTGATTTGCCAACAGGTTCATTTTGTGTCCGAGTATCATGATTTGTCTGAGAAACGTCAAATTAACTCTTACAGTAGTTTGGCTTCATCGAACCCCTTTTTAGATGGCCTAAAATTGCTTCGATGTAATAGAAAAATTACTTCAGCCCCAGGATTATCGTACGACGAACGGCACTTAATTTTTTTGCCATACAATTGTATTTTTACTCTCTTGCTGGTTCGTTTTTTGCATGAGATATCGTTGCATGGAGGAAATAAACTGATGCTGAATCTGGTAAAGATGCAGTTTTATGTACCAAACGTGAAAAGAATGATCAGGTCCAATATTAACAACAGTAAAACGTGCGTAGTTCAGCGAAAAACGACAAGAACTCAACTCATGGCAGCTTTACCCCTTGAACGAGTAACGCTATCTCGGCCATTTTCTTGTACCGGTGTAGATTTCGCTGGACCTTTCGCCATAAAAAACTATACTGGTCGCGCTTGCCTTATAACGTAAGGATATGTCTGCATATTTGTTTGTTTCGCGACTAAGGCAATCCATTTAGAAGCGACTAGTGATGTGTCTACAACTACGTTTTTAGCCGCATTTTCTCGTTTTGTGGCCCGGCGCGGATGTCCAGCAAAAATGGTTTTGGATAAGTAATGGAACCAACTTCGTTGGAGCTTCAAAGGTTTTAAAGCAGGATTTTGTCCGATTTCTTTGTGCTTCAAAGAATTTAGTGACATCACAATTCACTCATCAAAACATTTCGTGGCATTTTATCCCGGCTGGATCTCCTCATATGGGTGGTTTGTGGGAAGCGAATAGCTGGCAATATGAGGTAAACTTTTGAAGAATTTTCAACCCTTTTGAATCGTATAGATGGTTGTCTGAACTCGCGACCTCTGAGCTCACTGTCCGAAAATCCTTCTGATCTTTCCCCTCTATCACCGGGACACTTTTTGATCCTGTTAGCTCCTGTTGAACCTGAAATTTCAGAAATAGGTGGTTAAAGATCAAAGCCCTAGCCCAATTATTTTGTCATCGTTGGAAATCCGAATATCTGAAGGAGCTTCGCAAGAGATACAAGTGGCAGTTTCCGAAGAAAGGAGGACGTCAAAGTAAACGATTTGGTAGTGATTCGCGATGAGAATCTGCCCCCAACTGATTGGAGACTAGGACGCGTAATGAAGGTGCATCTAAGAAAGGATGGACAAGTCCGGTTTGCTGATGTCCGAACAGAACGAGGCACCATAACACGAGCCGTCGTCAAACTTGTAGTTCTCCCTTCGTCGTAATAATCTTTACTTCGTTCTCTTTTCTGTTCTTCTATTTAATATATGTTATGTCCTTTCTTCGATTTTCAGCAAAAATGGTTAAAACAAATAAATACGTCGAGCGTCGCAGCCAAATCCCCAGTGTCAATAAGATGGAATGCCGTATCTGCAAGGAGGACCATCCGTTACGTTTTTGCCGCATTTTTCTACGAATGGAGCATGCAAAACGTCTTCGAGCAGTTCTTATGTACCGTCATTGCATTTGTTGCTTGGCGTATAACCACATGCGCAAAGACTGCGGTAGCAAGGCCAGGTGCCGCGACTGTAAGGGTGATCATCATATGTTGTTGCATGATGTCTCCCGGCCGACAAATCGTTTCCAGCCAAAAGAACGTAGTCCTCCTCGAAATGTAAAGGGAACTCGTCCGTCTCCATGCGCGAGTAAATGAAGTTCTAGCAGCTCTCACATTTCGAAGGAACCTCGTCCGTCTCCAAGCGCAAAGTCTACCAGCGCTAGTCACTTTAAAAATGCGAAGGGACCTCACCCGTCTCCATGCGCGAGTGCTAGTAGCTCTAGTCGGGCTGAAAATGCGTCTAAAAAGGGATCTCGTCCGTCTCAAGGCGCGCGAGATCTGTCAAAACCAACGATTTGCAGAGCCACGTACCACCAATGTCGCGCCTACTCTTTATTTGCAGCGTGTCATTAAGCTGCAGCCTACCGCGATTGTCAAGGTGGTCATCGATGTAAAATTCCAATACGTGCGCTCATCGATCAATGCGCAGATTCTTCGTGCGTTTCAAAAAAGTTGCTGCAACGCCTGAACTTGCGGACGACAAGGATGGGAGATAATGAGGTATGCATGCTGTCTATGCGATCGAATTTAGACCTCAACAGGACCATTGAAGCGCTTGTCCATGTGACGCCTAATTTTTCGAAGCTTACACCTATCCAATCTGTTGACTCTCGCATCCGCGAAAATTACCTAGGGATTGTACTCGCGGACCCCGATTTTTTTCTTTCTGCGCCAGTGGAAATTGTTCTTGGTGTCGACGTGTATTCAAAAATAGTTCTCAAAGGAGTGATTGGTGGTACACTAGGACAACCGTTGGGGTAGAGCACTATTTTCGGCTATATTATGTCTGGTTCCTGCACTGTTTACTTTGTTTTGGCTGCACTCTATTTCATTTTGTTTGTGATAAAGTTTCTTTTTGGATTTGTTTATATTTGTAAGATGAAGTTTGGCAAAGTTTCTTGAATTATTTTTTTGTCACCGCAAGTCACAAATAAAGTGTAACTCATGAATTTTTAGAAAAACATAACTATTTTTTTTTATTATTTTCAGCACCTATTTATTAAGATTTTATATTTTATTGCAGCGATTCTGCAAGGCGGGCGCTTGCACTTTTATATTTTTTAAACTGTTCGATTGAGAAAATTCCATTTTTTAAATGCACAGGGCGCATAGAAATTTTCTCAATCGAATGTGTCATTTTTGATCGTAAGTGCAATTTTGATGTATTTTTGTTTTTGTAAAAATAACACTTTTGATTTGAAAGAAAAGCTGCACAGACGTCCTTTTTTGATTTTTTGATAACTTCAACTTGGAAGACAACCCCAGCACTCGATTTTTTAATTTCTGTTTTGGCTTTAATTTTAGCGATCACGGTATGTGTTGTTATTTGATAGCTTAAAGTTTTGTGGATTATTCTTGTAATTGTATATGTTGAAGTTGTTGCGGTTATTGCCCCTGTAACTATTGTTTTTGTTTTGCTTACTACGTGCATTGTTGTTGTATTGGTTTGAATTTCTATTCCATTGACCATGATTGGGATATGATTTGTGATAGGTCATGACAGTATTTGCATTTGAACTTTGTTCACTTTCGATTTCAATTGCAAATTCTACTGCTTCTATTAAATCTTTTGACCTAGCAGCGAAAATTGTTGGTTTTAACTCATCATTCAATCCTTTTTTAAAAGTATCGAAAGCTAACTTGTTGTTTATTTTTATTATGCAATTTTTTTCCGATTCTGATGCGCTTATTCCCAGCTCTTCTATTCTTATTTTATTTAGATCATCTATTAAACTTATATTTTATTTTCTGAACGAATTAATTGATGTCTTACCTTGATATAAACAACTGAGTTTTTTTTATATCTTTTCTGCAAGATACTGCTTAAGGTTTTAAAATCTTCTGGTTTCTGTTTTCAGTATTTTCTTAGTTTTTATACTTGACACAATTTTCTGTGGCACTAATTTAATTTTATAATGCCGCTACGTCTGTAGATATCGATGACGTGTAGAAATTTTATAACGGCGTAGTCGTTTTGGGTTGTTACTGCTAAGAGCGGAGCGCTAGGGCTCCATCGTGGTATCTCGTACTCTTAGCACTGTGTCGAAGTTGGAGAGAAGAGGGGAGCGAATATTTAAAGGAAGATCTCTTAAATTTCGTCTTGTACGGTTCGCAGTGAGAGAGAGCGCAAGCATTCAAGAAGATATCTCTTGAATTTTTTCTTGTCCGGTACGCAGTTAGAAGAAGGGAGACAGCGAAATTAAAAAGAGGGGGAGAGCGAATATTCAAGCCAAAGTCTCTTGAATTTCGTCTCGTACGGTAAGCAGAGGGAGAGAGAGAGCAAGCGACCAAGGAAATAAGCTCTTGACCGATGCGTTCAATGCCTCTTTAATTTCGACTCACACAGTACAAAACTGGAATAAGAGCAAGAGGGCAGAATTCAAGGAAAAATCTCTTGAAAACACGAAGCGCTCCTGCTAGTTTTTCTTAATAATTCTAAGCTATATCTTTTAAATTATTAAACCAGTTAATTCTTACCTTTCCTTATTGGTCAGTTGGAATGTTTTTCCGCTGGTGAACTGATAACGACTGCTGTTCGGCACTGACTGAATTTTCTATGATTTGTTTATTCAAGCAAAAACTCCTTCCTACTTAGGGTGTTGTCCCCACGGGTTTTTTTTATCCGTAACTTGTCAATGTTGCCAACTTCGATTTTATTAACTGTAACTTGTCAACCGCATTGGTTGTATTTGGAAATTAATGCTACACATTTACTAACTGGTTATATTAGTATGTCTACAATTACATAACTAAATACTAACTACTGATTTGAAACGTTTTATAAATTCATATTTCTCTTGATTGAATTAATACTAGATTTACATTGTATTAAAATAAAGATATTAAAAATGCGGTGGCTTGGGTGGATCTCCAAAACATCCAAAACAAAACAAGAAGCCACAGCTCGAAGAGGGCACCGGCGCAGGAAGTTCCAATTTAGAAAAAATAAGGAAAAAACAAAAAAACCAATGTTTTGATCGTTATAATAAGCAGATTTATTTTCCGTGTTGTTACCTTTGCGGTTCCGATAAGAGTATGATCTCTAAATCAAGCGACAAAACAAAAGCCGTAATAAAAAATAACAACAAATTTAAGAAATAATGATATTTACAGTGGCCGAAGTGCCAACTGTAAATATTAATAAAAAATAAATACAATTTCAAATTTGTAGAAAGAAAAAATAATATTTACGACGTTTGGCGTAAACAGATATATTCAAAATATAATTCATTTTATAATTAAACTTTTTTTCATTAAGGTAATAAATTAAAAATCGAAATAATAATAATAAAAGAAACTTGTAAAACAGAAAAATATAATTAAAATGTGTGAGCACAAACGACGGAAGAACTTGTGTCCTCACAACATATGAATGGAGGTTTGAGATGCGAAATTGGGTATCAAATTCGCAGGCCTCGGCGTGGAATCAATCACAATCCTGAACCTCGACAAAAACATAGCCACTTTAAAGGTGCTCGGAATGTGGTGGAATGCGTCAGAGGATTGTTTTATATTTCGAGTGACGAAGCGCTACAAAAATTTGGAAATTCTACTTGGAAAGCGACGTCCTACTAAGAGAGAAGTTCTCAGTCTTATGATAACCATTTTCGACCCGCTTGGTCTTTTAGATTTATATGTCATGTACGCAAAAATACTACTTTAACAGATTTGGAGGTCAAAGCGTGTGTTGTATATTGGCTTATTCGCATGAAGCGGATTGTAATTATTGTCGAATACAATGAACTCAAAAAATTGCAAGCAATGCGGAAATAGCAATTTTTTGTAAACAAATAAATCGTAACCGACTTATGATTGCAATCAGCTGAATATGCATAAGTAAATATGAAGAATTAGGTCAACCAATGCAGAAGCCGCGATCGATTCTCGGTCAAGCTTTTAGTTTTTATTGGCCTAGGTTAGGAGCGGGTTACGAAGAGTAAAACGTAACCACTGGGCGTTGCCAAAGATAAGTAGGTTTATTTAGATTTTGGTTTGGATAGAAATTGCAGTCTTTAGTAGTTCGTGTTAAGTGTAAGATCGACTGAGCAAGTGAGCTCAGTCTTAATAATTAATAAACGAAACGAAAAAGTGAATATTGTTGAAGTTATTAATTAAATTCGGAGGACGATTAATTCAAACGGAAAAACGCTTTTTTCCCCCAGAAGGTAAATTTAAGATTTACAACACGTGCGTGGGATGAAGAAATTCATGACGACGAAAATGTAAAGTGGATCCGCTGGTTACGTTGCTTGCCTGAGGTTGAAAACCTGAGAATATCCCGTTGTTATTTAAAATATAGCAGTAATCTGAACTAGAATTGCACATATTTGTTGACGCAAGTTTAAATGGAGACGCTGCAGTGAGTAATATTCGTTGCTCATACGCGCACGCTATTAGATGTTCTCTCAGTAAGTCTAGAGTTGCGCCATTAAAAGCAATGTCAACTCCCCGTCTTGAATTTCAAGCTGCGGTACTTGCAGCCCGATTCGCTCAAAGTCTCGTAAACACTCACTCACTTCGCTTTTCAATGCTCGTCTTTTGGTCGGATTCTATAAATGTGTTGTCGTGGCTACGATCCGATCATAGGCGTTATCGGCAGTTTGCCGCTTTTTGGGATAGCGAGATATTGGAGTTGACAGAAATGTCTGAATGGAGCTGTATCCCGACAGAAGACAACGTAGCTGATGAAGCAACAAAATGTACAAAAATACCCGACTTCTCGAATACCATTCGATGGCTAAGCGGGATAGCGTTATTAAAGCTACGTAAAAGAAATCGATCTTCACATTCATCAGCTGAAGAACTTCACACAATTTGTTGGTTTACACGTCTCAGGCGGCGTGAACATTGTTTCACTTAATATAAAGCCGGAAAGTTTTTCTACTTGGAAACGGTTCCGTATGACTGCCGCATTTGTAAAGGGTTTTTCAATAAGAGCGCTACAAAAGTTGTTTTTAAATAATACAAAAACGGTTTTGGATATCAATGAAATTCTATATTCCTGTGAAAGTACATTCGATCCCGTTATGTATGGAACTCAATTTCTTTTGCATGGCCACCACAGTCACGCTTGCAGAAGTCTAGACGCTGAACCCAATTTTCGACGGTTTTCAAGCATAAATCGGCTGATACTGCTGCAATTTCACGTTCGCTATTCGTACGAAGTTCATCAATCGTCGCTGGCTTGTTGGCATAGACCTTAGACTTGACGTAGCTCCACAGGAAATAGTCTAACGGCGTCAAATCGCACGACCGAGGCGGTCAATCGATTGGGCCATTTCGTGAGATAGCACGTTTACCAAACATGGTTTCCAATAAATTGATTGTGACATTCGCTGTGTGGCTTGTGGCGCCGTCCAATTGGGGCCAAAAATATTCGGTTATCATTGAACGGTAGCGATTCCCATTCACAGTAACGTGCCGGTCTTGATCATCACGAATCATTTTCAAGTTGTTGCTCAGCCCAATTCACAAACATACGACGCTCCTGGTGGTCAAGCGGCATCAGTTCTTGCGTCAATTTGATCCTGTTAGGATGTAGACCAAGATCTTTTCGAAAAATTCGCCACAACGACATCACAGAGATGCCCAACGCTTGAGAACGACGTGTGAGAGACACATTTGGGCTTTCTTGAACTGGAGCCTCAGCGGCAGAAATATTCTCGACACTACGGGCACTTCTTTGTCTCACTGGCTCGGGAACATTTTGTACCATTCCTGTGGATTCAAATTTTACCACTAGACGCTCAATTGTTGGTCTGGTAGGACGATTATGACGACCATAAATTGGACGTTGCGCTCTTAAAGTTGAGGCCACTGACTCCGAATTTCGGTAGTATCTTTCCATGATGAAATGGCAAACCTTACTGAAGAGAAATGTAAAGAGAGCGGGAAAAAATATGACGTCCTTTGCTGTCCCTATCGGTCTACTTTTGAAAAACCCATTAATTTCATAAAATTGTAATCTTAATATTTTAAGAGAAAGTGTGAATAAGTATTTTGATGCTAGAAGGCTACTTAAGTAAATTATAATATTTAATAATATTTGAAATAATTAACAGAAATTTTTAAATAAAACATTAAAATCAGCCTGCATTTTTTACACTTTCCTCTAACCATGATTGCATTTACTACGAGTGACTGGGCAAGAATTCACGAAAGCCTTTTCGAATTGATCTGGTGGGGATAGAGAAAGAGGTGATAACCTGCCCAGTGAGGAGTTCACGGAATTGCGGATTTTTTTCCAGTTAATACTTTTTGGATTAAAATAAATAGGTGGGCAATCAATTTTGAGATCAAGACTTAAAAGTATTCTAACTTCTTCTGGTGGAGCAGGAAGGTCATGCGCAAGGATTTATAATTACACAAGATCTAGGTTTACCTGCGTCTTTCTTGTAGTATAGTAGGTAGTTGCTATCCGTAAAACCTCTGATTCTACTTCTGTTCACCCAGGGCTCGATGTCTATGCCTTCCATCCTGAGGGAGACACCTTGATTTTCTGTAGCATATTTCGAGTGCTACATATTAATCTACACGGCGCACGTTGCCTTGCAATAACCTTGGCTGGAATGGCTGTGATGCTCAAATCCTTCCAGACATTGCAGAGCTTGGCAATACTTTTCTCAAGGCGTCCCCATTCTACAGCCTCTGACTATCTTCGAGGAGTCGAAGTCAGGTGGAGGATCACCCTTGTTGAAGAGAGAGTTATTCATTACGTCTTCAGCAAGTTTGGCCTCCAACTCACTCCACCTCATTTATGCGTCTGTCGTTGTTGGTCTTAGTGTCTATCAGCTCCAGGAGAAGAGGATCCCTTGCCACTTCGCTAAACGTTTTAGATGTCTTTTTAGAGGAAGCTGAGTTAGACGCCGCGCTGGAGTCCTTCGCCCTCTTCGACTCCCGCGTGGATTCCTTAAAGGAAGGGTCGTCTTCGTCGCTTCGTTTGGTACCTCCAGCGCTTTGGTGGAGATACTGGCAGCCTCATTCTTTACAATCTTGCTCAGAATAAAGAGTGCCTTTTGGTATCTTGTCATAGAGAGGATCCCGAATTTTTTTTTAGATTTTTGTATTTTTTTCAGTATTTGGCTTTCACTATTACTCAGAAGGTTTTTCTGACGGTGGTTCTACATATAACCAGGATTGCCGTCTTCAATTGTGATCTCCTGACTGGAGGCCAAGAGAGCGTCTTCAGACTTAGGACTGGGGGGTTTTGGATAAATCCGAGGTTGATTTTATATTATTCATTTCAACTGTAAGTCGTCTACTGACTGTTGAAACATTCAGTCGATTTTGTGCGCTAGTTCCGAATAAACAAAGTTTACAAAAAACACAATTACAAGCCTGTGCAAGCTGTGGACGGCACAGCAGCAGAACAAAAACATTACTGAAAAAAATGATCCACCTGATGAAACAACAAAAAACAACAACAACTTCTCATTTGAAGATAGCGAATTGTCTGACAATTGTGATGCGAGCTGGCAGCAAGCAAACGGTACCTGCAAGGCCTCCAAATCAACATTAGAAGAAGATTCAAGTGCTTGATAGCAACTGGTTTGCATGGAACCTTTGTCCGTTTCGGTAGATATTGAACTAGATATGAATAATAAGACGATTTACAATATCAAACACATAAACAATGATGTGATTTTAGAAAGAAAAACTACTGATAAAGTGCACTGTCGAATGCCTTATAAATGCGTAAAATGTGGTTTAGGACATTCCACAGATTTGTGTCCAAAAGAAACAAGTTCCACACCTAAATGTGTCAACTGTCTGCAAAATCACACATCAAACTAAAAAGGTTGCCTAATTTATCAAGAATTGGTTGAGAAAAAGCAACAAAACTTCAAACAAAGTAATCAAAAATCCACCTGTTTTAATACGAATGCAAAGGAGTTTCCCCAGCTACCTATCCACGGTAATGGTACCAATTTTCGCGATGAAATCACCAGAAAAATTTCATACTCCCATATTTCAAGAGGAATAGAGCAATATAAAAAGCCATTTAAAAAAATAAAATCTTTGATAAATAAACAAATTGAGTTGACTAACACTCTACTTAACATGATGTTCATTCTTATTATTCTAATAAAATCCACTATACTCTACAGTACTCTGGATGGATTTCAAAAGCCCTATCTACAAGCTACATGTATTAGAATAAAATGTAACAACAACGATATAACTTTTGGTTCTGTTTACTTTCCGCCGCGGCGATTTCAACCGGGAATCCTACTTATTGGCCTTCGGATCCACACAAAATTCCGGACTTACTGGACTTCGCTGTCTAATCTACTTCAAATCATGTCCTAAATGAGGTAGATTCTTATGATCTTAGCTCTGACCATTCTCCTGTAATTGTTAATTACTCCACCTATCGACATCAAACTGATTACAGAAAAAAGCTGTTGACATTAAGATCAAGTAACACTGATTTTCAATATTGGATAGATAAAAACATCAAGTTGAATATAAGTTTAATAAGTGCTCTGGAGCTAGATAATGCTGTGGAATCTTTTATAAAACTTATTCATGAAGCTATATTTTTATCTACACCTTAACCCAATCAAAGAAACAATATGATAATATCTTCTAAGATCAGAATAATATAATGATAAACGAAGTTTATTGTTTTAAAATAATTAACTTTATTTTTTATTATAGATTATTTGATTTTTGTTGGAATTGGCCGAGGCCACGAATTCCGGGAGAGTTGGAGATAGCTTAATTGGGACGAAGCCCAAGAGCATATCAGCTCAACTCTGAATTCTTTAGTTTCGGGATCGGCTTTATATAGCAGATTCTCGAAACTTTACAATATTCTCTTCATACTTATTAATATTATTGATAAATCATATTATTATTCATAAATATTGTGCATAGAAAAGGGATAGAAATACCATTGGTGATCGCAACATAATTTGATCAACCAAGGCGCATTTCTATTGGCTAGAACATAAACAAAGAACGAAATAGTAATTGAGTGTAATTCGATCATTGAGTGAAATGCATACATTTTCGTATACAATGCACTTGGTGACGAAAATGTGTCACACGAAATCGAACACCCAAAAACCAAATAGAACTTTGCATATTCACCAAGAGTGTACGCTACACTATAACATTCGGCTTAGTCGCCTAGTGGATACACTACACCCTTACCCTTAAGAGAAAATTATGGGGTTTACAAAAGTTCATAATTTTCTAAAAATTTAAATCTTATTTGTTTATGAAATTATTTTTTTAAAAAGATAAATTTGAGTTTTTATAGTTATAAAATAAGAAAATATAGGATTATTTAAATCATTAACATTTAATAGTTATAGCTATATATACTTTTAAATTTATAATATATCAATAAGTATAGTATGGAATCCATTTATCCCATTCGTAGTCATTAGTCATTGTCAAGAGGTATTCGTTAAGTACCCTGTGGTTACGTTCAAGTGCTCCTATAGTCTCGTGATGATAAGGGGTCGAAAATGTTTGTTTTATTTTTAATAACTCACATACATTTTTCATGAGCTCATTTAAAAATTCCGTTCCCCTATCAGATTTTAACACTTTGAAACAGCCATATCTCAATATGAGTTGTTCTACAAGTGTTTCTGCCACAGTCCGAGTTGCCAAAGGGTGTGCTATTACAAATTTACTCAAGTCGCATTGCATTGTTAAAATATATCTATAACCATTTGAAATTCTTAATGGGCCAACAGTGTCAATCGACACTTTTTCAAAACTCGTGCTTGGAGTGTCAGTAATTACCAAATTTTCTTTAATATGTTTTGTTTGTTTACATTTTTGACATACTTCACAATTGTTTACGAAATTTTTGACCATTCGTCTCAAGTGTTTCCAAATATACTTTTGTTTAAGTTTATTTATAACTTTTGTGATTCCTAAGTGCCCGCCATGCACTGAATTATGATATTCATCAATTAATTTATATTGTAGTAGTTTGTCATCAACATTTTTGGGAGGTACATAAATGAGTATGTTTAAATAGTCATTTGTTTTTTTTATTTTCAACATGGATTTTAAGTTTCTGCTGCAGCTCATTATACATATTTTTCAATGTATGTTTTGGTACAAAATTAAATATTTCATCGTTGTTTTTCAACGCGAGCTCGTTAATTTTCATTGCCTTCATCTTAGATGTCAACTTCTCTAGTGTCAAAACGGATTTTGCTAGATTTTTGCTACATCTCACAATGATATTATTTTTAATTTTTTCAATTTTTGCATCAGTATTATAATTAATTACGAATTTTAAGCCTACGACGTTTCTTATGTCAGATAAGGACGTGCAGTCCCAAATATGAAGTTGATCAGACTCCGATTGGATACTACAGTTCTCCTTTCCGGTAGGTTGTGCACAATTTCGTATCATCCCCCTTGTTACTACTAAAGTTTTCTTGGCGTTATTGTCAGTTTCATTAGGAATCATGTTTTTTTTTTTCTTTTAAATATCTGAATAAACTTTGATACGTGACAAAGCATCTGCATTGGTATTTATTGTACATTATTAATATACGATTTCAAAATCGTATTCGCATATGTCGCAAGAAAAAAAAAATTATAATAAT
Organism: Suillia variegata; assembly: GCA_949127995.1. Lineage (NCBI taxonomy): Eukaryota > Metazoa > Arthropoda > Insecta > Diptera > Heleomyzidae > Suillia > Suillia variegata. The sequence continues at coordinate 26,279,225 of OX421843.1, read as the reverse complement.
ACTATAGTCACCATTCGAATTTTCTGTCCTACTGACCGAAACATTTGCACTGGTGTCAATTAGAAATGAAAGGTTTTTTTTTTTTTCTCCTGCGTCATTGCAGTTAAATGTAAAATAAAATGTTGTTATGTTATCTGATATTTAAAAAAAACAATGCTTAGATTTGTTTTCGGCTGTTTGGAACATTTTCGTGCTCCAAGCCACTGTAATTGTTTAGTACCTGTATACGTCGTGTCTGTTTTCTGTTCGAATTGTTGTTGTAGTTGACATAATTTCTATTTTACAGAATTTCAATTGTTACGGTCATTGTCCTGATTGTTGCGATACGTTATTTTGAATTCTGTTGTTGTTAAAAATATGATTGTATGATTTACTAATACATTCTATACATATACATACTCTATTTATGTGCTTATGCACGTATTTTAATTAATATATTGATTGATTTTATACAGTGTGAATAAGAGAATGATAATAATTAAAATATCAAGAATATAAATAAAATAGTTATCAGCGCCGTCGAGATGATCGCGTCTGATGTAGTCGTTTTCTTATCGACAACATTTAAAGATTTATTCTTCTTTACTGTCTGGGAGTTCTTCTTTAGCTCAGCTTACAACTGCTCGAGCGCATCCCACAAATCAAACGATATTTGAAATGATGGGGGTGGATCTTCGTTGACTTGATATGTCCAATTCGTTGACGTACCCAGCCGATTCGTCCACCGCGCTTTGGGTTTGGTGGCGGCAGCTGGACTCTAGGAATCGCTGTTAGTACGGACTCTTTACTGCGCAATTGGCGCGCCCGATACCCCTGAATGCTGAGCGGCTTTGGTCCTTCCGAAATTGGAGTTAGGACATATGCCGGAGCATCCGTTGGAGGAATCTCGTATTCCGAGTTCATTAAGGCAGGATATTATAGATTATTTGATTTTTGTTGGAATTGGCCGAGGCCACGAATTCCGGGAGAGTTGGAGATAGCTTAATTGGGACGAAGCCCAAGAGCATATCAGCTCAACTCTGAATTCTTTAGTTTCGGGATCGGCTTTATATAGCAGATTCCCGAAACTTTACAATATTCTCTTCATACTTATTAATATTATTGATAAATCATATTATTATTCATAAATATTGTGCATAGAAAAGGGATAGAAATACCATTGGTGATCGCAACATAATTTGATCAACCAAGGCGCATTTCTATTGGCTAGAACATAAACAAAGAACGAAATAGTAATTGAGTGTAATTCGATCATTGAGTGAAATGCATACATTTTCGTATACAATGAACTTGGTGACGAAAATGTGTCACACGAAATCGAACACCCAAAAACCAAATAGAACTTTGCATATTCACCAAGAGTGTACGCTACAGTATAACATTTGGCTTAGTCGCCTAGTGGATACACTACAATAATGTTAAAAAACAAAAGAAGACTACGAAAAATTTGGCAAACAAGTCGCAATCCAACAGATAAAACAGCATTTAATAATGCTTCCAAACAATTAAAAAATCGTTTATCCGAATTGAAGAGTTAATCTGTTGTAGAATTTTTAAAAACCATCAATAAATCTAGGAATCAGGAGCATCAACTTTGGCAAGCTACTAAGTTTCTAAAAAGACCAACAAAACGTAACGAACCAATAAAACATTTCTGGCGAATGGTGTAGATCAGACAAAAGTATTTGCAAATCATCTGAAATACACTTTTCAGACATTTGCATTTAACAGTAGAGCTGGCGTTGTAGAGATTCAGAACTTCTTAGATTGTCCATGTTAAATGGACCTGCCTTTCAAGCATTTTTCGCCGAATGAAATATATAACATTTGAATAACCGAAAATGTCCCAAATTCGATGGCATTGATGCAAATTTCGTCAAATTTTTGCCTAAAAAAGGTTTTATTTACCTAGCATTGAACTTCAACTCGATTTTAAGATTGAACCACTTTCATCATAATGGAAATGAGCTGAAATCATGATCGTGAAACTAAATAAACCAAGCCATCTCGCCTCATCGCACAGACCAATAAGCTTTTAAACAGTTTAGTGAGAGTTACCAAACTCTCACTAAACTGTTTAAAAATTGCTTCTACGAAGAATGTGCCAGTACTAGAAAAAAATGGTATTGTCCCGGAGCACCATTTCACCAGCACAGTGTCATAAAGCATCTTCCAATAGGGTGATTAATTTTGCGCCACCCTGTATAATAGTAAATGTGATCAGAGACGCTTTGGAAAACAAAAAATATTGCTCAACTGTCTTTTTGGATATATAACAGGCTTTTGACAGAGTATGGCATCTAGGTTTGTTTTACAAAATTAAGCGAGTTCTACCATCGCCATTTTATCTACTTCTAAGAAAATGAAATTTCGAATATTTATGAAAATAACGCTGGCATTCCTCAAGGTAGGGCCAGTCTTATACACAATATTTACATCCGATATGCCTGTAGATAGCAACGTCGATATTTACGCCGATGATACATCAATAACTGCAATAAGCGAGAGTCCTTGTGAGGCCTCACATTTTGTTCAAGAAGATATTAAGAAAATCAATGTTAGTCTATAAAGGTTTACACAGATAAATGCGCTCATTTAACATTTACACTGAACTAAATGGCTCTTCGATCTCTAAACATGATTCCATTAAATATCTTGGCATCTTGACAAGCGCTTGACTTGGAAGAACCACATCAAAGCTAAGAGCACACATTTAAATATAAAAACTAAAAACACTATATTTACTACTGGCTCGAAATTCATCATTAAATCTAGAAAACAAATTTCGAATTTATAAAGCTATATTAAAGCCTACTTGGACTTAAGGGATTCAGTTATGGGGTTCGGCCAGTAACTTAAATATTGAAATATTGCAACAATACCAATCCAAAGAATGATAACCAATGCACTATTTTATGTCACCAACAATACATTTCATATAAATCTTTTCATTCCAAAAATTAAGAAAGAAGTGAAAAAATATACGGTTAGATATTATAAGAGACTAAGTCAACATTGTCATCCGTTGGCAATGACATGCACGAAATTAAACGACTAAAAAGATTCCATATCCTTGACTTACCAAGCAGAACTTAAGTTATATGTTATATTAATATGTATAAGTATATTCTGTTGATATTTCGTATAATGAAATCATAAAAATTTTATTCCGTCAAAAATGTTTATATTTTTTGTATTCAATTTGATTTTGTAAATATTATATTAAAACTTTTTAAAGATATTGTCTAATGTTGGAAAGTGAAAACTCAAATAAATTAATTTATCTATTGTAAACCAACAACATCGTTATATTTTCTTTTATTTTCATTTTTTAAACATTCATGTTATACCTTGTATATAGTCTAATGTTATTCTGCTTCGGTTCCGTTAGCCCGACCATAAACATGACTGAACTCGGTTATCAGGAGGCACCACGTGGAGGTTGAAGTCCACTTGTGTGCTCGATAGAGGTACCGAGAGCCGTCCTGCACTCCAGTTATTCCCCTCTATCAAACAAGCTATGCTTCCCGATTTTGGAACCAACGTAAGCTTTCTGTGGCATGCTTGATACATCGAAATTTGTTTTTATGTAATATCAAGCATTTTATTTTTTATGGATAAGTGATATTGAATATTTAATTGGGCCCATTTCCTTATACATTCCAACTTCTTATCTAAACAAGAGACACATAATTTTAAGGACTCTTTATTACTAATTCACAATTAATTGCCCTATTTTCCAGAACCCAAAATATATCCAGTCTGTGTATTCCTTTCCTGAATATCCCTTCCACAATTGATCTAAAAGTAGAATTATTAAAAGCCCCTGCAATGTTAATAGATGTATAGAAAAATGTTTTTGTATCCTCCAACGCTTTTTTGATTTTACACGCTAGGCTATGTATTGCATTCTCAGTTGATTTGCCTGATTGGTAAGCATATTGTTTAATATGGAAAGGTATACCGTCCAATGATAATAGCATGAATGAAGTTAGGCTAATGGGCCAGAAAGCTTTTGGCGTGTGATCTGCATTTTTTTCCTACTATTGGTATGAAAACTACCATAGCCTTCTTCCAACGTTTAGGAACAATACATAATTCTAAGCATATCCTAAATATATTAGTTAATGTCGGTGCCAATATATCAACTCCTTGCCGAAGTAGGGAGGGTTGTATGTTATGCACGTTATGGAGATTTAAATGGGCTGAAGATTTTACGAGCCAGTTAGAGTTCCCTACTTGTGGAAATCAAAGACTGAGTGCCCTCGATAGTTCTACTGAATCTTCACAAGTGACACAGCCTGGAATTGAGACATTCTGTAAAATTTCCGTCTGTCTTAAGTGTAGAAAGATCATTCAAATCTTTATTGAGTGATTTCTGCAGTCTTGTATCTGCTGGGAGTGATTTAATCCCCTTGTAGTGCTTCCTGCAGGATTCAATTCTAGATGTTCTCAGCTCATTATTATAGGTCGTTAGAGCAAACTTGTAGGATGCCCAATCGCCATTAGACTTGACTCTATTATATAACTGACGGGCTTTCTTGCGCAGCTCGTTTAATTGCCCACTCCACCATGTAATGTTTCTAAAACGTTTCTTCACTACCAGTTTGCAACTTTCTAAATTGTTAACTTTCAGATTCAGTTCCTGATAGTTAGTAACTTTTCCCTTAGGTTTCCTATGTTTTGTCCTAGGTAGAAGTTGTAAGCGACCAATTGCTTTTTCTAACATTTCTAATTTCAAAGATGTCTTCAACTTCCCCTTTCTGATCAAAGCATCGATGATCTGGCAAGGAGACTTCATTAAACACCTACCAAATTGAGATGTTATTTTATATAAAAGAACTTGAAAGAGTAAGATCTAACACCTTCCCCCATATTGGATACTCTACTTGTGTATTTACATCCGCGCTTTCACATACCGTGTGATGTGCATGACCCATTGCAAGTTAAGAAACTTGCAGTATTAAACTAGCTGCAGCAGTTCGCGTGTTACCGCTGGCATGGTGGAGATTAATTTGGAGACAGCTAAGCCGACTCCAAGTTGGCGGCTTCTGTGGTGGAGCCTGGGACATTATATCCCAGACCAGCCCCTCTGGACCTTACCACCATTTGCAAAGCTATTGCAATCTCTGGGTCTTTCTTTTCCCATTTTCTGAGCCAACCAGTGTTAGCAGAGGGTTTGGCATGTGTTTTGCCTTTATCTGCACTTGGTGCAGAATTTACGATACAACCTTTCGAGGATACACCTCTGTACTATTCCAATTTCCTCCGTAGACCATATTGCCTCTGGGAAATTTCTGGGTATTATTTCGATCTTCTTGGCGATGATAGGTTCTGCTAGAGTAGGCTTTCAACAGGAAATCTCCGAGAGGGCGTCTTGAAAGGCCACTTCTTTAACAGCCACCGTCTCAACCTTGCTGGGACTAGGCTTGTTCACAGGCTCGGTTTCCACTTCCTTCATCTTACCACAAGACAAAAAAGCTTGCGCAAAGGGGACACTGTTGACACGTTATCATTAATTTTGTTGCCCTCTGATGTGAATCGCTTTTTAGGCTTGGAAGTCGATATCGTCGTGTAACTATCCGACCATGAATGTTTCGGGGTCATTTGCCCTTCGGCAGGCACAACTGATGGTTTTACTGCCATGGACCGAGTTGTTTCAAGCGTCTTTTGCGTCCGAAGCCAGACAGATGTACCCTGTTTTTTTTGTTGGAGCAAGCTCACTGGCATAGCTGTTCCATCGTGAGTTCAGGGGATTTGTTTTAGATCACTAGGTCTGTTCACACTACAGACTGTCAAGACAATGCCTCGACGATTTGAAGTGTAAAGAAACGGTAACAGGAAGTTTTCATTCTCCACCGCCCGACTATCAGGTAACTTAGATTCAGTAGAGACATGACGTACTAGAAATAAGCCATAGGTCACAAGGATAGCAGCACTTCCCTGAAGTGCTGACCAGCTCCTTGCTCATTAAGACTTTTTTACAGTCAATTAACGACTAACCAGGAATCGTAGAAAACTAATTTCTACCTGCGCAATGGATGTAGTACTTAGTTTAGGTGCTGCTGGCTGGCAAAAATCCTCAACTGAACCCTCCTCGAGGGTGCCGGCTGGTAATAGATACCACAGACACTCCATTTTGAGCATTTTTCTATTGTGGAGGGTATCTAGCTAAAATAGGTATGCATAGTTTGATTTTCGTTACTCTTTTATAGTACAGCATCAAGAAATGCACTCTTATTGTGGTTGGAGTTAAAGGGCTGGATCAAGGTGTCGCGCGACCCGTGCCGATGATCAACCTGGCTGAGAGCCCTTTCTAAAAAATAGCTCAGTCTCAAACGGGGCTTACGGATACCTGGCGCCCTTCGTAATAACTAGCCTTACCTGCGTATTTCGGATCTCTGCGCAGGTGGACCGCTCTTTCTCCGACACTCGTGGGATTTAACATGAATAATACGAATAATAAAAACAACAAAAACAACAAGGAAGCCGGTTCTTCCGTTAATAAACCGGATGGAGCCTCAAGCTCCGTGAAAAGGGCAGGGTTTCAACGAGCTCTAATACTGCTACTACAAGGACAGGAGCCAAGCTTGGTTTGAGTAGTTCGGCAGGTAGTAAACGGCTGGCAATAATCAGCCTCAACCAGCCAATAGTGGCACCGCAAAATGGCCTACCATGAGGCTAAGCGATCCCAATAAAGCGGGTTACCAGGAGCGGCGCACTGCCGCCAGGTTACTCGCGAGGGCACAAAAGACTCCCCCAACAAGAGCTGACCAAAGAGCTGAAGGAGTCGATTGAATGGGCGAAGCTAGTGCTGCCTACTTTTCAACTCGAGCGTCCGGAAACATCTGCTCCGAAAAGACAGAGGTCGACCAAGGGATAAAAGCCCGCTGCCAAGAGGGTAAAGACGCAAGGCGTTACCCCACGTAAATCGTTCGCGGAAATGATGCGGAGAGGAAAATCCCAAGACAACAGTGGAATTGGGTGCAAGCTGCGCTAGCAAAGGTAGCCATGGAAGTGCCATTAAGCAATCCGGGCCCACCAAGGCGAGATTAAAATGATTGCTTGCGACGACGAAAGGTCAGAAGAGCTGTATAAAGAAGCTATTAGTAGAGTTGGTGAGGTTTATCCTGGGGCCAAGTTGGTAGTGGTTGAGAAGAGGGATATCCCGTCTCGACCACGAGCCAGGGTTTGGTTACCATCTAGCCCCTCTGAACTGAACCAAATCATGCAGTTGTTAAAGGCATGTAATCCAAGTCTCCCGACGGAAAAATAGAGCTTGGTTAAAACATTTGCACAGAGCGCGGAAACTGACGTGGAGACTAAGAAGGCCACGATACAGGTACTGCTTCTTTTATCAGACGACTCGATAGAACCGTTGGCAAAAAGCGACGGTGAGATAAATTACGGCTTCGGTAAGGTGAAGATAAATATTTACCAAGCCGATACGACAGAACATCTAGCGTCAAAAGATGAAGATGTAGAAAACGAAGTGAAATCCGACGGCGAAAGCATTGGACACGCTTCTAATGAGTCAGATGCGACAGCTGGACTCATAAGAATGCTCTCTGAGAAGGAGCTACTAGGTGAGGATGACACTGACGATACTCTGACTGATGCGTCTTCTTCAAATAAACCTTCACCACAGTAAGGTTGCTACGGCAGCCCTCCTTACCCGCGTGGCAGACGTCCAGCCTGATTTTGTCCTCATTCAGGAGCCATGGGTTAATGGGGGGCGTATATGCGGGTTGAGAACTCCTGGATATAATGTTAATACAGCCACTTGTGATGGTAAGATACGGACATGTATAATGTCCAAAGTACACCTTAACGTTTTCTTAATTCATAATTTTAGTAACGAAGATATAACAACTATAAGTTGGGAAACAGGCGGAAGCGGTTACCGACTTGCATCAATCTATCTGGCTTACGACGCTCCAATACCATAGCAGCTGTTAACAGAGCTGGTTTCGGATAGCGAAGCCTCCAAGTGCAGACTAATACTAGGAGGTGACGCAAATGCACATCATACAACGTGAGGTAGCTCAAATATTAAGAACGAGGTGAGTTACTCTTGAATTATATTCTCAATAAGAGGTTACTGATATGTAACCAGGGCAATGAACCTACCTTTATAATAAGGAATCGTCAGTAGGTTCTTGACATCACCTTAATTTCAGACCTCCTAATAAACAAGGTGGTCCACTGGAGGGTGCTAGATGATCACTCTTTTTTGAATCACCGGTATATTGAATTCATTTTAGAAGAGGAATCTCCTCGTATAATCCCAATTAGGAATTTTAGGAAAACAGACTGGCAAGTGTACTCACACGAGCTGAAGAAAAGGCTTCCTAGTAACCCTTACTGCTAACCTCATAATATTAAAGATTTGGACTACATTGTAGAGACTTTTACCAATTCTTGTAATCTAGCGCTGAAAATTGCTAGTCCAATGATTAGGCATAAAGGGAAAGTTAAACCACCATGGTGGACACCTGAGCTTAATCAGTTAAGGAAGTTATGTAGAAATCAATTTAACAGAGCTAAGTACTCTGGTGTTGAATCTAAGTGGGATGATTATTATAATAAATTAAAAGTCTTAAAAAAACATTTGAGGAAAGCGAAAAGATCGTCTTGGAGGTCTTTTTGCGGTGAAATAGAAACTACTGTTGAAGCATCTCGTCTTCGAAATATTCTAGCTGGATCCGCTTAACCCATTGGTTATCTTAAGAAGTTAGATAACAGCTGGACAACATCTAGCGAGGAATCACTGAAGTTATTGTTAGATACACACTTTCCGGGGAGCTCAGACAGAGACGGAATTTGTTTGCAACTTAGATACTACGATAGAGTCAGATATCTTAGACACTATTTCAGAAGCAAATATTAATTGGGCTGTGGATAGTTTCAAGCCATATAAGTCGCCGGGACCAGATGGTATCTTCCCGGCGCTACTTCAACATTCTATAGGTCACACAATGAACTGGTTATTAACCATTTTCAGAAGTGTGTTACAATCAAACTACGTTCCCTCTCTATGGAGAGAGGTAAAGGTTATTTTTATTCCATAGGCAGGCAAAAGCTCGCATACTCATCCAAAATATTTTAGGCCAATTAGTTTATCATCTTTGTAAAGGGAAATCTACAGAGACTGCTTTACCTCACTTGTATCCGAAACCGAGAAAACAATTGAGGATAAAAAATATACCTTTGTAGCCTTCCTAGACATCGAAGGTGCTTTCAATAACATCCAGCCGAAGTCCATCACAGACGCGCTGTCAGATTTATGTATCTCAAAAGCCCTTGTGAATTTTATAGAACAGTTGCTACTCTGCAGGTTCGTGAATTCGACGCTGGGGGCTTCGATGTTACGTAGATCTGTTCACAGAGGTACTCATCAAGGCGGTGTACTTTCTCCTTTACTGTGGATTCTAACAATGAATAAGTTATTGTTAAATCTTGAGAAAAGGAGGATTCATGTTTTGGATTACGCAGATGATGTCGCTATAGTGTTAAGAGGAAAATTTCCGGACACTCTATCCAACTTAATGCAAGGTATTTTAAATGACGTTGATCGCTGGGCTAAACCTTGTGGTTTAGGCTTAAAGGCGAACAAAACAGAACTAGTTATTTTCACTAGGAAGCACAGTCTTCCAAATTTCAAACCCCCGACACTTAATGGTATCGTATTGTCGGTAACTGGTAAGGCTTACTACCTAGGACTTATATTAAATAGGAAGCTTTCCTGGAAATTAAACATTGACGACGGAGTAAAGAAAGCTGCCATAGCGCTATATTCGTGTAAAAGAACAGTAGGTGTAAGTTGGGGCTTAACCTCACGTATAGTACACTGGTTGTATACAGCTATAGTAAGACCAATTATGACGTATGGGGTTTTGGTTTGGTGGCCCTCTTTAGAGAAAAAAACCATGATAAGACGTATGGAAAGTATTCAAAAGGCAGCTAGTCTATGTATTAGCAGAGCGCTCAAAACAACACCTACAGTAGCATTGAATTTAATACTGCATTTAGTACCGATTGACCTGTACTGTAAGCAGATAGCAGTTATTTCGGTAATAAGACTTAGGGAATTTTCCCTCTTACCTTCTAATAATATAGGACATTTATGTATAATCAGTAAGTTTCCTCGAATTCCTAAAACTACCGACTCCTGTAACTCGGTTGCATCACACGTAGGCAGTTATTTTACCACGATCTTTCCGTCAAAAGAAGATTGGGACAATGGTATAATCAACTGTAATAAAGGAGTCAGCATCTACACTGACGGTTCAAAGCATAATGACAAAGTAGGGGGAGGTGTCTACTCAGAAAAATTAGGCACCAGTATTTCCGTATACCTGTTCACTGCAGTGTGTTACAAGCAGAAATTGTAGCCGCCATTAAAGAAAGTCTATTAACATTGAGCAAGAGTGTTTTAACCTCTAAAGATCTATATATCTATTCCGACAGTCAGGCAGCTCTGAGGTCTTTACAATCATTTAGACATACTTCTAAGACAGTGAAGGAGTGTCACGATCTATTGTGTGTATACACACTGTACTTTACGATTAATCTGATCTGGGTGCCAGGTCATAGAAATATTATAGGAAACTTTAAGACAGATGAGTTGGCTAGAATAGGCACCACGCTACCAATCTGTCCTGATAGGGAATCCTTACTAATATTATAAAGGAAGGTGTATTTATTTATTTATTTTCGTTTGTACCGTTTTCAAAATTTGGAATTTGAGTTGATATGATCACTGTCGACAACTCCACGAAAAATGGGCGTGGTTAGATGAATTTCACGCCCACTGCCGTAACTTCGGAACGCGATGGTCTACAATGATAAAACTTGGTATGTATGGTGTCGAAATCTACCACCTCACAAAAAGTGGGCGTGGTTTTATCAATATAACGCCCACTGCCGTAACTCCGGAACGTGATGGTCTACAATGATAAAACTTGGTATGTAGGTGTACGGTGACAAAATCCACCACCTCACAATAAGTGGGCGTGTTGGGATTAATTTAACGCCCACCGCGATATCTCATGAACGTTGTGATCTTTGATGATAAAATTTGATATAGAAGTGTATGATGATGAAATCTACCATCTCGAAAAAAGTGGGCGTGGTGATATAATTTTAACGCCCACCGCTATATATCAGGAACGCGATGCTTTACGAAGATAAACGTTTGTATAAAGGTGTGTGGTGACTAAATCTACCATCTTACAAAAAGTGGGCGTGGTTGGGTCAATTGAACGCTCACCGTTGCAGCTGAGAAACGTGATACTGTACGATGATGAACTTTAGTGTGAAGGTGTTTGGGAACTATATCTACCATCTCAGCAAAACTGGGGTCAATTTAACACCCACCGCCATAGCTCAGGAACGTGATGTACTACTATGAAGAAATTTGGTTCTTAGTAACTAAATCTGACCGGAAAGTGCTATTACAATTTTAGTTACAAACAAATGCGAATACCGGGGAGGTTAACAGTTGCGAAACTCAGTTTATAGGTACATATTGACAATAGTTACAAACACACAACGTGGAGTAACGGGAAGTTCTGCATACAAATTTGGTATAAAATTATCAAATTAACCAAATATAATTCCAAAAATGGTGGGCTAGGCTGAAAAGTTTATTAATCTTAATTAACAAATAAGATGTAGAAGAGGAAGAAAATGTTGAACACCTTTTATGCAAGTGCTTGGCTCTGTGTAGAATGAGGTTACAAATTCTTGGTTCCGGCTTACTCGACAACTTAACTGAAGTAGCAGATATTAAACTGTCGAAAGTAGTTAGTTTTATTAAGGCCACAGGATGGTTTAAAGAGAATCCAGAGGAGGAGTAAGGTGCACTTTAGTTCCGGTGGTATCACAATGGGCCTTCAACAGGCCTAGGTGTGTCTTTTAGACAACCACTCTACCTACCTACCTAGTTTATGTGCTGGACCAGTCCATAATTATTTCATGACGTGTTTCAGCTCATAATAAGACCCTACAACACGACAAGGTAGACAGTGTAGAAGTATACCTATGCGTCGTTTTTCTTTCCTTTGTAACCAGCATCTATACTGAATCGATTTTCAAAAAAATCATTTATATTATTTTGCAAGAAACTTACTTGTTCCTTACTGCATTGTAAGAAATCGTATTTCATTCAATATTTTAAATACTTTCATTTAACAAATTATAATTAATATTTTTGAAATTTCTGTATGATATGGAAAAATTTATTCATATTTCAAAATACATGGAATGATATTTGGTCGTAGAGAAGAGTATTTATGATATTGCTCACAATAAATAAATCTTTTTAAGATTTTGTTAAGCACGACTACATATTTCGTCGATCATATGTTTAACACTTTTGTCAGATGAAGAATTACAATAAAACTTACATTAAATTTTTTCCTTTATAAAAATCGCATTTCCGGCCCCGTGATCCACAACGTTTGCGTGATAAATCTTGCATTCTCCAACTTTTAACAAGTCATTATTCATGTTTGGAACAAACCAAGTTTTACATTAGACCATTTAGTCTTTGAAACTACCACCGAAATCGTTGCAAGATTCATATTTTGCAACGCACATAAAACGCTATATAACAGCACATAATCACAACGTATAAACATAAGATACAAATAATAAATAATGGAATTACAGTTCTTAAAAACACAAGAAATACAAAAATTACAGAACAAAATAATAAAACATTTATTAACAATTTCTCATCATGCATGAGTGTATATTTTTTGACATTTGAATATAGATTTGAAAACATATAATAAATTTAACAAGAAATAAACTCTTGTACATTTTGCTAAGAGGGTGGCAGCCGCACAGAAACATTTGTATTAAAACAAAAAATAACTGTTTCTGTTTCTTTGCGTCATCTGAACATAAGTAGAACCAGGAATGTTACGCACCATAAGTCAATACACTAACCATAATGTCGCCATTGTTGTTGTACATAGGTTATTCAAAGACCTTCGATGTACCCTACGGTCCGTACATGCTAACGGTTTAAATTGGTAGAAAAATTTTGTCTTTATTTGGATTTTAACTTATAACCTTCAAATTACAACGATGTAATATTTCTTGAGTTATAAAAAATCTGTCAGTTGTAATAAATTATTCAGCAAATTAGAATTCAAATTGAAATTTCTCGCTTGTAACTGCAATTTATTAAAAACAAATAAAAGTATTTAATAAAAAAAATCAATTACCTGTTATCGTTTTTTTTTTTAAATTATTAGTAATCCAAAAAATTAATATAATAAATTATAATCCCAAAGTTCTCACAACTTTTTCAACAAAAAACGATAACGTAAAAATTGAGTATAAAAAACAGACTCATATCTTTATTGCATTACGTTAAGTTTATTATTTAAGATTATTTTCTTAATCTACAATCTATAAATTTACTATATTATTCTGATTAGTATATGTATTTCTATGGGAACTGTTAAATTGTATTTTTTAAAGTTATAACATCTTCAAAAATATTGCTTCATCATATATTTATTTAGTTCCAAATCTAAACAAACGCAACTGTTCTATCGGAAGAACAAGTTATTTTAAACTTCTTCAAACCTTACACATTCATAAAATTGCTTGTAATATAATCAGCAATATTTAATATCATTATACGTTATTGAAAGTAAGCGGTAAGTCGTTTGAGCTGTTTCGTTAAACATATTTATTTAAAAATATACTAAATAAAAGTGCTTGTCGATGATTGGGAATCTTTAAAATAACAAAAATATCATACGCAAAGTAAATAGGTAGTTTTTCATAATACTGAGTGATGTTTGTACAATTGCAATTGTACAATGTTTGAATATTGAAAGTCATGCAATATGTGTACTGCAGACTTTTTATTTGCTGGCAATAAAGAAGGGAAGTAAATCGTAATATTTATTCGCATAAACTGAAAGAAAAATAAATTAATAAATAGCAGTATAAGTTTTCTTATTTCTGTTTTTGCGGCGGCGCTCTGTGGACTGCAAATTGAATCCATTGGCAAATATATATATATGTATATATATTATATTATATTGTATTATATTATATTATATTATATTATATTATATTATATTATATTATATTATATTATATTATATTATATTATATTATATTATATTATATTATATTATATTATATTATATTATATTATATTATATTATATTATATTATATTATATTATATTATATTATATTATATTATATTATATTATATTATATTATATTATATTATATTATATTATATTATATTATATTATATTATATTATATTATATTATATTATATTATATTATATTATATTATATTATATTATATTATATTATATTATATTATATTATATTATATTATATTATATTATATTATATTATATTATATTATATTATATTATATTATATTATATTATATTATATTATATTATATTATATTATATTATATTATATTATATTATATTATATTATATTATATTATATTATATTATATTATATTATATTATATTATATTATATTATATTATATTATATTATATTATATTATATTATATTATATTATATTATATTATATTATATTATATTATATTATATTATATTATATTATATTATATTATATTATATTATATTATATTATATTATATTATATTATATTATATTATATTATATTATATTATATTATATTATATTATATTATATTATATTATATTATATTATATTATATTATATTATATTATATTATATTATATTATATTATATTATATTATATTATATTATATTATATTATATTATATTATATTATATTATATTATATTATATTATATTATATTATATTATATTATATTATATTATATTATATATATATATATATATATATATATATATATATATATATATATATATATATATATATATATATATATAATTTATATATATAATATGCAAATATATAAATAACAAAAATAAAATTGACTGATTTTCAAGAATTGTTAACTCAGAAAAGATCAAGGAATTTATTATTGTTTCCTCAAACAAAAACTAAAAAAAATTTCAACTTTGACTTTCTTAAACGACTTAATCGATTTTCATAAATTTTTAACTCAGAAAAGATCAAAAAATTATCTATTAAAGAACAGTAATTTAAAAAAAAAACATTGATAAAAAGCTAATTCTTTCATACAAAAATTGGTCTGTAGTTCTGCGTCTTGCACCTTTGAATTGTATAATTTTTTGCAGCTTAAATTTTTCCGGATAAATTCCAGTTTTGATTATAGATGAGAAAAGTTTCGCTATCACTTTGGAAACAACCGAGATTAAATTTTTAATGACACATGATAGTATATTATCTATACCAACAGACTTATTAATTTTTAATTGCCATACAACATCTTCCACCTCCTCAGCAGTGACTTCTTCAAATTTAAAAGTCTTTTGCGCAGTGCTCAATGTTCTGAATGCGTTGATATAATCATCATCTTCTCGCTCAATTTTTGCTGCTATGTCAGCCGCTCGACTCACAAAGAATCCGTTTTTGATTTTTTTTAATAACGCTAGTGATGCCATCCAGGCGTTTTCGTATCTCTTGTCTATGCGGTTGTAGTTTTAGTTTTTTGCAAATGTTGTTCCTGATTTTTATTAGGGATTTGAAATTGTCGTTGACTTAAGGATACATTAAGTGTTTAAATTTTGTTTCTATGATTTCTTCTTTTTTGTTCTTTTCAAGAGCTTTTAAAATGACACTTTCAATAATTTTATAAACAGCATTCTGATCTTCAATTCCATTTAAATTCCTCAAATTTAAGTTTGCATCAATGAATTTTGCGACTTGCTTGTAGTTATAGACAGTTTTAAAATTTGTACTGAAGTTTTCCGTTGCACCGTTTACATCGATTATACAGCAAACTATGTTATGGTCACTATGCTCATATTCCATAGAACTGATGAACATTTTCTCAAGATGGAGGTTTGAAAATACATTATCAAGGGAAGTTCTTAAAGTTGGTCTTGTAGCCAAGTCGTGACACAAACGTAAACAGAATGAGTTGAGCAGATTTAAAAGCGATTGGCTATCCGGGAAATTGAATAAAACGTCAAAATTTGAATCGCCTACAGCAACATAACAAAACGAGTTAACATATTCGAATTGGTTTTCCAAAAGTTTAAGAAATTTATTTAATGCACATCTTGACGATCGATAAAATCCCATTATCATTAAGGTTTTATTACAAATTTTATTTGTAGGTAAAGGTATTCTTACGAAGTGGCAATTTGATTCGTTATTTACTTCCTCTATTACTATATGAATCTGTTCTGATACATAGACGGATAATCCTCCGTGGTTATCTCCTCTACAACAGTGAACGCTTCGATAGCCTGGTAAAGCATAAATATCGAGTATGTCACTTGAAAACCATGTCTCTTGAACCCATATAATTTGCGGTAGTTGGGTAAACTCTGATAATTTAGTTCGAAAAGCATTAAATTTTTCTATTGAAGCAATACTTTTAGCATTTAAAGATATAAAGTTAACAAAGTTTTTTGAAAAATTTTTTTGTATGAATATTACAATAAAAACTAGACTTAAAATAATTGATTAAAGAATTCATTTGTTTATTATTATTTTTTTATATACAATGGCGTCTTATTGCAGCGACTCGAATGAATTATTTCATTCATCGTCAATTTACGACACAATCATGCGATTGCGAGTGCCAGTACGACGACTATTGGTAGTTGTTGCTGCTAACAACATTTTATCGACATCTTCAAAAGTACGAATAAATTCCGTATGCGCACTTTCTGCTTTGTTTCGCATAAATACGATTTCCTCTTGTGTATACAAAAGTACAGCCGTATTTTTTGAGCGACTTGGCATGCCCAAATAATTGAAGTGTCTCCTTGGTCAAGTAGTCATTTATACAGACTGTGTTCTTCATCCTCGGATCATTCTTCACCTTCTTTTTCGCCGCCAAAAATTTCATTTTAGCCTCATGTTTATTAAATTTGACTAAAATTGTTTTGTTGTTGTCGCTTGTTGAATTACTCGCGCTTGCAGATTTAAAAAAAGTAGCTTGCTCAATATCGCCTGCTACGACTGGAACTTTATGTTGTTTCGATAAATCGGTTATAAGTTCAGCTGCTGATTTACTGTTTTCAGTATCTGATAGTCCACGAACAACACAATCATTACGCACCCTCATAAAATTCATAGAATTTTGTAGATCTCGTACTTCAGTTTTCAGTCTCGAATTTTCCATTGAAACTATTACTATTTAGAATTTAAATAAAATTTTAAAAATTATGTAATATTATTTTTTTAAAAAAAAAATTTAATTTTTAACATTGGTCAATTACCGCTCTAATCGGTTCACTCCGGCCGTTCGTTAGCATTTGGAGCGATGGTAGTAATGTGCATCTCTAAATGACTGACGGGATTTTCAAAGCATTCGCATGTATCTTTAGGTCTGTTAGAACGCGAATAATTGCGGCCAATGCGACGTTGCATATCATAGGGTCTACTTCGTCGGATTTGTTCAGGGTTCGTGATTTCCGCCGGTCTAACGCTCTAAGGCAGGCAAAATCGAAGTGTAAGTGAGGAAGCAGCAGAAGTGTTGTCTTTTACATTGGCCATATCGTCTTCCATATTGACCGTAGTTTTTTCTATGTTGGCCGTATTGTTTTCTATGTTAGCAGCTTCTCTCGACACAGAACCAATCGTGGATATCGACTCATTATCGATTTATCAGTCAACTGCTGCAAAGCTGTAAGTCGGTATCTCATACCGTGCCCTTAACGTTTGAGAGATTGTGTCAACGTCCCGCGATTACGATCTTAACCGTAAGCAGCATATAGTGATGCAGAACTCACACCGGATCTCGCTTTTAAACCAGATAAGACTCTGATTGCTGGTGGTTCGCTTTAATTTGTTGTCATCTATTAATTATAGTTATTGGATTTTCATGAATTTCATTATGCGTTCTAGATAAGAGAGGACCTCCAATTAAAAATTTACCTGGAGTTAATGGGGCAAAATCTTAAGGTTTCTCTGACAAGAAACTAAGCGGTCTTGAATTTAAACACGCATCAATACGCGAGAGCAAAGTGGAAAACTCTTCAAAAACATATTTCATTGCACCAGCCACTTTTCGAAAATGTTGTTTAAAACTTTTAACACTAGCTTCTCATAAACATGTGCCAATTGGGTTTAAATACTAATAAATGTTTCGATGTGAAAAGTTTAAACATACTAAATCACGAGAAGAACTAAGCACTGTACTTATTTCGCCTTTTTAATTCTTTTGCGGCTCCTACAAAATATGAGCCATTATCAAATTGGCCATCTTTTCAATACATGTTTAGTGCTTTGGTTGGTTGGTTGAGGTTGTGATTCCTAGAGAAGAAATCCAAATAGCGCTTACTCGCCTTTTTGTTGCCACATCCTCGCTTTCAACTTGTTAAAAGATTATTGCATGCTGCAGCTTTACTTAATCCAGTCAGTGCGGTTTACGAATCTTAGCAGGTCGAAGATGTTTGTACCAGACAGCTCTTTGAGGTTTACAAATAGCGGTTTACCTAGAGTTTGTAGCCTTACCCTCCATAACGCACAAAGAAAATGGAAAACTGTTTCCTTTTTGTCTGGAAGTTTACAGTTGTGGCAGTTTGTGTTGTGTGGTATTCCCATTTTAGCTGCCTGCCATCCGATAGGCCAGAAACCGGTGATGACTCCCGTAAGTCTAGAGACATCCCTTCTTTTCAAGTTCATCAGCGATGAAGTTTGTTTGAGGTTGTAGGTAGGCCAAAGCGCCCTGCTGATTTTGCATGACGTTTGACGCTTCCATCTACAATCTGCGATATTTAGAAATGTAATATTAACAGCATTCTTGACCACACCAAGTGGAGTTGCTACTGATTCGGCATATTCGATACCCATGGCAGAACCTTTCCTAGCCAGTTCGTCTGCTTTCTCGTTACCTTCAATATCCTGATGTCCTGGGACCCAGATTAGGGTAACATTATAGTGTTCGCTTAAAGTGGTAAGACTCCTTCTGCTTTCTTCCAGAAGATAGGAGGTTGTGGTCGCCGAGTCCAGAGCCTGGATCACTGCCTGACTATCCGAAAGAATAGCGATATTATTTTTGAAAGTGAAATCTGCAATAAGTAACCTACAAGCTTCCCCTATTGCTGGTACCTGCGTTTGTAAGACACTAGAAGTGTTTGGGAGGCGCACAGATTTCTCGATCCCTAGTTTTGGAGAGTATAACCCTGCTCCATTTTGGACCCGTCTGTATAGATTTCGGTGTCCACATTTTTCCATTCCCGAGAGGGGCAGAGAGTAGTGAAATTTCTCTTAAAAGTCACTCTTGGGATAATGTAATCAGTCTTCTCCGAGAAGTACCTATTTTGTTATGATAAGAGGTTTGCATGACCGTATGTTTTACCCTTCCAGCGACCTGTTTCGTGTAACCTTAATGCACTCATGGTTGCCGTTTTTTTAATATATATGTCTATTGGAATAATATGAGTTAGAACGGTAAGAGCTTCCGCCGGGCATGATCTTATCGCTCCAACTGTGGCCGCACATGCCGATCTTTGTAAACGGCCTAGTTTTTTGATGTTATAGTTCCTTTCAGTGCTTTCCTCCAGATAATTGAGCCATACGATAAAATTGGACGTACCAAAGTGTAAATTTTGGTTGGAGACCCCATTTCTTACCAAGCATTCGTTTACAGGTATATAGGGCATTGCTAGCCTTCTTTACCCGTTCTTCTACATTTAATTTCCAGTTAAGCTTGGAGTCTAAAATTACTCCTAAGTACTTCGCACTGGGTGAAAGAGGAATTAGTTGTTTGTTAAGTTTTGGCAATTCAAAGAAGGGTATTTTGTATCTGTTGGAAAATAGCATAAGTTCTGTTTTACGTGGGCTTAGTCCTAAGCCCCAGCCTATGGCCCAAGAGCTAAGCTCACCTAACGCCCTTTGCATGATCGCACTGATCGTACTCGGGCACAGTCCAGACACCATTAACACCACATCATCCGCATACGCCACCACTTTGACGCCTCCACCATCAAGTTTTAAAAGTATGTTATTTATTACACAAAGCCAGAGAATTGGAGATTGTGATGATAGTTTTACCTATGTTAGCTTTGATGATCCTAGTTTTTAGCATCGAGATGATCCATCCACTGACACAGTTGTTCACCCCCACGTCTTTTAACGCCCTTTGGATTGCATCAGTACTAACGTTATTGAAAGCGCCTTCCAGGAAGGCTATATTGTTTGTTTGCTAGAGAGCTCTCTATTGTTTGAACTACCTCATGAAGTGCTGTCTCTGTAGATTAACCTTTGAGATATGCATGTTGTGATAAAAAATATATTAGAACTTTCCAAAGAACTTCTGATATGTATATCCAGTAGCCTTTCGAAGGGTTTTAGAAAAAAGGACGTTAAGCTAATTGGTCTATAGTCCTTCGCTGACTCGTGTCCTCCTTTACCCGCCTTTGGTATGAAGATGACTTTCACTAGCTTCCAGCTATGTGGTATATACAGGGTGGCGCAAAATTAATCACCCTATTGGAAGATGCTCTCATTTTTGCAAATGGCCGCCAATGTCAAATCTGTTTTGACATTTGTGGACTAGACAGATACAGAATACAAGTGAATAAGCCATGGAGCGATACACTCCTCAAGAACGCGGTATTGTGTCTATTTTTTTGCGTAACAATTCGTCTGTGGTGTTGGCAAAAATCATAATGAGCGATGAGGCTCATTTTCACCTCAGCGGGTACGTGAACAAGCAAAATTATCGCTTCTGGGGAACCGAAAATCCGCGAGTGATGCACGAGAAACCATTACACCCGCTCAAAGTGACTGCGTGGTGCGCTGTTCACGCTGGAGGAGTCTTCGGGCCGAACGCCGCGGGTCAAACGACAACAGTGGACGGTGCGCGCTATAGGGCAATGTTGACCGAGTTTTTTCTGCCCGAACTGGACGAATTAGGACTGGTGGACATGTGGTTCCAACAGGACGGAGCAACAGCACACACTGCACGAGCCATAACCGACATTCTGAAGGTCGCGTTTCCGGGTCGCTTAATTTCGCGTTTTGGCGATTTGCACTGGCCCGCCAGATCGCCCGATTTAACGGTCCCAGACTTCTTTTTATGGGGTTTTTTGAAGTCTCGTGTTTACATCAACAAGTCTGAGACCTTGGAAGCCCTCAAGGAAAATATCCGACACGAATGCGAGAATTTATCGCCCGAAACTCTCGCCGAAGTGATGGAAAATGCCATAAAACGAGCCCGTATGGCAATCAATTGTGACGGCGCCCATTTATCCGATATCATCTTCTCGACTTAACACAATTAATTCTAAAGGTCTAAATAAACATAATCAAAAAACAGAATCGAAGTTTTTTATTTAGAAAAAAAATAAGAGCCAAACAACATCGGATGACTTCTTTTGCGCCACCTTGTATTTTTGGTTTATTCACGCCTTCTAAATCTCTACTAGCCATGGAATCACACAGTCCAAAGTTGTTTGTAGGATCTTCGGAATGATCCCGTCCAGTCCAGGAGATTTTAAAGGTGAGAAAGATTTAATTGCCCAAGCAACTTTTTCTTTGGTGACAATTTCATCAGCAAGTATTTTAGGATTATATATTCCCTGCGTGGACGTCCCGCCTTCACTGTCAAGGTTAATGCATCTCGGAAAGTGTTTAGAAGAAGATCTAAGAATTCTTCAGTCGTTTCAGTCCAAGTACCATCAGGTTTCTTGATCCAAGATGCCATTGAATGGTCTTTGGATAGTATACGACTTATCCTGGCTGAATCCCTAGTAGTTTCGATGGAGGCACAAAAATTACACCAGCTCTCTTTTTTGGCGGCCCTGATTGCCTTTTTGTACTGCTTCCGACTCTCGCTGTACAATTGACAATTACCTGTAGAGTGGCTGAGGTTGAAGTCTGTTCTGGATTTTGCTCTTAAATCTGAAAGCCCATTGTTCCACCAGGAGGGGAGAGTTTTCTTACTGTATTTTATTGGACAAGACGTTTTATAGGCCCTACTATATGTCTTCTCTAATGTTTTGATCTTACACTCGACTATTTCTGAGAGTTGAATGTTATTTACAGGGGTCCTACCTATCCTGTTTTTTACTAACCGTTTCCAGTTGGTTCTAAGTGGATTACGGTATGGTACAGGGGGATCTACCTTTAGATCTAATTCGTAAAGAATCCAACTATGATCCGATAAGGAAACATCGTTGGAGACCCTTCAGTTATTGACCCTTACTATGTTATTTTCAGATAATAAAGTAACGTCCAAAACTTCTGCCCAGCCATTGAAATACTCCGTACTCGGAAAGGTAAAAGTGTCAGTTTCACCCCTGTTACATACTATCAGGTTATTTTCAATAATAAAATCGTATAAGGACTCACCACGATCATTTGTTTCGGAGCTGCCCCATGAAGCGTGCCTAGCGTTGGCGTCACATCCGAGCAGCAGGGTGTTGTTACTGCTTTCTAGCACTAGCCTACGAACCTCGTCAGGCGGTGCCGGTTGATCATGCGCCATGTAAATGGAGGCTATTTTTACCCTGACGCCGCCAGCGCCCTTCAATTCCACAACTGTCACGTCCGGTGAACTATACTGTGGGATGAGAATAATGTTAAGATATTTCTTTGCAACAATACAAGACCTAGGTTTACCTAATACCCTTTTGTAGAAAATGTTGTGGTTTTTACCAGACAAACAATTTATCTCGGCGCTCCGCACAAAGGGCTCCTGTATGATCGCGATGTCTACGTCCTCCTTCGTCAGGAGAACGGTTAGGTTGTCCGTTGCAGCCTTAGAATACTGCAGGTTGATTTGGACAACCTTTAGACCTTTTCTGCGGAGCCTCCGCTTTGACGACGGGCCACTCTGTCATTGGGACCGATCATTTGTGCGCCTGCAAATATGGGATCAACATCTTTGGATCGAATTCCATATTTGGGATCCAAATGCGAGCTCTCGGCCTTCGTGGAATCTCGCTAGCGGGGATGGACTCGAGCCTCAAGCCTTCCCACTCACTCTGTATCCTACATACTGCATTTTTCAGGAATGTCAAGGAGTTTTGGTCCTCGCACTTGATCACCCTGTAGCCACGGACCACCTCTGCAATATCAAATCCTGGCGTTTGACCCTCCGGGTCTGCCATGACGTGATCAACGAGAATACGAGAGAGTCGTGCCTCGATCTCCACCCACTTATCCAACACAGGTTTTCCGCGATTGGTGTTCATATCTACTAGCGCGATTTGGAGATGGTCCCTTTCCACCTCACTAAAACCACGCGAAGTAGGTTTTGAAGTACCCGTTTGGTCCGATACCTTCGACTTCTTCGCGGCCTTTCCGCTCTCGTCCTGGGAGCGGTTCCTTTTGGTGGCCTCCGCCCTTTGGGTTGCCTCGGATGTCACGTAATTATCGATAACCTCTTGACACCTTAGTTTGCCGACCGGATGAGGTGTACCTGCGACTTCGTTTTTGCGAATCCTCTCCAGGATCGCTTTCGACCTTTCATACACTTTGTGCCTCGACGGTCCCGTCTTCTCGTTCTTTTGCTTCGGCCCCTTGGCCTCAGTGGATGTTGTTGGTTGATTAACAGTAGTCGACGTGCTGTGGCCAACAGCTTTGCTGACTACTGTTTCCTGACTGGATGCCAGGAGCTCGTCTTTCGAAGAAGTCCCACCCTCTCCTATCTACCTAAGTCCGTTCGTTTTGTCCATTTGTCCGTCTTTTTGTCCATCTGTTTGTTTGTTTGTCCGTCCGTTTTTCTGTCTGACTGTCTGTCCGCTTCTCTTCGCTATCCGAGTTTTTATTGGTTTTAGTTGTGTACATACTGGTTCGTACGGTCACCTGCTCCGCCGAAGGAGGCGCTCATGACGACAAGTCGCCATGAGGGGAAAAACACCGTCGACCATAGCAGCGCCCTATACTATGGCAAGGCCGAAAATACAACCTGATGCGGCCTGATGTCAGGAGGGCTCCGTAAGAAGACAGCCTAGATTTAATCCCCTGGATGCCTGGCAGAAATTATCTTAGCCAACTGTACAACAGCACCAGCAGTGTTCACGCCCGGTGTATACACAGCAGGTACTGTTGTATTGTTGTTTCCAGCCGCCACCGCGTGGAGGTGATAGATCTAACTTCCGTCAGAAACTCAATTACGGCACGTACCCAAGTACGTGTTAGTCCCCTTGAGGTGTGAGGAGAAGCCAAAGAAATTATAAAGCAATTTCCTTTATTTATTCTGCATGGGAGAGTTTGGCTGAACATTAAGAAAATATACGGATATAAGTGTACAGACAGTTAAAATTTTGTTTAATCCGCAAATTGTTACATCATAGTCGGGCAGCTCAATTAAAAAGCTACAAAGATATATTAATAATTGCCTTAGAATCTGCCTTAGAAAAGCACAAAATTGATTTAAAAAATTGTGTTACTATTTTGAGCACAAGTAAAGCTCATTTGAGCAGTTTTGTGTTACTACTGAAGTGCTAAATATTTAATTTGAACTGGATATCTCTACTGGAACTGATTTAATTATGTTTTTTTCGTCTTGAAAGGGGTGGTTTGTAGTAGTTTTGATCTGATCTGGCCCATCCTAGAACTTATCATCGCCATGGAGAATAGGAGCTCGCATACCAAATTTCGAAAGCTCTTAAAATACGGCTGTAATCGCTTGGACAGACAGACAGACAAACAGACAGACGGATGGACATCGTTAAATCGACTAAGAATCCCACGTTGATCATTTATATATATATATATATACTTTGTCATACCTACCACGCTCCCTTCTGGGCGTTACAAACGGAAGAACAAACTCAATTTACCATTCAGTACGTGCACTTGCACGTGACGAAGTAGTGAGGAAATATCATTTATGTATAAACTGTTTAGCAAATTCACATGCAGTTAAAGATTGCAAGAGTAGTTTTAATTGCATCCACTGTAAACGGCGTCATCATTCGCTTTTTTCGTAAAGATTTTTTAAATTCTTAACACAGATCAAATTCAATAGATTCAAGTCAGTCTGGTTCAAATCAAAGCCAACACAATTCTTGTGGACAGTCCACTCCACAATCGGATCAAAATAGTATCACAGCCTGTTTTGCAAAATTAATGCCGAAGAGGGAGAGGGATTAATGCTGAATTGTTAAGGAATTTTAATATGACCATTAGTGGAAGGTAAGAGAGGACTTCCGATGAGATTGGAAAGGCGGAGTAAAAGGCACACTTTCAAAAAAAGGGTGGATCATTTTTACGCCTACCACCATTTGCTCAGAAACTTGATGTCCTAATTAGAAAACATGTAACGGGATGCACCGGGAAGAATAACAGGATAAACAAAATTGTCCACGCCCACTTATTACGCCCACAATTTGATTAATTTCGTGATAATATACGATTACATTGCTAATATTGCTCCTAAAAATTTGGGATTTTGTTTCTGAGTTTGTATGGTCCCTGCCGATAATTTCACAGCCGTAACTCAGAATCGCTACAACGGTGAATACCGAGAAGTTCTGCTAACTAACGGGAGTACCGGGAAGTTCTGCTAAGTGACATTGCAACGCATGCCGAGCATTCGCTAGTATTAAATAAAAACGGCGTATCGTACAACGAAAGTTGAATGCCAAGCTTATTTTAAATTATTATTAAATTTTCAAATCGATGAAAATCTCAATAAAATCTAATTTAAATTCAACCTTTTAAACTAATGACACTTTAAAACCACTCTTATCCAGAAAAATACTATTAAAAAATTGTTATTTAATTTTTTCAAAACAACTCTAAATTGATTTTGGAAGTTTTAAACGAATTATATTTAAAGCTATTTCACTCTTGTGCTAATTCTTGATATATTAAATATTTTTTTCTTATCAACCACTCTAAATTTATTTCAAAGTAAAATCTAAAAACAAATGAACAAAAAAATCTTTAATTTACTATATGTGCGCTGAAGAAACACCCCACTGGTGTACGAGAAAAATAATATAAATATTTAAATTGTTTTAATATTTCATGGAATGACCTCAATGGTGTCACGAAAGAAAAAGAATCTTAAAAAAATATTTTAGCTTTATATTATCCGAAACCACCCCAATGGTGTTCAAATAGAAAATTTATAAATTATAAATTATAAATTATTTGGTAAACACATTTTATTTATATCAACCTAATGGCAATTGCTTATAAAACAAATTAATAAAATTTGAACTCACAATATATATGTGCACTTGGCACTATTTTGATATTGTTGTTGTTGTTTTTTCTCCTGTTGTTGCTGCTCCTGGTCTGCAGTGTCTTCCAACTTCCTTACTTGGACGGGGTTTCTGCTTTGCTCTGCCTTGCACTGCTTTCACTTTTTTATACCATTCGCCACGTGCAAGTGCACGTACCGATTGGAATATTAAGTTTGTTCTTCCGTTTGTAACGTCCAGAAGGGGGCGTGGTAGGTATGACAAAGTATATATATAAATGATCAGCGTCGGATTCTGAGTCGATTTAACGATGTCAAACGAGAACAAACTTAATGTACCATTCGGTACGTGCACTTGCACGTGGCGAAGGGTATAAAAAGGGGCTTAATCGGATAAAAACAACGCCCACTTATAATAGTGACATGTTGCACTTATGTGCTAAAAAAAAGCACATTTTTGGTGTCACTGAAATGGCGAATGGTATATGAGCTTCGGCATAGCCGAAGATAATTCTCTTACTAGTTTTTGTTTATTTATGTTCACTTTTTGTACACTTTGGTTTTCAAAAAAACCTTAAACACTTTACTTTTTAATTTAATCTGATCCACTTTTGGAA
The DNA here is from genome assembly GCA_949127995.1 of Suillia variegata. Taxonomy (NCBI): domain Eukaryota; kingdom Metazoa; phylum Arthropoda; class Insecta; order Diptera; family Heleomyzidae; genus Suillia; species Suillia variegata. Next base: position 26,252,345 of record OX421843.1, on the reverse strand, counting down.
ATCACAATTATACAGAATTTAAGAACTTAACACTGATGATTTGAGTGATGGACGTGGTTTTAATAATATTTAAAAACGAGTTTTACTTTAATTCAAATAATTTTATTTGATTTGCCCGCAAATTAATTCACTTATGTCCGTCCGCGCTTTATTTGGTTATTTTGATACACAAATTATCTTAAAAAAGTAAAGTGAACATATTGTGGTGGTTCATGATTCAAAAAATTAGAGTGGTTCAATATTTATTAATTTTTTTTCTAAATATCAACATGAACCACCTAAATTTGACTGTGATATTTAACAATGTGGTGCATTTGTAATAATATAGGGGGAATCATACTACCCGCTAAAGGGATCACGCGCAGACAGTATTATCTTACTATGCTGGAAGAGTATGCATATATTTAATTTTGGCATGCGGGACCACCGTTAAGCACTACTTCGCAGGGATAAGCTGGGCCAAAATGGCACTTCACACAAACCATACAGGGTTATTCACCGTTTGCTGGCACTCTTTCCTAAACTCAGATACAGAAATTCATAGCAATATTAACGAAATATTTTCACTTAGTTTTACAAATTGTGAGCATAAAAGGTGGGCGTGTTTTGTTTGTTTTTTTTTTTATATTATATTTATAAAAAAGAATATTGAATCTTCTAAATAATTAAAATTAACAATAATTATTCATTATTGTTAAAAATAAATAACTACAAATGAACTAATAATATATATTAAAAACTGCTTCAGACAAGTTGTGTTTTAAAATGTTTCTCTTTTTGATTTGAATTTAGAGCATCTTACTTCACAATTGATTGTATCCATCGCCTTGCAATAATAGTTTCCTAACTAAAACATTGGGATGATTTTTTCTGCGATAGACTATAGCATCTATTTCGACATCTTGTGTCAAAACCGGTATTTTGAAGTAATTGTGTATATTAATCTTTTTCATATACTGGGGAGAATTGACTATCATTCGCAAAATTTTTGACAGTGCTCTTAGAAGTTTTTTCACATTAGAGAAACGCGGTACCCCACAATTCGATTCCATTTATAATCCAATTTCAATTTAGATTGCCGGTTCAGAATCCATTGTAATTCTATTGTTTTAAGTCTTACACACTTTTGTGCTGATGTGTTTTGCCCAAGTAAGTCTGCGATCAAGATGCATACCAAGATATTTGAATTCAGTATTTTGAGGAATATTTTTGGAATTCATTTGCACCGGAGGACAATCGCTCTTACAAAGAGTAAATGTAATGTGAACACATTTAGACTCATTAACTTTAAATCTTCATTTGTGAAGCCAAACCTGCAGCGTGTTCAGGTGCTCTTAAAGAAAGTTTTGACTCAATTTTTGGGTCAGAGTGTGAACATAGAATTGTAGCATCGTCCGCAAAAGTGTTTAGCATTTGTGGGTATGTCTGAGGTATAAAGTGTATATAGGAAGGAGCCTAATATGCTGAATTGGAGAATACCAGTCTGAATAGGGTGTTCAGCTGAAATAAAGATTTTTTATCTAACAACGAATTTTCTACCGAAGAAGTATGTACAGGGTGGCGCAAAATTAATCACCCTATTGGAAGATGCTCTCATTTTTGCAAATGGCCGCCAATGTCAAATCTGTTTTGACATTTGTGGACTAGACAGATACAGAATACAATTGAATAAGCCATGGAGCGATACACTCCCCAAGAACGCGGAATAATTGTGTCTATTTTTTTGCGTAACAATTCGTCTGTGGTGTTGGCAAAAATCATAATGAGCGATGAGGCTCATTTTCACCTCAGCGGGTACGTGAACAAGCAAAATTATCGCTTCTGGGGAACCGAAAATCCGCGAGTGATGCACGAGAAATCATTACACCCGCTCAAAGTGACTGCGTGGTGCGCTGTTCACGCTGGAGGAGTCATCGGGCCGAACGCCGCGGGTCAAACGACAACAGTGGACGGTGCGCGCTATAGGGCAATGTTGACCGAGTTTTTTCTGCCCGAACTGGACGAATTAGGACTGGTGGACATGTGGTTCCAACAGGACGGAGCAACAGCACACACTGCACGAGCCACAACCGACATTCTGAAGGCCGCGTTTCCGGGTCGCTTAATTTCGCGTTTTGGCGATTTGCACTGGCCCGCCAGATCGCCCGATTTAACGGTCCCGGACTTCTTTTTATGGGGTTTTTTGAAGTCTCGTGTTTACATCAACAAGTCTGAGACCTTGGAAGCCCTCAAGGAAAATATCCGACACGAATGCGAGAATTTATCGCCCGAAACTCTCGCCGAAGTGATGGAAAATGCCATAAAACGAGCCCGTATGGCAATCAATTGTGACGGCGCACATTTATCCGATATCATCTTCTCGACTTAACACAATTAATTCTAAAGGTCTAAATAAACATAATCAAAAAACAGAATCGAAGTTTTTTATTTAGAAAAAAAATAAGAGCCAAACAACATCGGATGACTTCTTTTGCGCCACCTTGTATATAGTGAAAGGCAACATACTTTTGAGTTTATTTAGAATTCCTTCATGACAAACTTTGTCGAAAGCCTGCGTTATATCGAGAAATACAGCAAAACAGTATTGCCCAAGTTGGTGATTTGGTATAATACTCTTATCTTTAATAGCAATTTTTATCCATTTCGTCATCCGTTTTTCAAAGAGTTTTGAAAATATTGACATGTGGGTCTGTTTGATAAAAAATTCGTGCGATCTTTGTCTGGTTTTAGTATCATGGTTTTTTTCCATGTTTGGAGAAAATAGCCGATACGGATTATTGCAATGGGTGATCTCTGTTTTTGCCATTCTCTCTATAAGTGGGACTACCACAGGATAGTACGCTAAGACCTAAATATTATTTAATACAAGCGTATAGTCTTCTACCTTGGGGTGAAATCAGGCGTGAACCCAGTAAGTGTACTTAGTATTAAAATCTCCAGCTACTAAAAATGTAGCTCCAAAAGTGCTAAAGATTTGCTTGTACTGACCTTCGTCTATACTGAATCTGGTTGGGTAGCTGAATTTGTAAGGTCCTTTATGTATTCTTTGAGTCGAATACTCGTAGGTTGTAAATAATCTGTACTGAAACTTTGCATAGGGATGAGCTTTATTCTGCTTTTAATAAGAATAGCCTTACCACCAGGAACCTTTCCACCGGGATGTTTGGTGTCATTAATATTGTATCCTTCAATAATTAGTAATTGGATTTGTATATAAAAACAGTTTGAGTTCTGCTTTATCCTGGCTTATGCTGCTGGAATTTCAGCAAATTTGTATACTATTCATGGCTTTGACAAAAAAGATTGTAAAAGCATGTTCATCTCTTGCATCATGTTCTGCATAAAACACATGAATTGTGTCATGTTTACGAAGAATGTTTGAAGAGTTTTCTAAGTGTATTTTCCTCAACTGTTATGGGATTAACTGGAGGAGACCCTTTAAGAATATTTGTATAAATGCTTGTCTGAGGATCAAATGTATTAATTTAAGACTGATACTCTCTTGTGCGAGTAGTAGTAGTGGATGCCAAAACAGGAGTCGGAAAAGAAATAGTTTTTACTTTTAATTTGTTTGTAAATGGTGAAAGTTTCTGCTTTATATTTTTATATACTAGGTAACCTTTATATTTAGCAGTATAATTTTTACCACAATTGCAACATTTCTGGAAAGAGTGTAATATTTTTTGGTGTGTGCAAATTTTTGGTAGTTTAAACATTGAACGGGGCGTTACGCTTTCGTGATTCTTCGATAGTAATTTTTCAGTGTAAGAGATACCGAAGCATATAAAAAGGATGTGGATCCTCTTTTCTTAGAGTTAGATCTACTAGCTGTAGCTCAACGCAATATAGTGACGTTAAAAGCTGTTATAGACAAAAATAGAGCGTTAGAGTAACGCTCCTTTAGGTAAATAGGAGGTGGTCTTAGTTGCTTCTTTGATTCAGAGCTATCAGAGTGGGGATGTTGTATTATCCTTACTTATTTTTAGCAGACCTTTTAACATATGCTTCCTTGTCAAGTGTTTCGACCTAAAAGGATACTACGTTAAGAAATAAATAGTCACTTTTTCATTATCGTATTGTTTTAGGCTTGGATTCATATTTTTTTTAAAGAATCGGAAAGATTGTTTTTGTTTTTAATTAAGTCAACCTTGACCACCTCCGTTAAAATATTCTAAAATATTGTCCTTCAAAGCAATAATGATAACGAAAACATACTTTTGTTGAGGCATTTCCACTCGTATTATATTTTAGCGTAATTTTTCAGTCCGATATGTATAAAAATAATGCCGTATAACGCGAGCAGCTCCAGCAGCTTACGGAGTTAAGCAGGACTCGAAATTTCCTATGGGTGATGTGGTGTGACACTAATACGCATCACACGATGGGGAAGGTACGCACTTTTTTAAATGCGATTTCGGGAAGGTATTTGGATTATTTATTTATTTATTTATTTATTTATTTATTTATTTATTTATTTATTTATTTATTTATTTATTTATTTATTTATTTATTTATTTATTTATTTATTTATTTATTTATTTATTTATTTATTTATTTATTTATTTATTTATTTATTTATTTATTTATTTATTTTTTTATTTTTTTATTTACTCTCTAAGATTTTTATTAGCTGTTTTAGCGAAATAATCGAAAAACTAATTATAAAGGTCTGCGTTAAATTTATCTGAGTTTGTAATGTCGACAAATACACCAAAAATTGGTGTGGTTAAATTAATTTATCGCGCACCGCCCACTCTCAGAAACATTACAATGGGGAGTAACGGGAAGTTCCGCTAACTTACACATATTTTCAAAATTAAACCCGAACGAGAGCTATAGCTAGTAAATAATAATCTTGTTAACAATAACATAAATTTGTTTTCTTTTTAAGTCGAAGAATGAAAAAAGGTCAAATGTCTCTCAAACCTCCAAAGGATAAGTGGAAGATTGTGTTGATAATCTTTATTTTGCACGGGATTGGCACCCTGATGCCATGGAATATGTTTATTACAGCGAAAAGTGTATGTACATAAATAGTTTTTGATATATCAAATATTCTAATAATAAATAATTTGCAATAAATATTTCAGTATTTTGTGGATTTTAAACTCGACACGGGTAGTGGCAATTCTACTCATTCGTCAAGTTATGCAACAAACTTTATGCAGTATATTGGGTTTGCATCTCAAATTCCTAATGTCGTATTCAATTGGTTAAATATTTTCGTTAACATGGGGTAAATATAAAGTTATTTATTCAGTTTAACTGAAATAATATTTATTTTGTTTATTAATTTTCAGAGGAGATCTTACAAAGCGGATTGTTTTTAGTATTTTGATAGAAATATCTATATTTATACTTACAGTAGTTCTTGCTATGTTGGATTCCTCGTTCTGGCCCGGAACATTTTTTTGGATTACAATGATCAGCGTAGTAATTTTAAATAGTAAGCTATATTTTTACCATTACACCAATATATATACCTTAATATTGAAATTATAAATAATTTAAAGAGTTTTAGTTTCTTAATTAACATGTCATATGTTTAATGAATATGCAATGCAAGCTCGTTATAAAGTTATCGTCCATGATACAATAATAATACAATATATAATATAAATAAAGTTAAAAATCGATTCATTCCCCATTTCTTAAGAAACAATAATTCATATTAAAAATTTATCTATTTTCTTCTATTAAATAAGATTGAGGAGTTATATGTTTTTCTAATCTTTTAGCTGATACACAATATATTAAAGAAAAGAAGCTAAAAAAGGGGGAATATACATGACTTTTTAACTTCTGTGCTTTGCAGTTTTATCATGTTTTTTTGTATATATATATATATAATTTTGTTGTAGTTTATTACTATATTTAAAAAAAAATAGTTAATTTATATGACTTAAAAGGAGTAAAAAAAGTTTTCGTTTTTCATGCACATAGTGTAAAAAACTACTTATCAAATATTCATAAACACCTCTGTAAAGGCGGCAAGACAAAATCTAATTTCTTTTTCAGCTATAGACTTTAAAGCTTTAAAGAAACACAACGCGATTTATTTTTAACATATATTTCAATGAGAATAAAGTTGTTACAAGAGTTTAAAGATTTCTCGGTTTTAAGTTTAATTCCGACAAGTTGGTTTTGGTTGGTAGTTGGTAGTTTTTGTATTTGGTTTTTTAATTGATTTTTCTTGTGCGGTCGCTTTCACTGCTGTTCGGCTACTGACAAATATTTTAAGGTGTGGTGCACAAGAATGTTAAATATAAAGAAATGCAGATTAGTGAAGTAGGATGTAGTTGCAATGTTTGTGTAACAGGGTGCTCTAACATTCCTCCCTCCGTGAATTCGTCCGGGATTCACTATCGATGGCCAGGATGGCCAACTTGGTAGTTGGGCGGCGTAAGAGTCCGGTCGAAGTTTTGACTTCTGCGAAACGTGTCTGTCCATCCTTAGCGCTGAATACCTTTGTGATTTGGACTTTTTGCCACCGGCTTCGTGATTGATTGTGGTCGATGATTAGGACTAGGTCACCGACTTGTAGCGGCTTAGCTTTTTCATGCCACTTCGGGCGATGTAAAAGTTGTGGTAAATATTCAGTCACCTACCGTTTCCATAGACGATCTTTCAAATTTTGAGCGATTCGCCATTGCTGCCGTAAGCATATTGTTGTGTCGACTGGATGTGGGGTTTGCTTTGAATTGACACAACCCAAAATGAAATGATGGGAGTCAACGGTTCATCTTCTTCAGATGACAATGGAATATCCGTTAGTGGTCGAGAGTTCAAAATATTCTCGGCTTCGATAAGAACGCTTTGAAGTGTCTCTACTCGTGGAGCAACTTCATGCAGCGTTTTGCTGAGCAACAACTTAATAATTCTTATTAAGCGCTCCCAGCAACCACCTGAGCTGGGGTTGGCAGGGCAGTTGAACACCCACTCAATGTTGCGTTGTGCTGCTTCATTGATTAAGGCGTTGACATCTAAAATTTTTTCGGCATTGTCCTTGAGCTCCTTCTGTGCACCGACGAAATTGGTGCCATTGTCGCTCCGCATCCTGACAGGCGTTCCACGCCTATTTATAAAATTACGCAGAAACTCTATAAAGGCGTCAGTCGACAGATTCTCTGCTAATTCCAGATGCGCTGTTCGTGTAGTCAGGCAGGTAAAAATAACCGCCCATATTTTTTTCACGGCGACAAACAAAGCCACTCCAGAGTATGTAAATGGCCTCACATACGGCGTTACCAGATCTGGTGGCATTTGTCTCATTTTAGGTGGGACTGGCTTGGCTCTCTCTATTCTGCAGACCAAGCAAGACCGTCGGACATAGTTGAGCAAAGATTTAGGATACGGAAAGCTAAACTTTTGAAGCGCCTCATTCAGCGTGACGGCGGAGTTCTGATGATGGCACTTCTCGTGAAAATGTTGCATTATTAGTTCAGAAACTGTGTGTTTTTGTGGCAGCAGAATTGGTCTTCTTGAGGTGAAAGCAGATAAATTGCTTCGTCGATGCGGCCTTCAACCCTCGTGAAGCTCGTCATTGTCAATATAAGGCGAACGCGTGCGCAGCACACTTTTTGCTGGAATGGGCATTGATGGCTTTAGAGCGGCGATCTCTTCGGCAAAACATTCTTCTTGAAATATTTTGCAGATGTACGTCTCGGCGTCATTTATTTCAGCCGCTGTAAGCGGTCCTTTGGCGGCGTTACGAATATTGCGCCATACCTTCGCGGCGCGTATCACCCATGCCATTGCTCGTTTGAGCCTTAAAAAAGTTGAAAAATTAGTAAATTTAATAATACATTTACTCGCCTGTGGTTGTAAGAACAGGTACGGCTTGATCTCGTCCTAAAGCGGTTCAGGCGGCGGATCATTTATTGTTACAGGCCATTCATCTTCCCTGTTTTTCAGAAAACTGGGTCCAGTTACCCACGGACTGTTGACTCGAAATTTTGGCGGACAAATTGGACGTGTTGCGACGTCTGCAGAGTTTTCGCCCGTTGGTACCCATCGCCACTGTGACTGTTGGGTCGTATTGAGTACCTGTGCGATACGATGACCAACGAAAGATTGTATCTTGTTTCAGAAGAGTAAATCCAGTATAAGACGGTTTGTGAATCACTTCATAATGTGATTTGTGAAATCTTTATGTCATGGCCTTGTACTACCATTTTGCTAAGACGTGCTCCTAGCACGGCGGCTTGTAGTTCTAGTTGTGGGATCGAAAGTGCTTTACGAGGCGCGTTGCGAGTTTTTCCGACAACAAAGGCGACGTCCACTTTATTGTCGTGGACAATACGGAAATAAGCAACCGCGGCGAATGCGACCTGGCTCGCGTCGACAATCACGTGTAGTTGGATTTCGTTTGTATCTAGCATGTGCAGCGAATAGCATCGAGGTATTTTGAATTCTCGCACATTGCTGAGTTCTTTCCACCAAGCCATCCATTTTTGGTGTATCTCGATGGGAATTGGCGTATCCCAATCAATGTTGAGCTTCCATGTTTGTTTCATTAACATTTTTGAAAAGATGAGAAAATCAGCGAGTAAACCAAATGGATCGAATACGGCCATTACAATGCCAAGTAGTTTCCTTTTCGTTGGCATGCGCAATCCATCTCTGACTTCATTAGGCACGCGATGAAATTGAGTTTTAAACATGAAGGCGTCCTCTGAAGTGCTCCAATACATGCCAAGCATCTTTTCTGCAGCGGCTTGACTTTCCATATTTATTGAATTTGCTAATTTGACGTGGTCATTATTCAAGGCAGACTGTACGGCGGCTGAGTTTAAAATGAAGCTTCTCAATTCAAAACCTCCTTCAGCGTTAATATAAACAACTTGTTTACACAATATTTCGGCTTCACTTTCGTTACGAAAACTGCACACAAAATCGTCGACGTAATGCTTGTCAACAATTGCAGCTACGGCGTCGGGATAGTGTGCCCTGTACTTTTCAGCATTTTTGTTTTTAATATATTCTGCAGAACAAGGCGAACAATTGGCGCCAAAAATCATTGATGTCATAGCACAGTGCTGTATGGGTTGAGATGCGTCACCGTTCCTCCACAGAAATCTTTGCGAATGCTGATAATATTGGCGTATACGTATTTGGGAAAACATTTCGCGTATGTCTGCGTCGAAACTTGAAAAGTATAGTAAGGAGCGGCTTCGCTTGCTCCGGGCCTTTAAACAGTGATGAATTTAAAGACTGTCCGATGTTCAGCCATCACCTTAGCAGCGGCGTCATATACGATGCGCAACTTCCCCGGTTTGAGTGGATTTTGCACATCGAAGTGTGGAAGATACCATATGGCACGCTCGGTGTTCAACTCCTCTTCAGTGAGCAGTCGCGAGTACCCCTTCTCAAAATATTTTCTTCATTTCCTGTTTGTATTTCTCGGCAAATTCAGGATTACGATTCATTTTTCTTTCAATGCTGATCAGGCGATGTTCAGCCATCTCGTAACTATTCGGCAGTGCTGGTGGGTACTCTTTCCACAGCAACCCAGTTTCGAAGCGCTTTCCGACACGCTTTGTAGTTTCTTCCATTATCTGTAGCGCCCTTATGTTCGCGTCTGACTCCAATTCTACGGACGCATCGCTAACACCAAAATCTTCTGCTGCAAAATATTCTGCAACAACATTGTGCAGCTCGTTGAGCGTTTTCTTTTCACGCACATGGAGTACTTGAGAGCGCACAGAATGGCTATCATTTGTCGGGCCGAATGCGACCCAGCCAAGACGAGTCTCTGAAGCTATAGGCATTGAGCTTCCACCCTCGACCGTAGTAGACGAAACACCCAAATGGGCGCAATCAAGGCCAAGCAACAGTGACGGCCTAGCGTCGGCGTAATCCTTCAATGGTAAATAATTAAAATGTTGAAAATCATTTTTACGAAATGGTTGCGTTGGCAGACACAAATTGCCAATAGTGCGAACGTTTTTAATAGTATATTTGTTTCGCTTGTCGTCCCCTTGAATCTCCAAATTGACCTTCGACGAAACTTCGGTAACTTCGTTTTGACCATACCATTGTAGGGTCAAAGGCTGAGACTGACCTTTCAGTCCGAGGCGATCGGCGACGGCCTCTTTCAAGAGAGAAACAGCTGAGCCGTCGTCGATCATGGCGTAAATATTTTCGCTACCGTTTGGTCCAAGAATAGTGACGGGAAGGACTCGAAATAGCTGGCTGGAACTTCCTGTAGTGCTGCAATTCAGCACTTGTTGAATTTCATTCGGCGGCGGTGTCAGCGTCGTAGCTGACGTCTGTGTCGGCTCGTAGTGCAGACTTAAATGATGTTGGCGGGTATATCCGTTCGTACCGCAAACCTTTTTTGAATGACAATTGGCCGTGTTATGGCCCTTACGAAGACATGAAAAACACACTTGCAGCTCCTTTGCTTTGCGCCAACGTGCGCGTACGTTTGACTGTATATATGTTTGACAGTTGGTGATGAAGTGGTCCCCTCCACATTGACCACATTTAATTTCTTTTTTCTGAACATTGTCATTCACATGAATCACGCGGCGTGGCGGCTGAGTTGCGCACCCTCGTGGAGAATGCGACGACTTGATCCAATTTGGCTTCGCTTATGTTTGGAAATTGTTGAATTTTGTTGAGCTGGACTCGTACCAATAGGTCTGGCCGACCAAATCGAAATCTCAGCTCTTCAATGGCATAAGAAATATCGCTCGGATAAATAAGCATTAACGCCACTGCTTCCTTCGCTGCTCCGGTTAGGCACTTATGCAAACGCATCAAATTTTGCCTATCGTTGTAACCAACGGCTTCTGTGGTATCAATATAGTTGGCGAAAAAAAGTGGCCACTCCTCGGTGTCGCCTGAGAACGATGGCAAATCATACAACTTGATTGCGCTCCTTTCAGGCAACATGAACTCGGCTTCGTAACTGGCGTAGACATTGTAATATTATGTCGTTGAAAATTTGTTGGTTGAAGTGCACCAAACGCAGATGCGTTGGGCGCACTTATGACCGTGGCGTCGTTGACGGAAAACACATTTTCTTGTTGAAAATTTGTTGTTTGAAACTGCTGTTCGGCTACTGACAAATATTTTAAGGTGTGGTGCACAAAAATATAAAGAAATGAAGATTAGTGAAGTAGGATGTAGTTGCAATGTTTGTGTAACAGGGTGCTCTAACAACCTCTATTCTCGTATTTTGGTAACCAACAAAATTATATCCTATGTGGTGTATAAACTCAATGGGCTTCCACTCTAAATTTCTCATGAAATTTTACAGCCTTATTATGACCTTTCGTTTTCCTCGTTTTTTAAAATGTGTGTGAAACTAAAATTGCTATTATGAACAAACAAAAACAAACGGAACACCTCTCAAATTAATTTTTGAGAGAGGAAAAAGCTTTTTGATGACGTTAAACTTTCGTTTTACTCACATACATTTTTGCTTTCGTTTTATGTACAATGGCATCGAAAATAGTTTTGAATACATTTTTATTCATTCGAAAATTACTTAAAATCTGATTTTTTTTTAATTTTTCGTAGGCAACGGTAGGAAGTTGAATTTAAAGAGATAAAGGAATATTTTCCCAAATAAAGCCAATTGAATTGGCATACAACTCACGTATGTACGTTGACCATAGATATTTCTCGCAAAAGCTTTTTAGTTTTCTAAAGAATACAACAAAACTGTTTGCGTTTTTAAATAGTGGCATTTTTGTTTTAGAATTTTGTTTTTGTTTCAATATATTCTAAATAAAGTTAACAAAATGTTTTTAAACGTGGGTTTTCAGCGATTGAGTGAAAATGAAGAAGATGAAAACCAAATGCAAATAACTTTGAGGAGAAGAAAGAACACTAAGGGAATGCAGGAATATTTTCACAATAAATGATCAGGAGTAAATTTTTTTCTATATGCTTCCGATTGTTCACTATACAATTGAGGGTGATGAATATAATTGTATGCCAATTCAATTGGTTATATTTAGGAAAATATTAATGCATCTCTTGAAATTCAACTTTCTACTGTTATTTACGAAAAATATTAAAATTTTTCAGATTTTTAAGTAATTTCCGATTGAATAAAAATGTATTCGACATTATTTTCGATGACATTGCACCTAAATTAAAGCAAAAATGTATGTGACTAAATTACACGGACAATTTTCTTCCGGCGCTTAAAAAATTTATTGATAAGTATCATGCGAATGATAATACGGTGTTTTGGCCCGACCTAGCGTCTGCTCATTATGCCAAAAAAACTCTGGAGGCTCTTGACTGAGTTCGTGTCTAAGCTGCAAAACCCTCCAAATTTGCCTCAGTTAAGGCCAATTGAAAAGTTTAGGCAAATTTAAAATGAAATGTTTACAGCAAGGGATATAAGCCAAAAATCATTGACTGTTTAATATTAAAAATTAAAAGAGAGCTTGCTAAAATAGATGCAAAGGGAATTCAGGAGGCTATGCGCAAGTTACAACTATGAAACTTTCGTGAACTGTTAATGTGTTTCGTAGCAAAGTTTGTTCGTCGTGTCATTTATTTTCGCTTTTTAGTTGAAAATAAGGAATTTAAATATTCTTATTATAAAAACATATTGAATGTTTAAGTGTTCTTATGTTCAAATTATAATTGGTTTAATTAAATTATGGTTATTAAAGTGTTTTACTTAAAAAACTTTTGTGTTTTTATAAGCAACAACAATTTATCACACACATAGTTTTTTGTGTATTTAGTTGCTGCTTTTTTCCGTTCTTTCGCATTGTTGATTGACGTACTATATTCGACAACTTTAAACAAAGCAAGTACTTTCCAATCTGTTGTAATCCAGTTATATTCAAACTTTTTAACTTTTTCAAACTTTTGTCTTTTGTTCAATTTTAATTTACACTGTGTGTTATTTCTATCATCCATTTTATAATACCAATTTTTTTAATTTTATTTTTTTATTAAAATGAATTGTTCGCAAAATAATTGTGTTATTTTTAGTGAAAATAAAACACAAATTAATTGCTGGTTATGTGACAACAATGTTCATTTAAAATGTGCGAAATTAAATGGTCGAATTCTTGATGCTCTTAAAAAGTTTAACGTTGGTCATGCATTAATTGCAGAAAGACCGAAATAGATTTTTACAAACTTTTTAAAGCAACAAGAAAGGGTTTTGTTGATATTGGCAACCAGTTTTCAGCACTGGGTGATAAATTCAAATACTTTGAATCTTAATTTAATGATTTTAAGTCTTGGGATGAGCCGTCTTCACAAAAGCACCTGAGACAAAAGAAAATATTAGAGTCTTTACTAATATCTACTTCACCACAACCATTAACACCAAATTTGACGGATATATTTGTTTTGCCACCTACCCCAATGGTGTTCCGCCAATTTTACCACCATTACTAAATCAGATTGAGTCTCAGCCTACTCCTATGGATGATTCACAGATTGTTGTTGATGACATAGGGGACAAATCAGGATCGTTGCCTTCAAAGGTGCGACCAGAGCGTGATGAGAAGACTGAAAAACGTGCACCAAAACAACTTGTTGTAATTGGTCCTAAAAAATAAATTTTTGTGTCTCGCTTTGATCCAAATACTGAAGTAGAGGATATTAACTTCTTTATTAAATCTAAATTAAACCGTCCTGTAAATATATCGATTTTTCAAATGATAGATCAAAAGCATCTTTGAAAATAATAGTTCTGAAGATTTATTTTCAACAATAATAGACACAGATTTTTGGCTGCATGGAACATTTGCCGCGAACACGAGTACAAAAACAATTCGCCCCGACATCCCAAATGGCTCAAAAATCTTATAAAAAATAACACTAAGTTTAAAAAAATTCAACTTTATCAAAATGTGAGAGGTTTAAACACAAAACTACCTAATTTATATATAAACAGTTTTGATTTTGAATATGAAATTATTGCTTTAACAGAAACCTGGCTCCATACTAATATCCATAATTCTGAAGTACTATGCAACAATTAATTAATTTTCCGAGTGGAGGTGTACTATATCAAAATTCTATATCATCCACAGAAGTAAAAATAAATAATTCACATTTACTTGAGATTATTTGCGTTGCAGTTGTCTTTACTAATAAAACAATATATAACATGTTCATATATTCCACGAAATTCTGATATATCAACCTATATTAACCATTTTATTGCAATAAAATCAATTTATCGTTTGCTGAAACCAAATGATTCGTTCCTTGCGCTTGGTGATTTTAACTTGCCGCACGTTACGTGGAATCCAACTACTGAATTTTCTTATCATACTCCTTCAACATTTCATGCATGGATAAATGACTTTTTAGATATGTTATCGGACATATGCCTTCAAAAGATTAATGATGATTTTAATATAAAAAATAAGTCTCTTGATTTGGTGTTTGTAGACGATTCATCTAATTCAATAATTAATCGTTGTGATCCAATAGTTTTTCCAGAAGATCAGTATCATCCTACTCTCGAATTAACCCTTGCAATAGCAGAGTTAACTGTTGTTAAAACAGTTTCTGTAAAGAGTTCATCGTTTTGCTTTTAAAAAAACCGATTATATTAAACTTAACTCCCTGTTAAACAATATTGACTGGTCAATATACTTTGTACAAAATGTAGGCGTGGTTGGATCAATTTAACGCCCACCGCTTTATCTCAGGAACGCGATGCTCTACGAAGATAAACGTTTGTATAAAGGTATATAATAATGACTTAATCTACCTTCTTACAAAAAGTGGGCTTGGTCGGGAGTTTAGAGGTACATGGTGACAATATTTACAAACACACAACGGGGAGTAACAGGTTCTGCATACAAATTTGGTATAAAATTACCAAATTAACCAGATATTCATACAAATATAATTCCAAAAATGGTGAGCTACGCTGGAAAGTTTATTAATCTTAATTAACATATAAGACTTGATTCTATTAAAAAAGAACCCGGCCACCGCCGGGTAATTTAAGCTAGTTTATATATATTTAAAGTAATATTTTGTTTCAGCATGAATCGCTTTCCATTTAGATTTAGGTCGCTTACAACAAAATGGGTGTTTGCGCGTTAAGCCTTGTGCTTAAATGGCAACAAAAAAAGGAGGTTATTCTCCAACAAATTTATAAATGGAAAGAAATCGGACGTGAGCCCTCCTCTCCATTCCTCGTCGCCAGTGCGCATAATTTCCTCTATCTCCGAGCAAAACTGAGTCATCTTCGCTTGTGTCGTCATACCGTCCGGGAGCATGTGCACGAGCCCATCCTCGTGATGAAATTGTAGCGGTCGACGGTTTCGGGTCGAGAAACCGGTGCAACATCGTGTGGTGTTTTCTGCTGCATTTTTGGCATCGCACATTACTAAGACACCGTGATTTAGGAGACAAACAGTTTTCACAATACCCATACGTATTGATAGTTCGGTATGTCTCGTCAACATTCATGGCTCTGAAATCGGAGCAAAAGCGAAGAGGGTGCCATTCGAGACACAAATGACATGCGGCAGTTGTCGTCTTAAGGTTAAAACCTTTACGACCGATGTGACCACGACCCATTGTTAAACGAAGAAAAAAACTGAAACAGGACAAGATTTTAACATGTTGGTAGAACAACAAGTTTTACTATGGGGCGTGTTATAGTACCTCGTTCAGTCTTTACATCTGCAACTCTAACTTTGTCGTCTCGACCTTCATAGACTTTCATAACTCTACCTAATCTCCACTCATTTGGAGGTAAATTTTCATCGCGCACCACCACCAAATTATCAGTCTCTATATCTTTAGAGGGATATTTCCACTTATATCTTTTATGCAGTTCTTTTAGATATTCTGCTTTCCACCGTTTACAGAAGTTTTGATGCATAGCTTTAAGTTTTTGCCACCGATGGACATTTGATATTGGATCTCTGGCTCTACTCTCGACAACAAAGGTCCTCCTACTAAGAAATGTCCAGGAGTTAAAGGGGCTAAGTTATCTGGATTTTCAGATAGAGCACTGATAGGTCTTGAATTCAAACATGACTCAATTTGTGACAATAGGGTTGAAAATT
Organism: Suillia variegata; assembly: GCA_949127995.1. Taxonomy (NCBI): domain Eukaryota; kingdom Metazoa; phylum Arthropoda; class Insecta; order Diptera; family Heleomyzidae; genus Suillia; species Suillia variegata. Next base: position 26,236,317 of record OX421843.1, on the reverse strand, counting down.
CTTCAAAGGTGTACTTCATACCACCTGCAATCTTTTTAAAATGTGATTTAAAACTTCTCACTCCTGCTTCCCATAAACCTCCCATATGAGGAGCGCCAGCAGGATTAAAGTGAAAAATTATATCTTGATACGAAGGCTTATTCATAACTCTATCTCGAGCGGAAGTCAAGAATTCTCGAAACTCGCGCCTCACAACTTTTGAAGCGCCTACAAAATTTGTTCCATTATCTGAATAAAGGTGTCCAGGGCAACCTCTTCGAGCTACAAACCGTGTAAAAGCTGACAAGAATGTAAGAGCTGATAAATCGCTAGTAACTTTAAGGTGAATTGCTTTAATTGCAAAACATACAAAGACGCAAACATAACCTTTTGTTATTAAACATGCACGTCCTGTGTAATTCTTAATCTCAAAAGGGGCCTGTAAAATCTACTCCAGTAGTAGCAAGGATCGGGATAATGCTGTTCTCGATGGAGGTAAAGCAGCCATTTTTTGAGTTTGTTCCTTTTTCCTATAGATGACACATGTTTTACAATTGTGTATAATAGTTTTAACCAATGTCTTTGCCTTTATTATATGGAATTGCATTTTAAGTAAACGCCAAACTAACTGAATTCCTCCATGAAGGGATATCGTATGAATGAATTTAATCAAAAGACGAGAAAATTGACAATTATATGCCAGAATTATCGGATATCTTTCATCTTAGGAAAGATTTGGAGAGTTTTTCAGACGCCCATTGCCTCGGATCACACCGTCTTGATCTATAAACGGATTCATCGAAAGAAGTCGACTACTTGAACTTAAAGATTTTTTATTCGAAATGTCACGATATTCATTAGAATAGTGATATTTCTGACTTAACAAGATTAACCGAGTCTTAACAAATCTTATTTCTTGATTTGAAAGAATAGTTGATTCAAAATGCTTTAAACCTTTGTGTTTTGCATGGGTTCGGTGAAAGAATCTAAAAATGTAAGCTACCACCCTCAAGGATCTTGCTAACTCCGAGAAACGATCTAAAACATCGTCATAATTATCGAAAAACTGAAATGTACCTGAATATTTTTATTTTCCTCTTCGGTGGTATATTTAGCTTGAGCGACATTAGGCTATTATCTTCAGTTGGTCCGTGCCACCAAAATAGATCACTATTTATGAGTTCTAGAGGAGTGACACCTCGGCTTCCTAAATCGGCTGGATTATCATGAGAAGAAACATGTTTCCAGTTTTTTGTGCCGACTTTCTCTTCAATTTTTGTCACTCGATGTGCAACAAAGGTTTGCCAAGTGCTCGAAGGTTTATTTAACCACGCCAATACTATAGTCGAATCGGACCACAAATGAAGAGTGTACTTGGAGATTTCTAATTGGGGTAAAATATTATGGACCATATCTGCTAGTAGTACTGCACCGCAAAGTTCTAATCGAGCTAGAGATATTGTCTTGACAGGGGCTACCTTTGTCTTTGCAGTGAGCATGTGGGTGCTTATTTTTCCATTATTTTCTACACGAATATATAATACTGCCGCGTAAGCTCTTTCTGAGGAGTCACAGAAAGCGTGAAATTCAACTTTACTGGAAGGAGAGAATTTAATCCATCTTGTAACCTTAATTTCATTAATATGACTGTAATTTCTTAAAAACACTTTCCATTGATGCAAAAGTTCTACAATTAAACAATCATCCCAGTCTATTTTCGCTTCTCAGATCCTTTGCATTAAGATTTTCGCTACAACAATAATTGGTTCTAACCATCCTGCAGTGTCAAAAAGTTTGGCAATTGTTGACAAAACTTCCCTTTTCGTATAAGAAGTTTTGCTTTCTAGAGGTCTGACTATAAAATTAAAAAATGTCGAGGCTGGCATTCTATCTTATACCTAAAGTTTTGGCTAAACTGAAATCCTGCAATTCCAAAAAATCTCTATTTAGTAGATGTTCTCTAGAAATGCCGCTAAGGATGTCGAGACAATTTGCCGTCCATTTTCTGAGGGGGAAACCGGCTGATTCTAATATTGCTATAAGTTCATCTCGCGTTTTTATAGCGGTCTGCAAGTCATGTGCACCAGCAAGTGCATCATCGACGTACATATAGTTTTTCAAAATATACGCTGCTAATGGAAAATACTTTTGAACTTCTTTTGCTAACATTAAAAGGGTCTAACCGCTAAAAATGGTGCACAGTTAAGACCGAAGGTGACCGTTTTTAATTCAAAATCCTCAACTTCACTATTTGAGTTCAATCTGTACAATATTCTTTGATACGGCGTATGTTTTGGATCTACCAGATTTTGCCTGTACATTTTCTCTACGTCGCCATTGAAAACAAATCTGAAACCCCTCCACTTTATAATCAAAACAGTCAGGTCCGTTTGAAGAACTGGACCGGTATGAAGGAGTGAATTTAAACTTATTCCATTTGACGTGGGAGCTGAAGCATTAAAAACCACTCTAACTTTAGTAAAAGTACTTTCAGGTTTAATTACATCGTGGTGAGGCAGAGCGGGAGCGTATTCATACTTTGGGGCTAATACCCTATGCATTTGCCCTAGTTGTAAATATTCTCCTAAAACTCTATCATATTCAGCTTTAAAAGACTGTTTTTTGCCAAGTGAAACTTCATTTCTTGTAAATTGCCGGAATGCTCCAGTTCTAGAATGACCTAAATTAACTTCCTTTGGAAAATTAAGATGGAATGGCAGTTTTACTACAAATCGGCCTTCCGAATTATGACGGGCCGTTTCTAAAAAAAGATCTTCGCAATATTTTATGTACACCGCCAGAGCATTTGCCCTAGTTGTAAATATTCTCCTAAAACTCTATCATATTCAGCTTTAAAAGACGGTTTTTTGCCAAGTGAAACTTCATTTCTTGTAAATTGCCGGAATGCTCCAGTTCTAGAATGACCTAAATTAACTTCCTTTGGAAAATTAAGATGGAATGGCAGTTTTACTACTAAGAAGTCCCTAAGAAAGTTTATTTGACCCCTGACGAAAAATATTGCGCTATTCTTACCGTCTTCGTTGCTTTTTTACGTGTGACGGACATACATATTTTAAACTTCGGTTACGCCGAAGGGGGGAAACACAATTTTCTTATATGGATCCCAATGATCAGCACGCCATCTATATTTGATAATAGAGAGAAATTAAAGATAAGAGACGTTTGGCTTAAACACTGAGGGTGAACCTAAAAGAGGACAAGGTGCAGGAAAGTCGGAATGATGAATAATTTTTTATATAATATAAATTTTAACATGTGATAAAAATTCGAAACTTATATTAAACTTAGCACTTTTTTTTAAATGTTAATTGTTAGTTTGTAATATCATTTTAAATATTTTATCTTATGTTTTAATCATGTTAATTCAAAAAAAAGACGAAAATTTAAAAATTGCGAAAAAAAATTAAAAACCATTCGTTCTTTTTCAATCTTATTATATTTGTATATATTTGTATTCAGTATTTCTAGATCGGCTCTAATGATTAGGTTTAGGGAAAAGAAAATTTTGCCACGCCCACCTATTGCGCCCACAATTTGTAAAACTAAGATAAAATATTCGATTAAATCGCTAATATTGCTCCTAAAAAAATGAAAATTGGTATCTGAGTTTGTACAGACACTGTCGATAACTTCCCCAAAAATGGGGGAGGTTGGATTTATTTAACGCCCACTTTGAAAAAACGTGGCTAATATTGTTCATTAAAATCTGAAATTTGGTATTTGAGTTTGTATTGGCACTGTCGATAACTGTCTTAAAAATGGGCGTGGTTGGATCAATTTAACGCCCACTTTCAAAAAAGGGTGGATCATTTTTACGCCTAACACCATTTGCTCAGAAACTTGATGTGCTATATAGAAAACATGTAACGGAATGCATCGGGAAGAATAACAGGAAATAAAAAATTTGCTAAGCCCACTTATAACGCCCTCAATGTATTTAATTAAGTGAAAATATACGATGACATTGCTAATATTACTCCTAAAAATTTAGGATTTTGTTTCTGAGTTTGTATGCCGATAATTTCACCGCCGTAACTCAAAATAGCTACAACGGTGAATACCGGGAAGTTCTGGTAAACATTTTTTTAAGAGGCATTGCAAGGCATGTCGGGCATTCGCTAGTTTATAATAAAACTTTACCAGATGCACAAGAAGGCACTGACAAAGAATTACATGAGGTCACGCTCTATGAAAATTAATTTAGAGACAATTAAAAATTTTACTCCTTATTTAAACAAACTTTATCTAATTTATACTCTGACAACAATTAAATGTCTGATTCACGGAATGAATTCAGTTATTGAGTATAAAAGATAAATTTGATTGGGCATATAAAGGGTTTTTCAAAAGGGACGCTACAAAAGTTTTTTTTAAATAAAACAAAAACGGTTTTGGATATCAATGAAATTATTTAATCCTATGAAAGTAAATTTGATGGCATTATGTATGGAACTCGATTTATTTTGCATGACCCCCACGTGCACGTTTGCAGAAGTCTGGATGCTGAACCCAGTTTTCGACGGTTTTCAAGAATAAATCGGCCGATACTGCTGAAATTTCACGTTCGATATTCGTACGAAGTTCTTCAATCGTCGCTGGCTTGTTGGTATAGACCATAGACTTGACGTAGCCCCACAGGATATAGTCTAACGGCGTCAAATCGCACGACCGAGGCGGCCAATCAACTGGGCCATTTCGTGAGATAACACGTCTACCAAACATGGTTTCCAATAAATTGTGACATTCGCTGTGCGGCTTGTGGCGCGTTCCTGTTGGAACCACATGTCCTAAAAGTCCATATCGTCCAATTGGGGCCAAAAATATTTGGTTATCATTGAACGGATGCGATTCCCATTCACAGTAACGTGCCGGTCTTGATCATCACGGAAGAAGTACGGCCCAATGACGCCGCCGGCCCATAAACCGCAACAAACCGTAATTTTTTCGGGATGCAATGATGACTTATAACGCATATTTTGCTTATTCAACCGGAAATGAGCCTCATCACTGAAGATGATTTTTCGATGAAATCCGAATCATTTTCAAGTTGTTTCTCAGCCCAATTCACAAACATTCGACGCTTTTGGTGGTCAAGCGGCTTCAGTTCTTGCGTCAATTTGATTTTGTAAGGATGTAGGCCAAGATCTTTTCGAAAAATTCGCCACAACGACGTCACAGAGATACCCAACGCTTGAGAACGACGTGTGAGAGACACATTTGGGCTTTCTTGAACTGATGCCTCAGCGGCAGCAATATTCTCGACACTACGGGCACTTCTTTTTCTCACTGGCACGGGAACATTTTGCACTGTGCCTGTGGATTCAAATTTTTTTCACTAGACGCTCAATTGCTTATATGTTAGGACGATTATGAAGACCATAAAGGTGAGGTCACTGACTCAGAATTTCGGTAGAAAAATTTAATTAATTTTGACTCGTTGTTGAAATGGCAAACCTTACTAAAGAGAAATGTCTAGAAAACGGAAAAAAATATGGCGTCGTTTGCTGTCCCTATCGGTTTACTTTTGTAGCGTCCATTTTGAGAAAAAGGGCTTTTCAAAAGGGACGCTACAAAAGTAGACCGATAGGGACAGCAAATGACGCCATATTTTTTTCCCGCTTTCTTGACATAATTTTTAATATAAGAAATAGTGTATATAATAAACGTCCAAAAATAACGATTATTTTGGCTGGAAAAAAAGAATGCCTAAAATAACGATTATTTTGGCTGGAAAAAATAAAAGGCCTAAAATAACGATTTCAGTCGAAAAAATAATCGGCCGAATATGACGATTATTTCGTGGAAAAAAATATACGTTCGAAAATAACAATTATTGCGGGCGAAAAAAAACGGCCAAAAATACTAATTATCAAATGACGTTTATGGATAACCGTCGTAACGGTTACGGTCCCTGGAACAATCTGGTTGACAAATCTAAATGGAGCCGAATGTGGTTACCTCCTCCAAAAGCTCCACTCAAATCTTTTATGATATCTTCGTCCTTGTCAATAGAATCATTTATAGCAATTGCTTTCACTAATGTCAGCGCCAGAACTGACGAGTAATGTGAGTTTTCCTTTTTTCGCATATTTAATAAAGTTTTACATGACCACTGTACCAAATTACCTACAGCTGGTCCAATATACACAATAAGGCTTGCTTTCTCCTTTTTCTCAATTTCAATTTTTTTTTTTGCTCGAATCTGCAAGAGTTATGGTTTTTCGTACTTTATTTTTCGACTTTTGCCATTACACTACTCTACAGCCAAAATGATCTGGGTTAACCAATATCCATTTCCTATGTAAAATGGGGCGCTGATTTCGAAAATCTGTCAGACCGTTTAGGAGATATCGCCCATTTCATGTTTCTGTTGAATTTCGAAAAGGTGGTGTCACGTAACTGCACATATAACTCGTAAGAGTTGGTCGATTTTAATGAGTGATCGTTTAAATTAAAGGTAACAAAATTGTCTATCATCATTGGTAATAAATTTTTTTCAAAAAAAAATTTTAATTATCATATTTATGAATTTTTATTTTGACAAGTATATTATTTTCGCAGAATTGAACGTTAAATTTTTGCGAATTTTAAACAGTAGTCCATGATTTTAGATGTTCTTTGTTACCCTAGCATATCCTAAGAGAAATAAAATGCAGAAGGCGCAGAATTGAACGTTAAATTTTTGCGAATTTTAAACAGTAGTCCATGATTTTAGATGTTCTTTGTTACCCTAGCATATCCTAAGAGAAATAAAATGCAGAAGGCGCCTTCAATATATAGAATAATATTGGAAATACTCATATGAACGCGCAGACAGGGTAAAAAACAAAACGAGTTTAGTTATGTGTGCAGTTACGTGACACCACAAAAACATAAATGGTCGATATCTCCTTAACGGTGGCTATGATTTTCGAAATCAGCGCGCCATTTTACATAGGAATTTTATATTAAATTATTCAGACAAGAACTTTTTTGAAATTTGTCGGCTATTGTAGTAGTAGTATTAGTGGCGAGAAAACTAGTGGAACTCCGCCAGTACGTCAGTATGTCGTTTTGTTACCACGATCTCCTGAAGGGGCGGGGAGGGATCAAAGCTGGAGCCATCCTGAATTGTTGAGGAATTTTAAAATGTTCATTAGTGGGTAGTGAGATAAGACTTCTAATGAGGTTGGAAAGGCGGAGTGGAGTGTACGAAGCCTGACTCTTGCTAAAGCCGGACAGTCGCAGATGAAGTGACGACAGTGGACATTATAGGGAATTTCCAATCTCACCAATAGGCCAGTGTCCAGTGAAGATGTATGTGATCCGCGCGATGTCTCGACGCCTCAAGTTAATGAGTTCAAGGGATCTTGAAAGGTTGTAGTTCGGCCAAGTTTTTTTGGATACAATGCATGCTGCGGTGTTTTTCCATTTCCGGAACAGCCAGATCCAGCGCCGATGCAGAGCCCTTCCTGGCCAGGTCATCGGCCACTTCATTTCCTACTATGCTACTATGTCCTGGAACCCAGATAAGGTTTATTCTATGTCTGTGACCGAGAAGATCTAGTTCATTCCTGCCTTGAAGAACTAATTTTGATGTTATAACATTAGAGGACAATGCTTTAATAGCTGCCTGACTGTCAGAGAATATGACTATGTTCTTTTTACGAGTTAGTTTGCTACTAATAATGCTACAAGCTTCTAAGATAGCTATCAATTCAGCTTGAAATACACTGGTCTCATCAGGAAGTCTAAGAGATCTAGAGATACCAAGGTGTTTACAGAAAACACCTTCGCCAACTCCACAACTCATCTTGGAGCCATCCGTAAAAATGGCAACGCCGAATTTGTCGATTACACTATTATATGACCATTCTTCTCTGGATGGAAATCTGTGTAAAAAGTTCTTGTTAAGAACTATTTTCGGTGATGTAGTCAGTCGTTACAGGCACTACCTCTTTAGGTAGCGTACCTAAAATTCTGCTATGGCCATATGTCCTAGCTTGCCATGACCCTACTTCTTTGAGTCTTGCTGCAGTGCATGCGGCTACAAATTTGATGTGAAGATCAATGGGAAGAAGATGCACAAGTACATTTAGCGCATCTGAGGGACTGAATCTCAGAGCCCCAGTTATGCTAATGCATTTAATTTTACTATGTTATAGTTTTTACTAAGCGCTGGTCATCAAACGTGAGCTCCGTAGGTGAGAATCGGTCGAACTACAGCCCTGTACATCCAGAGTACCATCTTTGGCTGGAGACCCCAACGTTTGCCAAACATTTTATTAAAAGTATAAAAAGCAATGCAGGGTTTTTTAACTCGCAGTATAATACTATTTTTCCAATTTAGCTTTGCATCAAGAAGAACACCAAGATACTTGGCTTCAGTGGAGAGAGTAAGTGCTTGTCCGTTTAAAACTGGTAAGTTGAATTGAGGTATCTTGGTTTTAGTGGTGAATAGTAGTAATTCTGTTTTCACTGGGTTCACTGATAAGCCGCACCTAGCGGCCCATGAGCTTAGTGATATCAGCGCCCTGCCCATGATTTCACTAAGGACGGACAGAAACAGACCTGATACTAGAATCACAACGTCGTCGGCATACGCAACTGCTTTAATAACGGATTTTTCGAGAGATTTTAGCATATCATCCATAACAATTAACCACAGTAGTGGTGAGAGAACCCCCTCCCTGGGGGTACCTCTGTTGACTGATTAAGTGATATTACAATTGCCCAAATTCGCCTGTATCACCCGAGACCCGGATTACCTCATGTAGTGCCGGCTAGTGTTACCGGCATTTATTTTAAATGAAATTTTCTTCAATTGAGCCCCGGTCCTGGGCTTCACATTATTATTTTCACCAAATTTACTTCGTCTTTCGTATGTTTATTGACCTCCGTACTCTGATAACTTTGAAACAAATTTACTCCATTTTTCATTTATTCATTTACCTCTGTACCTGGGTTATCCCGAGTCAGATTTACTTCATCTTTCGTTTGCTTTTTTAAGTTGAAGTGTGGGGTCTCTAAGTCCTAACCTGAATGATGATTTTACTGAAGTATTATTTTCCTCCAATAAAACATCGCAATCTCTACCTGGATATCGATCCTCTATAATTGTAGTTAATTAAGTAATAAACACTGTTGCCGTGACGGCAGTTTCTGATCAACTCAATTGGCTTCAGAATTGAAGCCCTTTATTTATACTTAAAAAACACACGACGCTAACAAACTAGCGTCGTGGGATATCTTAAAACTAAATCACGGCGTAAACACTAAATCTACGCCGAACATAACTTAACACATAAACTGCATTACGTGACACTTGTTCCCGTCATGCACTCCTACTATAACAGAAACTCAACCTAGCTAACCTTATACATTCTAAATATAGAAAAGGGACTTGCATTTCAAAGGCATGATCGTACATACTAATGCACATGCACATGCACTATGACATTATCGTTAATTTATGCTTCCACTAATTTCGTGGGAACATTAAATATTATTACACTGTTTTCGTGTATTCATGAAATGTTCTTTATTTATATTAACTTATCGCTGCTCACCAAATGTGACCAACGCAAAACCAATCGCTGTTTTTGTTTGTGTATACTTTAACATTCTGCCCGCGTTGGAAAATTAAATTTTTCAATATTATGTGGTTTTTTTTATATATATTTTATATAAACTAAAATAAAATTGACCACTTTTATTTTCAATAAATGACATAATTATTATTTTACTAGTGCAGGCATGTTCACTACTTTAGCTATTTGTTTTCTTTTATATTTGACAATTTTTTATTTTATGTTGTTAATTTAACATATATTTAAAATATTAATTCTCTTACATTTACAATTTTAATTTTTATAATATTTTTCTCAAAATTTGTAAATCTTGTTATTTCATTTAATTTTCATTTATATTGTGAAATGCAATTGTATTTTTTAATAATTTTTTTTACAACAATTGACTTGCTACATACATGTTATTGCAGGTATTTCTTCCCGCGTTGAAAGATCATATGCTTTCAAACTTTAAATTAATTTTATTATCTTTTAACAGTGTTAATACTTTTATTTTAAATTTTTCGAGACCAAATAAATTAACATTTCTTATTCTGCAATTATTTTCTTATTATACTCCTATTTGTGGCATAGCAAGATTGATAGGCAAGAAACGTGTTGAATGCTGCTTGATCTTTTTAACTGTCCAGAAAATTCCATAAATGATGAAGAAAATGATGATACACGTTGTAAAATTCATGCCATAATGAGTTGATTGTTGAATGTCGAAATCAAGCAGAAACCCAAAAATATGTAATTGCGAATTGGGAATATCGGCGATCTTGATTGTTGTTGAAATTTCTTGTAATACGATGGGATGGAACTTTGGTAGTCGCAGCGTCAAATTGACCATTGGATTGAAGTATGTCACATTCACAGAATTTTTTTCGAATGCAACCAGCGTAACTTCTGATGATTCGAGATGACAGCCAGATTCCATACGCAGGATGCCTTGACACTTTATATGACGCCATTTTTTCTGCCCGTTGCAATAAATGTCGATTAATTCGTCCTCAAAAGTGGAAAACAACCATGTGTTTGCTGCGTGAAGTTGAATCCACTTTGCTGACTTTAACTGCTGAACTTTGATGACGCATTCTCTCGACACCTTCTTCTTCTTCAAAAGTAGCTCTAGTTCAGAAATTTTGTTGTCGCCAATCTTGTAGATAGGATGAGTTTGAGGACATAACTAAATTGCATTTAACTTCTTGCATTTTAGAAAGTTGACCTCATCGATATTGTAGTACTTTGTCAATGATGAACTCAATAGCAAATGTTGAAACGATGACTGAATACTGACGAAACGATCATTATGTACTGTTGGGTAAGGATATACTTCGTAAATAGTAAATACGTCCTTGTGAATTAAGGGTATATTTAATTCAAACAAAATATATTGCTCCGTTGTTCTAGTCGTGATTTCAGTCGCCATCAGGACTTCTTGCGCATTTTGATCAGGAAGTTGCAATTCTTTAGGTAACTTCATTGCAATCCTTGCCAAATGCTCTTGAAACTGCTCGACGGATATAATATGCTGATGAGATGCATTATTGTGAACTCATAGAATGCTGTCTTTGATGTCTGCTTGAAATATTTCGAAGTCGACTATTACAAATATCGTGTATAACACCGTGTTGGCTAGTGCACGCACCTCAGTTGTGTTGACTGTTGATGCCAATTTTTTTAAATTGAACTTGATTTTAACCAGTTGACTCTCCAAAATATTGCGTTCTTTTTTGATGACTTGAACCGTCACATCTTGAATTGATGACACCTTTTTAAGCCCTTCTAACATTTGCTTGCTAATACTGCTGCTTTAGATTAATCGATATTCTAACTGTAGCGCATGTTCTTCGTCCATCACCCCAAAAAGCGCATGCTGAATTGACCCGATGAAACTTAACGGCACTCTCTTTGTTCGTTTGAATTCAGTCTCTTTATTCGAAGTAATAAATTCATTATTGGTTCGAATTATATTCATTTTGTTAATAAGTTGCTGCTCCATTTCTTCGCAGGGATACGTCGCATGACACCCGCTTAGTGTCAAATACAATCGTGCATTTTTCATCACCTCTTCAACTCTTTCTAAGCGATCCCAATACGCTGACATGTTGACATAAACTACCAACGACCATGATGATGAAGAATAAGCCAAAATGGTCCCTAATGTTTTCTGTAATTATACTATGATTTACTTTTGGCATAATTAATAACAAACTTAATATAGATATTAAAAAATTTTAATTTTTATTTGGTTCGATTTTGTACTTTTTGCAATTTTACAAATATTTGTAAAATTTTTAATTAATTTCTTATTTGGATCTTATTCAACAATTTTATTATTAAAACCATTTTTTGTATCTTTATATTCTGTTTTAATTGTATTTGTAGGAAAAGGACAAACATTGTGAATCGCTCTTGTCGATACTCCATTGCTTGTTCTTACGTCTACCATTCTACAGAGACTATCTTTTCTTAAAGTAGTTTTAATTACTCTACCCTTTCTCCAATTCATTGAAGGGACATTATCTTCCTTCAAAAAAACGAGGGTTCCAGGTTAAATATTTTCGGACGGATTCTGCCATTTATATCTTTTTTAAAGCTCGGACAAATACTCTAATGACCATTGCTCCCAAAATATTTCCGAGTTTATTGCACTGCTTTCCAGTTATCTCTCAATCCATGATAACTTTTATTATCAATAAAATCTACAAAGGTTGTAAATGGCTCCCCATAAAAAAATGACCTGGCGTTAAAACTTGACAATCATTAGGATCATCTGACAATGGCGTTAAAGGTCTAGAGTTTAAAATGGCCTTGATTTGAGCCATTAATGAGCACATTTCTTCAAATGTTAATTTATTATTAACCCTGAAAAAATGTTTTTTGACATATTTAACGCAAGCCTTCCATAATCCACCCATATGTGGCGATCTTGCAGGTATATTTATCCATTCAATTTGTCTTTGAACACAAAAATTGTCAACTTCCTGTAAGTGTTTCTTGTCCTTAAATAATTTATAAATCTCATTTAAGCTATTTGCAGCACCTATAAAATTAGTAGCGATAAGCGCTATAAATTTTTAAAGGACAACGTCGCTTTCCTACAAATCTTTTCAAAGCTCCTATAAATGCTGCAGTGGACAAATCTGACACTACTTCCAAATAAACTGCTTTTATTGCAAAACAAACAAAAACACACACAAAAGTTTTATCTATCTTTTTTCTTCGTATGATGTATTTCTATTGGACCTAAAAAGTCTATCCCAACATTTAAAAATGGTCTAGTCCTAATAACTCTATCTCTTGGCAAAGTTGTCCATAAATTGGTGAATTGTTCTTGGATCTGCTTTGAAGCACCTATAACAACGATGTACTCCCTTTTGAACAAGTTGTCTGCCTCGTAAAGGCCAAAAACTTTGCCTCATAATTGCCAATAATCCTTGTGGTCCAATATGCAAATGAATTCTTTGCAAATGAGTGACTAACAAATACACCCATTCATCATTATATGGTATCAAAATTGGATGTCTAGTCTCATAAGACAGATTCGAATTTTGTATTCTACCTCCTACCCGAAATATTCCATCAGTATTAAGAATTGGAGCTAGTGACTTAATTTTAGAAAAACCTGGCAAGCTTTTATTTGTTTCTAATAGCTTCTTTTCATTCAAGAAATTTTTGTTTTGTATTATTTTTACCATAGCTTTTATTGCAGCTTTATTATATTCTATTTTAGATTTTAACTCTTTTCTCCGAATTCTATCAATAAATTCTAATATTTTTGCCACCACATTTTGCAAAAAGCGAAATTGTTTTTATGGTGAATTTTCTCTAAAAATGGTTCCGATACCACAGCTAAAGAAATCACATTAACATTTTTTATTTCCGGAATTTCTTTTCGACTTCTCAATACTTCTTCAACATGACTTTCTGACTTCAAAAATTCCGGACCATGAAACCAAATTTCATTGTTAATCAAGTCTTTTGGATACAGACCTGGTGATACATAATCTGCTGGATTTTGTTTAGTATTGACATATTTCAAGCTTTTAATATTACTGTTTTTTTGTAAATAGCTAACCCTATTAGAAACAAAAAATTTTTAAGTCGCTGGATCTAATTTTAGCCAGCATAACATAATCTGAGAATCCGAATAGTAAGTTATACTATTTAAATTTAATTTTAAGCTCTTCACTACTTTTTGTGTAAGTTCCACAAGTAACACCGCTGCACATAGCTCTAACCTAGGTAAAGTTTCAATTTTTGCCGGCGCTACTCTAGATTTTGACACTATTATATTTACTTGAATATTTCCGTTTGAATTTACAGATTTTATGTAAACTACAGCTCCATAAGCTTGCATTGAAGCATCCACAAACCCATGAAGTTCAAGTATTTTTGGATTTTCACAAATCATATGTCGCGAAATTTTTAATTCGTTCAAACACCCCATTTCTTCTCTTAACTGTTTCCATAAGAGTTCGATATCATTAGGCACTGCTTTATTCCAATCAATTTTTATTTTCATAAACTTTTTAACAGCATTTTAGCTAAAATTACAACTGGGCTCAAAAAACCTAAGGGATCAAAAAGTTTAGCAATATCAGATAAAATATTTCTTTTAGTGGCTTTAGTATGAAATTTCCAATTTGATTTTATACATATTTGATCCGATGATGGAAACCAAGAAATTCCTAGAGCTTTAACATTTTCAAAACTATCTTTATTGAAATCTAATTAAATTTCACAATCTTCTCGTGGACAATTTTCTAACAATTCGGAATGATTTCCACACCATTTTCTCAAATTAAAACCATGATTCTTTAAAATTTCTGCAACTTGTTTTTGTAGCTTTTCCAAAGAATCACTGCCTGTTATCATATCATCCATATAGAAATCCGACTTTATGATTTCAGCAGCCTTCGGATAATTTTCTTCTGCAGCTTTCCCAGCCATTTGCAAGCACTTTACAGCCAAATATGGAGCAGACGCAGTACCATATGTAATAGTCTTAAGCTTATAAGTTTGAAGCTCCTGTGATGAATTCCACCTCCAGTATATTAACTGATAATTTTGATGCTTTGTTAACCCAAATTTGCCTATACATTTTTTTTAATATCCGCTGAAATGACATATTTATGTTTCCTAAATCTAACCAAAATATCAAACAGATCTTCCTGCAACTTTGGACCTGTATGTAAAACGTCATTTAATGACAAATTTGACGATGTCTTGCACGACGCATCAAAAACCACCCTTAATTTTGTCGTCGTACTTTCTGGACGTAACACATAGTGATGCGGTAAATAATAACCTTTTTTAATATTATCCACATTTTCCACTTCTTCCATATGGTTTAAATCAATATATTTTTTCATGAAATCATGATATTGATCTTTAACTACCGTATTCTTCTCCAACCTTTTTTCAATGGCTAAGAATCTGCGTTTGGCTGTTATTTCTGATCTGCCCAGCTCTTGTCTATTATTTTTAAAAAGGAGATTAACTTCAAATTTTCCATCACATTTTTTCTTGTGTGTTTTTTGGAAAATTTCTTCACATTCCTTTTCGTCTTTTGTTAGAAATGCCGTTTGTGGTCCTTCTTCCACCTCTCAAACATTCTCAATTGTTTATCTAAGCTTTCCTCTGAGAATGACACAACACCGCAATAAACCGATTTATTATGTATAACGGCTGGTCCACTCACAATCCACCCAAAGCTTGTATTTTGCAATACAATTGACTCTTCATCTAACCGAATTTTGCCGCTTTGCAAAATTTCATAAAATATTTCTGCTCCAATGAGCATATCAATACCACTTGGAACCGCAAATGTGGGATCAGCAAGTGTTAAGTTGTAAGGCAAATTAGTCACGATCACTTTCTGTTCAGGTAAATCGGACATTATTTTTGACACTACCAAAACATCTAAATCAGTTTCATATGCAGATCGTTTTGACATAATTTTAACATTTTTTTACATTCGAAGTTTTCTTCGTAATGCCTTCAATTGTAGCGTTCGTTTTATAACTTTTTAGTTTTAAAACATTTTGTAAAGCTTTAGTTATAAAATTAACTTGTGAGCCATTATCTAACAATGCTCTACAAGACACCCATTTCCCTTGATTATTTAAAATTTTAATCATTGCTGTAGACAACAAAATACACTTTTGGTCTTTGTCTGCAGCTTTTTTGTCATTACTTGCAACAGCACTTTTAACTTGCTGTTGCTCTTTTTCTCTATGCAAAAGAGAATGGTGGCTGTTATTGCATATTTTACAATTATAACCATTACACATTTTGTTCGAATGTCCACTTCTTAAACATTTTGTGCACAATTTATTTAATAAAACTTTATTCCATTTTTCATTAATGGATACATTTTTAAATTTTAAGCATTGATATGGAAAATGTATATTAACACATCCCATAAAACATTTTTCAATTGAGCTAATATTTCCTTTTTTCATAGGCTTAACAAAATTACTTTTATTCACAACAAGCTTTTGACTAGCCTCTAAGGCAAAATATTCTTGCTCTAAAAAGTTCAAAATGGAGCTAACTTTTGGAATTTTCTTTGAATCTTTTAATGAAGCTTCATACTTCATCCCAATATTTTCCTCCATTTTTCTTGCCAATATAAAACTAATAAAAACTTGCAACAGATCTTCCGCTGATAAATCAGTTGCTTGGAGTGCTTGGAAGCTCTCCTGAATTGTGTCTTGAAACTTTTTAACACTACTTGAAGTTTCAACCACATCCGGTGCATCAATTAAATTTTTAAAATATACTGACGTAACAGCACGTTTATTTGTATATTTATCGTTCATTAACTTCCAAGCTATCGGATAATTAGCGTCAGTCGACGGCAAATTTATAATTGTGGACGCAGCAGTCCCTTTTAATTTTGATTTTTGAATACACATTGTTTGTGTATTTGAAATATTTTTTGAATGAATCAATTGGGAAAACAATTCTTTAAATGAATTCCATTTTGTATAATCTCCGAAGAAATCAGGAATTTCTATTGTCGGCAGATTATAATAGCGACTTCCTTATTGTGATTTCGCACTTATATCTTTATCAACTTTTGGAAGTTTGTTAAAAGCATCCTTCAAATCATAATAACATCGGGTGAGTTTGTCTTCATCGAAAATCTCGATGTAACTCAAAAATGTACTTTGAGCCATACTTTTACTCTCCCTTACGATTCTATGGATTCCAAACCATCCTCAAAGGCTTCTATTGGTTCTATTGGTTCGAAATTCCTGAAGCACATATTTAAATTTTCGAATTAAACCTGAATGTTCTATATTCGGTTTTGTTTCGAGCATCGAAGCGTCCATCGACTTAATCGATCCTTCTCGAGTGCTACTTCCAGCTTCTGCTGCACCCAAATTGCCCCACACCAAATAAATTAACGATTGCAGTAACACAAAATTTTTTCTGTGCGCTGATGCAACGTCTTTCTTCAAATATTCGTGTTTTTTCAAATCACTTGAAGGATTTTGGAGATGTTTCTCGTTTTCTTCAAAGCGCGAAAACAGCTCACTCAATCTCTTCCTCCAAGTGAGGAGTTGATCTTTACTGACCATGCTAGCAGTCTCTGCTGCCTTGCTTACATCATGGTACATGACTGCTATCTCTTGACCGATAGCGTCTTGTTCCTGAATGATGTTGGCCATTTTATCAAAATTTAACTATTTTTAC
Source organism: Suillia variegata (assembly GCA_949127995.1). Taxonomy (NCBI): domain Eukaryota; kingdom Metazoa; phylum Arthropoda; class Insecta; order Diptera; family Heleomyzidae; genus Suillia; species Suillia variegata. The sequence continues at coordinate 26,219,056 of OX421843.1, read as the reverse complement.
CAAAATTAAAAAATACAAATAATGTTCACTTACCCAAACTTCTATATTTTAATTATATTTTGTATATTAATATACAAAACAAAACACTCGCGCACAAAAAAAAATTTTTTTTTTTTTAATTGTTATTATTTTTTTTTATTTTTTTTTATAAATTTTTTTTTTTTTTAATACAAAGAACTCGCGCACATTACACAAGGGTCACCAATAATTAAGTAATAAACACTGTTGCCGTGACGGCAGTTTCTGATCAACTCAATTGGCTTCAGAATTGAAGCCCTTTATTTATACTTAAAAAACACACGACGCTAACAAACTAGCGTCGTGGGATATCTTAAAACTAAATCTCGGCGTAAACACTAAATCTACGCCGCACATAGCTTAACACATAAACTGCATTACGTGACACTTGTTCCCGTCATGCACTCCTACTGTAACAGAAACTCAACATAGCGATCGCTAACCTTATCTATTCTAAATATAGAAAAGGGACTTGCACTTCAAAGGCATGATCGTACATACTAATGCACATGCACATGCACTATGACATTATCGTTAATTTATGCTTCCACTAATTTCGTGGGAACATTAAATATTATTACACTGTTTTCGTGTATTCATGAAATGTTCTTTATTTATATTTACTTATCGCTGCTCATCAAATGTGACCAACGCAAAACCAATCGCTAGATTTGTTTCTGTATACTTCAACAATAGTAAATAAAAAACGTAATCTTCTCGCAAATCTGGAAATACCATCTCCTTCCAACTGCACTGCCTGTCGTATCTCCTGTTGAACATCTTCCAATATGGATATCTTTGAATAAGTGCCACTAAGTATGCTTATTAATTAATCTATCGACTTTATCTCTAACGAACTCACAAGATTATATGCCCCTCCAAACAATCTGAGTTTAATACAATCTAACACTACTGGATGATCTTCTGGTTTTAGATCCTTTTCTACTATGCGGCAACTTGTGTAATTCCGATTCCAAATCATGTGCATTCGAAGCATTAAAAATTGCCACCACCCAATTTACCTCATCTGCTATCCTCACTAAATATATTTTGAATATTTTATAATTGTCCGTCGGTTAAACAACTGTATGTTTTTTTATTTTTCAAAGCTAAATCTACTAATTTCCGTTTAAACTCTTTATGCTGATTAATCAATTTCGTATTTAAAACGTTAATTGTATTATTTGCCTCTTCTTATCTGGTTATAGTCGGATTCTTTTTAAATTCTACGTATTTAGGTAAACCTATCTCTTGTCTAAATTGTTCGTGTTCTCGTTAAAACTCGTGTGCTTCCTCTAAATTTTTATCTCTTTTTTAAAAGTTCTGTTTTCTAAAACTATCTAACTCTTTCAATAGTTCCTCTCTCTCTTATATACAATTAATATTATTCAAAATTTCAAATAATTCAGTTAAAGTCAAATCTGCCTCTTCTAATTTTGTTAATTTTCTTATGCTCAATTTTTCTTTTAAATGTAAAAAGATCTGTTCAGACTTACTAAAATGTCTAATAAGTGACCACAATTTGTTAACGAATCTAACAATTTCTTCTTGTTCATTTTGTAAATCTGCTTTTGTTTGTAAATATTGAGATTTTAAAGCTTCCATTAATTAATCCGATCATTTATAGATTCAACAGTTATTTTAAAAATTACTGTTCATTCAATAAGTGATAATTTCAATCAACAAAGCCTTTTTATATATCAAAACAATTTTCCAACAGAAACAAGAAAATAAAATCGAGTTGTAAATGTTGAAATTTGCGTTAAGCAACAAACAATTTTCATTAAAAATAAAATCAGAAACTCGCAAAAAAAATAATAGGAAAATATTGACACGGCTAAACTCACAAAAAGAAATATTCAAAAAAATTTAAATAAAAAAAATATTTATACGATATTAATATTTTCTCACAATTGAATTTAAATCGAAAATAAATATTTCTTTCTATCAAGGATCTCTTACCACTAATGGGGAAAATCACTTGATCGAAAAATAATTGTTTCTTTAATATAAATAAATTGTTTCTTACCACTGGTGGGGGAAAACAATTTAATATTTTAAAGATTGACAGTTGTTATTATTTGAAATCTAAAAATTCCTGCAAAAAAGAAGTTATAATTATTTTAACTCCTATTTTGCCTTAATAATTTTTTTTATATTAGTAGAACATCCTACGTAGGTGATCAGGCGTTAAACGTTACCAGTCTCTCTGTTTTTTTTAATTATAAACACAAACGTACTCGACAGTAATTTCTTATCCATTTTATTTTGAGTTTGGAGAATCCTTTGTCCCAAGCTTGCTTTAAATCTTATCTAATCATAACATAAGAAGTCAATCTTAACTGACTTGTTTGCTTACAAAAATTGCAATTTCCGCATTGCTTGCAATTTCTTGAGTTCATCGTATTTGGCAATAATTACAATCCGCTTCATGCGAATATATAACACTTCCCTCTTGCGTTTCCTAATGCGATTCACAGAAAGACCCTGCAGATCGCACCAATTTTCGATCTTATCAAAGACTTTTTGCATTTTCATACATAATGTCTGTAAGGATTTTCCCGAAATCAATACGCATACATCGTCGGCATATGCCTGGATGTAAACACTAAAGTCCTGCAATTGTTTTGCTCTTTTTCATCGAAGCATTGATCTATCCACTGACAGGTTGATCAGATCGGATGTGTCGTTCGACTTGTTCCTCTTGACAGTTTCTAAGTTGATAAAAGCATCAGCGTAGCTGCCCCTGTCAAGGTTGCCTCAGATGAATTTCTGGCTTGGGAGACAGTGATGAGATTATTCCACATTACAATACCCCTTGGCAGTCTTGCAGAATCAGCCTTATTCTTTTTTCTGCCTTTTAGACAGGCCCCCTGACGCCGTCCTTATTTCCTCGAGTGCATTGCATGGATATGCATTTTTTATGTGCATCCCCAGCGCAAACATTCGTATCCACCATTAGCCGGTATGAAGTCAAACTGCTAGGATATTTACCAGGTTTGCGGATCTATTTATTTTCAGTGTGGCCTTAATAATGTTTTTGATTGAATTATTTAAATTGCTTACCATTAAATATTATTAAATGTACCCATGTATTATATTCCATCATATTGTCCACAACATATTTCCTTAATTTTTCAAAACTCTAAATGTTAATAATATTCGTAATTTTAAAGATATTTTTGATAATAAATTTTCTTTTATTCAACATATAAAATACATTGTACCTAAAGCTTACTCCATGCTTACGTTCATTTGTAAAAATAGAGTTTTCTGACCCACATACTATTAAGACTGTGTTTAATTCCTTTGTTAGGTACGTCACGTTTCGTGTATACGTCAATTATTTAGGACTCGTTCTATGAGAACCATACGTTTAGTTTAAGGTCATTTATACGACTTGTCATGCGATCTTGTTGAAAATGCATATTTTGGTACCGACACTTAGTTCTAAGGCGTGGACCTCCGTCTGAAAAATGAAACCTATTTTTCCCATCGCAACTGCTTTACGGAAATTTGGCCCTACAATTCCCACTCCAGCACTGCCATCTTCCAATTTGGACCCATCAGTATACCATGCCTGGGAGCCCTGTTGAGGAATTATTTCTAACTAATAACCATTTCAAAGTGCCTAAAAAACGAAAGATTTTTGTTCATCCTATCTGATGAGCATCCCTAAAGATGAGCTAGATTAGGTAGCCTTATGGCCGCGCTAGCTGCCGTCCTTTTCACTGTGATGTGCATTGGTAATATTATTGCTTTGTAAGACCACGCCAGAATTATTGGTCGTAGTCCCCATTTTTTACCCATACAGCCTTTGGTAAGCAAAGCTTGCTTTTAAGGCTTTATTTGTTATGTATTGTAAGTGGTTTTTCCAGGTCAGAGTTTTGTCTAGGATTACTCCTAGATATCTCATTTCATCGAAAAGTTTGAGTTCCGTGGCCTCTAACCTTAAGGTTCCTAGATTTCGTTTCCTTCTTCTGGTGAAGCGTACCACGTTAGTTTTAGTAGGGTTAATCGAAAGTCCTTTCTCCTGACACCAATGTCAAGAGCTAGTTGCATGCGGTTGGTTATGGTAGAGTCAAACTTACCTCTAACCATGATAACCAAATGATCAGCAAAGCCCTGAACTTCGAACATTTCGTTATCCAGAGTTTGTATAAGCTCGTCAATGACCATTAGCCAGAGGAGTGGCGATAAGACGCCTCCTTGGGGGCAGCCTTTAGTTGACTTGACAGTTTTTCACAATGCCTCTGCCCCTAATTCACAAGTTATTTCCCTGTTTTCCAGCATATTGAGATACCAAGATATAACCAGTCCGTGTAATCCTTTCCTGGCCATTACTTCCTGAATCTATCTGAAAGTAGCATTGTCAAAGGCCCCTGTAATGTCAATAGATGTACAGAGAGCAATTTCCTTACCCTCCAAAGCCTTTTCGATTTTACTCGTTAGGCCATGTATTGCAGTCTCAGTCGATTTGCCTGGTTGGTAAGCAAATTGTTCAATATGGAGAGGTATATCTTCCAGATAGACTTCTCTGTTATATTGATCCAGAATTTTTTCCATAGCTTTAATCATGAATGACGTTAGGGTAATGGGCCAAAAAGCTTTTGGCGTGTGATTCGCCTTTTTCCTGCTTTCGGTATGAAAGCTACCCTAGCCTTCGTCCAACGTTTAAGAACAATGCCTAATTCCAAGCTTATCCTAATAATTTTGGTTAACGTCAGGACCGAGTGCCCTCGATGGTTCCACTGTTCTCTATACAGGTGACACAGCCTAGAAAAAGTGTGTCCAGTTTCTAAAAGTTAGTTATTTTTTCCCATGTTTTGTCCTAGGTAGAAGTTATAAAGTGACCAATTGGTCTTCCTAACATTTCTAATTTCAAAGGTGACTTTAACTTCCCCTTTCAGATCAAAGCTAATATAACGATGATCTGACAAGAAGACTTCATCCAACACCTTCCAATTTGATATTTTATTTGATATAAAAGCACTTTAAACAGTAAGATCTAATACCTCCCCCTTATCGCATTTATAAAAGTTCCTCTATTAACTACTACAATATTGTTAGTTGTAATAAAATCAAGAAGAGACTCACCACGTGTATTTACATCCGAGCTTCTCCATACACGACCCACTGCAGGTTGCAAGTCTTGCAGTATTCCACGAGCTGCAGAAACTCGCGAGATACCGCTTCCTCGGAGACGCCAGGGAGGTACAATGATGCCAGGACTATTTTTCTTCTCCCTCTGGCACTAGGCACTTCTGCAAGTATCGCCACCAGATCACGTTGAATAAACTCTGAAATTGGAAAAAATTTAATATGTGTGTTAATCAACAGCGTCGTACTAAGTCGGTCGGCATTGCTGTCGTAGATTAACTTACAAGTTTTTGTCTGGGAAATTATTTCCCAGACCGGCCCTTCCGGACCTTACCATCCTTCGTGCTTCACAAAGCCGACCACACATAGCAGAGAGTTTAGCATTTGTTTTGCCTTTCTCTGCACTCGGTGCAGGCTTTACGGTTTTGGGTCCCGTTTTCGGCTTCAGCTACTTGCATGTGCACGAGCCGCAGCAGACGTCGATGGCACATCGTTGCCCTCAGCAGCTTTTGCTTTGGTTCCCTTCAGCCTAGGTCTGAACTGGGCACTGCCAAAGCCATAGAAGACTTTGTTGCCCAGCTCCAGGGGGCAGATTGCCAGCAGTTTTGTTGCCCTCTGATGCGAATCGCTTTTTAGGCTTGGAGCTCGATGTCGGCGTGGAACTATCCGATCGAGAACATTTCGGGGTCATTTGCCCTTCGCCAGTCACAACTGATGGTTTTACTGCCAAGGACCGTGCAGTTTCCAGCGGCATGAACTTAGCAAGTAAAGCCTTCACCCTATTTGTCAGAGTTTTTTTGGACCCGGATCAAGAAGATTTCTCTCTTGATCCGAAGAAATGGACATCCCAGCCGACTCCTGGCTAAGTGAAATGTCCATCTCTTTCGGCATATTGGAAAGAGGACCGAGTGTCCCTTCCAACAGTTCGTGGTCCATTTTATCGTCGGCAAAAGACCAGATGCCTTCTCGGTCAACGAGTTTTATTCACATTTGAAGATGTGCACACCGTATTTTGTGTTTTTTTAAATCCATACAGTTTTAAAATTTAAAATATGAGAAATTTATTAACCCAGAGGCGCCACTCTGGGAGGGCTAATTAAAATTGTGGGTTCGCCGGGCCTTCGCCGGAGTTCGCTATTAGGATTGACTCTGCTCACTGGCATAGCTGTTCCACCGTGAGTTTAGGGGATTTGTTTTAGGTCACTTTGGTTCGTTCACACTACAGACTGTCAAGACAAGGCCTTGACGGTCTGAAGTGTAGACAAACCGTGTCCAGGAAGTTTTCCTTCTCCCCCGCCCTGCTATCAGAAATGACTTAGATCCAGCAGAGACATGACCGTACTAGAAATAAGCCATTGGTTACAAGGATAGCGCACTTCCCCGAAGGGCTGACCTGGTGCTTGCTCATCAAGACTGATTCACAGTCACTAAGATTGCTAGCTAGCCATAACGACTGACCAGGAATCGGAGAAAACTACTTTCAACCTGCGCGTTGGAGGTCGTACTTAGTTTATGTGCTGGATCAGTTCACAATATTTCATATGACATGTTCCAGCTCATAATAAGCCCCTACACCGCGATAAGGTGACTACCAGCGTTGTGTCTGATAAGTAAACAAAATTTGTCAACAAATTATCTAAAGATAATTCCAATTAAAATAAGTCTTTTTTATATTACAAAACAATTTTACAACAGAAACAAGAATAAAAAGTCAATCAGAATATCGCGAAAACAAATAAAATACTGTCACGACTGTATTTAAAACCAGCAAAAAGAAATAACTCAAACAAAAAACAAATTTCACAAAAATATTAATACGATTTTAATATTTTTCGCCCGTCTTCAAATTTTATCGTTGTTGTCGTGGTGGTGAACTCCTCTGTCAATGCTGCTGGTATAATTCCGCAATGCTGCTACCACTGACCGTGTCTAGTGGTTTGGTTCGAAAACCGGCTGCGTCAATGTTGTAATGATAGATTTCCCCAGCCAGATTCTACCGGCTGCGCCAATGTTGAAATGAAGTTTGCTGGGGGAGGATTCCTTTTTAGTTTATCTTCTTTGGGGTGTTGTTCCTCAACATCCTTCTGGTTCTTTTTATTCTCCTGACACACGCGAATTTAAAATTATAAACACTATATATTTATGTTATTAAAATATCGTTATTTATTTTAATCACTTGCTCGAACGAACTTTTTAGACTATGATTCGTACATAAGTAAACCAAAATCTTAAGAAACCTTCCTAGCATTGGCTACGCCCATTGGTTACGTTTTACTCTTTGTAACCCGCTCCTAACATAGACCAATAAAAACCAAAAGCTTGACCGAGAATTGATCGCTGCTTCTGCATTGGTTGAGCCTGATTATAATCATAATATAAAAAAGTCAATTACGATTTTGTTTACAAAAATTGCAATTTGTAGTTTTTTTGTAGTTCATCGTATTTCGCAATAAGTACAACCCGCTTCATGCAAATAAGCTAATATACAACACAAAGGACAAATTGTGGCTCTTATCAAAGTAGCAGATATAAATTTTTATCGCTCTTTGAATAACGATGTACCATGTTTCCAAAAAACCTAGTAATGAACAGTCCATGTACTGCGATCCACAAATACTCTAATGACCAACGCTCCCAAAATATTTTCAAGTTTGATTGCACTGCTTTCCAGTAATCTCTCAACCCCTGATAACATTTAATATCATTAAAATCCACAAAAGATATAAATTAAAAAAATGCAGTTAAAACTTGACAATTATTATGACCATCTGACAATGGCTTTAAAGATCTAGAGTTTAAAATGGCCTCAATTTGCGCCATTAATGTGCACATTTTTTAAAATGTCATTATCCCCGCATTAACCCTGAAAAAAGTTTTTTTTTACAGATTTTACACAAGCCTCCCATAATCCACCTAAATGTGGCGACCTTGCAGGTATATTCCTCTATTCAAATTGTCTTTGAACACAAAACTGTCAACTTCCTGCAAATGTTTATTGTCTTTAAATAATCCCATTTAAGCTATTTATTTGCAGCTCGTATATAATATATATAATTTGTTTCCTGTATATCTTTTTAAAGCTCCTATAAATGCTGCAGTTGACAAATCTAAAACTACTTCCAAATGAACCGCTTTTGTAGCAAAACAAACAAAAACACACACAAAAGCTTTATCTATTTTCATGCCTAGTACTTTATGATTTATTGTTATTGGACCCAAAAAGTCTATCTCAACATTTAAAAATGGTCAAGTCCTAATAGTCCTATCTCTTGCAAATTACCCATAAATTAGTGAATTGTTCCCGGATCTGCTTTATGTACTACTTTTTGAACAAGTTGTCTGCTTCGTATTGGCCAAAAACTTTGTCTCATAATTGACAATTATCCTTGCGGTTCAATATGCAAATGTATTAAATGCAAATGAGTGACTAACAAATACACCATCAAATACTCATTATCATATGGAAGAAAAATTGGATGTCTAGAATCATACGAAAGAGTCGAATTTTGAATTCTACGCTCTACACGAATTATTCCATCAGTATCACGAATTGGACTGTTCTAAAATTAAGCGATTTAAATTTAGAGCAGCCTGGTAAACTTTTAAAAGCTTTTTTCACCAAGTTTTTATCTAGTGACTGCGAGTTAGCAAGACGGGCATTCAGATCACCAATTATACAAAAGTTAGATGAGATTTTCAAGTTTTTCCAAGTCTTTACTTCAATTATTACATTTTAAGTACTGTGGTATGAAATAAAAAACGGTTTCTCTCAATTTTACTGATAGTACTGTATTACCATGTAAGCAAACAAAATTTAGTGAAAACATACTTTGTTTGGTTTTTCTAAAATCAAAAAGGCAACTACCACTAGCACGACCAGCTTTATGAATTTTTTTCGCATCATCCCAATGCAAAATATAACCACTTAAAAAACTTGAAAATACATTTCTATTATTATTAAGCACATGAGTTTCAAACAAGAAAAAGATATCAAAACCATTTATATAAGAAAAAAAAAATAACTTTATTTAAGTTTACTGTTTAAATTAGCTATATTATACGAAATTAAACGACAAGCATCTGATTGCTATTGCGTATTGATGGTGCCAGAAAAACCTGCATTTGGCTTGCGCCGCTCGTTGACAATAATTTCACAGTCGTGTTTTATTGTTTCTAGAAGTTCCCGCAAAAATACTGCATCCACATCACATCACCGTCAAACCATGAAAATTATTTGTCGTTGACAAAAATCGAGAAGTCTCCAAGACGAACTTTGACATCCTTAAGCTCGCTTATTTTCTTAGATAGCATTCTAAGGTGATACCGCTTATTGCGCTCTTCTTCGGTGTAGTCTTTTTCTATGAACACAGTCGAACCGTTAAGTTTTTTTCTATCAGATAGTACTGCATAAAATTGCGCAATTGAATTTAAAGTGAAAACAAACGAATTTCCAGACGAAATTTTAATTGCATTTGACACCTCGACTGTGATTTTTAAATCGGTTACGCAGAGTTTAGCAAATTCGCTTTCCGCAGATTTCACCTCCTTGCTGGTAAGGCCACGTACAAAAAGTCGGCCGCGCTTGGTGCTTCTTCTGTCTATTTGTTCAAGCCTTTTACGCATCGAACTCATCTCATCCTTTGCATTTTCATTACGGAGCTGCTGAATTTCCATTTGCATGCCAACCAGATCGTCTTCTTTGGCAACATCAAAAAGTTTCGAATCAAAAAGTTTGTCGAGCTTTTCATCGAATACACTCCAAGAGAAAACGTCAGCAGTTAAACCACCTTTATTCGTGAACATTTTTGCAAGGGACTACGGTTGGTTTTTTGTGACTGTATAAATGGAGACGAATTTCTTTTCGGACTATAATTAGTCGCCAAATCCAGTGAGGTTTGCATCAGCGATCTTTTTTTGTTTAACTCAAGCGACATAAATAGTGAGGCTGTATTTAAAAGACAGGTGGCTTTCAGAAAAAAATGTAAAATGCAAATAAAAATGTGTAAAACTGTAATGGCTACCAAGTAACATTAAATGCAAGTTGTGGCTCCTGGGTAATCACATTATTTTTAAAATTCATATATTGTCATTGGGATTGGCCAAGAAGAAGAAGAAGATGTTTGATTTTCTGTTTGTTTTGGTTCTCAGCAATCGTGTGAAGAGCGGTAAATTATGATTTACGGCGGGCTATTCAATTCGATTAAATTAAGTTATCGCGGTAAAAAGTTTTGAACGGTGGCCCAGCACACCAGTCAGATGAGGTGGAGGCGGCTTAGCAGCAACGGCAAGGCAACGGCGAGGCAACAGCGACACATGCAGCAGCAGGACGTGGACGGACGGAACGGCTTTGCACATCAAAACAAAATTGCAAGTAAAAGGCACTTCGGCAACAAGACACAAGCAACAAGGAGAAACTGGAACGGAACAGCAGTAAACAACAGCAACGACGAAACAACAACGACGGCAACAGCGATTGGAGCACGACGTGGACGGACGGTTTGTCTAAAAGAAATATTTTATTTGACATTGCTAAACTTTTTGAGCCCAGTTGTCATTTTAGCTAAAATGCTGTTAAAAAGTTTATGGAAATTAAGAATTGATTAAGATCAAGCAGAACCTAATGATATCGAAGTATTATGGAACCAGTTGAGAGAAGATATGGGGTGCTTGATTAGTGAAAATCCGAAAATACTTCAACTTCATGGGTTTGCGGATGCTTCAGTGCAAGCTTATGGGGCAGAAGTTTACAAAAAACTTGTAAATGTAAGCGGAAATATTCAAGTAAATACAGTAGCGTCAAAACCTAGAGTAGCGCCAGAAAAATTGAAACTTTACCTAGGTTAGAGATATGTGCAGCGGTATTGCTAGTTTAACTTAAACAAAAAGTAGTGAAGAGCTTAAAATAACATTTTTATATACAAAATTTTTTTCTCATTTCTGTTATTATAAAATGTAATCTCAATGTCAATTAACCGTTCAAGCGTAGTTGATAAACTTGATAACATCCATGCCTATCACACTCAAAGATTGCGGTAATAAAAGCTCTGCTGAACATTGCCGAGTTTTGAGCTTCGTTAGCAACGGCAGCAGAATTTCTCTTTCATTTCAATTCTGACTTCATCATGACCACACAGTTTAAGAGCTATCGTGCTGAAATTTGGTATGCGAGCTCCAATTTTCCATGCCGAGGATAAGTTCTAAGATGAGTCAGAATCGGATCAAAACTTCTACCCCTTTCCATACAAACCATAAAAAAAAATTAATTAAAATAGTTCCAATGCAGGTATCCAGTTTAAATTCGATAATTAGCACGTTTGTTGTAACATAAAACTGCCCACAAAAAATGGGTGTGATCGGATAAAAACCACGCCTACCTCCCATACAAACCAACCCTTTTCATGCGGCAGTTGTATGAAAAGGGAATGTTTGTGTTATATTATTATTTATATATGTATTAAATGTAATATAATGTTTCAGCATGAATAGCTTTCCATTTAGTTTTAGGTCGCCTACAACAAAATGGGTGAAGCTAAAGAGGACAAGGACAAGAATTGAAATGAAAGAGAAATTCTGCTGCCGTTGCTAACGAAGCTCAAAACTCGGCAATGTTCAGCAGAGCTTTTATTACCGCAATCTTTGAGTGTGATAGGCATGGATGTTATCAAGTTTATCAACTACGCTTGAACGGTTAATTGACATTGAGAATACATTTTATGATAACGGAAATGAAAAAAAAAAAATTGTATATAAAAATGTTATTTTAAGCTCTTCACTACTTTTTGTTTAAGTTAAACTAGCAATACCGCTGCACATATCTCTAACCTAGGTAAAGTTTCAATTTTTCTGGCGCTACTCTAGGTTTTGACGCTAATGTATTTACTTGAATATTTCCGCTTACATTTACAAGTTTTTTGTAAACTTCTGCCCCATAAGCTTGCACTGAAGCATCCGCGAACCCATGAAGTTGAAGTATTTTCGGATTTTCACTAATCAAGCACCCCATATCTTCTCTCAACTGGTTCCATAATACTTCGATATCATTAGGTACTGCTTGATCTTAATCAATTCTTTATTTCCATAAACTTTTTAACAGCATTTTAGCTAAAATGACAACTGGGCTCAAAGGGATCAAAAAGTTTAGCAATGTCAAATAAAATATTTCTTTTAGACAAACCGTCCGTCCACGTCGTGCTCCAATCGCTGTTGCCATCGTTGTTGTTTCGTCGTTGCTGTTGTTTACTGCTGTTCCGTTCCAGTTTCTCCTTGTTGCCTGTGTCTTGTTGCCGAAGTGCCTTTTACTTGCAATTTTGTTTTGATGTGCAAAGCCGTTCCGTCCGTCCACGTCCTGCTGCTGCATGTGTCGCTGTTGCCTCGCCGTTGCCTTGCCGTTGCTGCTAAGCCGCCTCCACCTCATCTGACTGGTGTGCTGGGCCACCGTTCAAAACTTTTTACCGCGATAACTTAATTTAATCGAATTGAATAGCCCGCCGTAAATCATAATTTACCGCTCTTCACACGATTGCTGAGAACCAAAACAAACAGAAAATCAAACATCTTCTTCTTCTTCTTGGCCAATCCCAATGACAATATATGAATTTTAAAAATAATGTGATTACCCAGGAGCCACAACTTGCATTTAATGTTACTTGGTAGCCATTACAGTTTTACACATTTTTATTTGCATTTTACATTTTTTTCTGAAAGCCACCTGTCTTTTAAATACAGCCTCACTATTTATGTCGCTTGAGTTAAACAAAAAAAGATCGCTGATGCAAACCTCACTGGATTTGGCGACTAATTATAGTCCGAAAAGAAATTCGTCTCCATTTATACAGTCACAAAAAACCAACCGTAGTCCCTTGCAAAAATGTTCACGAATAAAGGTGGTTCAACTGCTGACGTTTTCTCTTGGAGTGTATTCGATGAAAAGCTCGACAAACTTTTTGATTCGAAACTTTTTGATGTTGCCAAAGAAGACGATCTGGTTGGCATGCAAATGGAAATTTAGCAGCTCCGTAATGAAAATGCAAAGGATGAGATGAGTTCGATGCGTAAAAGGCTTGAACAAATAGACAGAAGAAGCACCAAGCGCGGCCGACTTTTTGTACGTGGCCTTACCAGCAAGGAGGTGAAATCTGCGGAAAGCGAATTTGCTAAACTCGTCGTAACCGATTTAAAAATCACAGTCGAGGTGTCAGATGCAATTAAACTTTCGTCTGGAAATTCGTTTGTTTTCACTTTAAATTCAATTGCGCTATTTTATGCAGTACTATCTGATAGAAAAAACTTAACGGTTCGACTGTCTTCATAGAAAAAGACTACACCGAAGAAGAGCGCAATAAGCGGTATCACCTTAGAATGCTATCTAAGAAAATAAGCGAGCTTAAGGATGTCAAAGTTCGTTTTGGAGACTTCTCGATTTTTGTCAACGACAAATAATTTTCATGGTTTGACGGTGATGTGATGTGGATGCAGTATTTTTGCGGGAACTTCTAGAAACAATCAAACACGACTGTGAAATTATTGTCAACGAGCGGCGCAAGCCAAATGCAGGTTTTTCTGGCACCATCAATACGCAATAGCAATCAGATGCTTGTCGTTTAATTTCGTATAATATAGCTAATTTAAACAGTAAACTTAAATAAAGTTATTTTTTTTTTCTTATATAAATGGTTTTGATATCTTTTTCTTGTTTGAAACTCATGTGCTTAATAATAATAGAAATGTATTTTCAAGTTTTTTAAGTGGTTATATTTTGCATTGGGATGATGCGAAAAAAATTCATAAAGCTGGTCGTGCTAGTGGTAGTTGCCTTTTTGATTTTAGAAAAACCAAACAAAGTATGTTTTCACTAAATTTTGTTTGCTTACATGGTAATACAGTACTATCAGTAAAATTGAGAGAAACCGTTTTTTATTTCATACCACAGTACTTAAAATGTAATAATTGAAGTAAAAACTTGGAAAAACTTGAAAATCTCATTTTAAAATCTCATCTAACTTTTGTATCATTGGTGATCTGAATGCCCGTCTTGCTAACTCGCAGTCACTAGATAAAAACTTGGTGTCATATTACCCTCTATTACATTATGAAAGAGCCTCTAAAGATAAAATAATAGACAGTAGAGGGAGAAAGATTTAAGGCTTGTTTGAAAACATTGGAGCTGTTATTTTAAATGACAGGCATCGAGGTGATACAGATGGAAATTTTACCTGTAGGGGCGCTGGATATTCAGTTAAAGATTATTGTGCCAGCTCGTTCAACTTATTAGAATATGTGACAGACTTCTCCATACCATCTAAAGAGTTTTCTGACCATCTGCCACTGGTTCTTTATTTATCTGTACCATTATTTTGTAACTCAACACATAGTTTTCTACCACAAAAAATTCGTTGGAAACAATACCGTGTAAATAAATACCGTAACGCTTTATTTGCTAATACGAGTAAAGATTATGTTTGGGGTGACTTACCGATTGATGAAAAGTTTCAGTTTTGCTTAATTAAATTATAGTCGCGTCGGCCAATCAAAGCTCGAAAAAAATGTTTGAACCGAGAAGTAAATGGTTTGATACCGAATGCGCAATTTCTCGTAAACGAATGATAGACCAACTAAATATTTCAAGAAAGCGTTGTACAGGGTTTTATAGGTCGCAATTGCTCGTAAACAAATGATAGACCAACTAAATATTTCAAGAAAGCGTTGTACAGAGTTTTATAGGTGCCAATATACGGCGAGCAAGAGAAAATACACACAACTTTGCAAACATAAAAAACTTTTGTATGAAAATAACAATATTATTCTTTTAAATTTGGTTATAAACGTTAGTGATTGGTGGAAACTTGCTAACTCAATGAAAAAATCGTCTTCGGCAGTTAGTAACTCACTGTCAACAGACGAGTTTTGCACACATTTTCGAACCCTGCTCTCAGCAAACCACTACCAAACCATATCTCGGTCTTTACCAATGTTTGTTAACCCTTTCTTAGACTCTCCGTTCGAACTGCGAGACATCAGCCTAGTTGTGAAACGGTCTAAACTCAACAAAGCGCCTGGCTTAGATAGGATCAGCTACGAATTTTATAAAAACGCCCCTATAGAACTTCTTTACATTTTTAACACAATTTTCTTGCTTAATGACATTCCTTCAGCTTTCCGTAAGTCTATCATCATCCCGTTATATAAAAAAGGTGATCCTAACAACGTAGCTAATTATAGAGGTCTCTCTATTAGATACATGTTACAAAATATTTACAGGTTTGATCCCAGATAGAATCAATTTTTAGATATCCATAAAGGATTTTTTTCTGCAGTTTGCCCAGCCAGGTGCAAGCACTTAACTGCAAAATATGGAGCAGACGCGGTTCCATATGTAACTGTCTTAAGCTTGCATGTTTGAATTGGCTGTGATGAATTCAACCTCCAGTATATTAAATGATAATTTTGATGTTCTTTGTTAATCCAAATTTGCCTATACATTTTCTCAATATCCGTTGAAATGACATAATTATGTTTCCTGAATCCAACCAATATATCAAACAGATCTTCCTGCAACTTTTTAATTGTATGTAAAACGTCATTTAATGAGAAATTTGTTTTGCACGACGCATGAAAAACCACAATTTATTTTGTCTTAGTACTTTCTGGACGTAACACATAGTGGTGTGTTATAAAAACCTTTTTTAATATTATCCACATTTTCCACTTCTTCCATATGGTTTAAATCAATATATTTTTTCATGAAATCATGATATTGATCTTTAACTACCGTATTCTTCTCCAACCTTTTTTCAATGGCTAAGAATCTGCGTTTGGCTGTTATTTCTGAGCTGCCCAGCTCTTTTTTTTATTATTTTTAACAGGGAGATTAAATTCAAACTTTAAATCACATTTCTTCTTGTGTATTTTTGGAAAATTTATTCACATTCCTTATAGTCTCTTGTTAGAAATGTCTTTTGTGGTCCTTCTTAATAATCGCCATATGCAGCTAAATACACTTTTTGTCTTTCTCTGCAGCTTTTTTGTCATTACTTACAACAGCACTTTTAACTTGCTGTGTCTCCTTTTCTCTACGTAAAAGAGAATGGTGGTTGTTATTGCATATTTTACAATTATAACCATTAAACATTTGTCTCGAATTCCCACTTCTTGGTCATTTTGTGTACAATTTATTTGATTTGATTTTTGTTCCATTTTTCATTAATGCACAAATTTTTAAATTTCAAACATTGATTTAGAAATGTATATCCCACATCTCTTAAAAGCTAATATTTCCTTTTTCATGGGCTTAGCAAATTTACTTTTATGTACAACAGGCTTTTGAAAATATTCTTTCTTTAAAAAGTTCAAAATGGAGCTGCCTTTTAGAATCTCCTTTGAATCTTGTAAAGAAACTTCATACTTCTTTCGAATATTTTCCTCCATTTTTATTGCAAATATAAAACTTACAAAGGCTTGCAACAGATCCTCCGCTGCTAAATAAGTTGCTTGGAGTGCATCAGTCCCTTTTAATTTTAATTTTGATTTTAAAATACAATTTTTTTGTGTATTTGAAATATGTTTTGAATGAATCAATTGGGAAAACAATTTTTTAAATATAGTAGAAATTTAATTATAGATTTAACAGCCTTCAGTGGTGGATGATGTGTTACTGAAAAAGAAGGAGCAATAAAATTTATACGGCTGGCTAACGCCCTCGAGGCAGAGCAACCAATTTGTACCGGTCGTGTGATAGCTTCCTTTTGGGTAATGTTATCGATCACTTTAACACGATTGTCGGCGCCGAGGTGACGCACTTCAGGCGAAACTCTGTAGGGCAAATAAGATCATGGCACACAACGACAAGATCTCCTACTTTGAGATCGAGTTGGGGAGTTTTCCATTTGGTGCACTTGTACATCTCGCGCAGGTATTCGTCCTTCCAACTCCTGATAAGTTTCCTTCAGCCTCTGCCATCTGTTAGGTAATACGTTCGCAGAAGTATATTCAGGCTCCACGGAAGCAACGGTACCCTAACAAGGAAATGCCTAAAAGTCAAGACGGCAAGGTCAAGGACCCTCAAAATTTCGCTGGATGTTGTATTGAAAGAGCTTCTCAAGGAATTGATCATCATGATAAATTTAGTTTATTTGTTTTTTGGGTGGCTCTTCTATCTCCCAAAAACTTTAAAATTGTTAGTCGAGCGAAACTTCGGTGAATTGCGAGACGACTATCGATGCAGAAGGGTCTATGTTCGTAGCACCCAAAGACAGTTTCTTGAGCAATCTTCCTAGAATATTTATTCGAACCCCTTCTTGTATACCTTCCCACCGAGGTAGCGATCAATTATTGCAATTATGGCGGGATGTTAGGCATGATCAATTGAGCGCGATGGTAGATTACCCGTATCGAGCCGAAACAGGTTTCGTCGGTAGTTTTAAAAGGCGCAGAATTCGCTCAGATACGAAAGAGCCCTTAGAGGGAGGGTCTATTAAAGCTCTTGCTTTATAAGTAATACCCAAGTGGTAAATGTTAATACGTGATGTCCCTAGCAGTATTTTACTAGTAGTTGCTGCAAAACGGGTTTAAATGCTCTCTTCCGGAGGAAAAGGATCAATAGGAGTGGACTGTAAACAAAATTCAATGCGTACAAGCATTGTTGAGAGGGGTTGAGGTATGATTATTGCTTCCAGAGCAAAAGCGAATGATCTGGGAGGCGACTGGAACAGAGATAGATAAAGATAGCATCCCAGGTCCTAACATCAATGGCATACAGCTGTAATGGCGAAATGCAATTGTTGATGCTGCGTTGCAGCTGCTTGATTATACCGCTCGATTCTTGCGCACAACGAGGAAGGTTGAATAGTATGCGTATTAATGAGAAAACGCTTACTTTCATGTTGGGATTTTAGATTTTCCCTACTAAACCCATCGTTTGTCAGATGGTCTTTATGCACGATTTCCTCCTGTCTTATGCAGGAGGTGGTAAAATTTTTTGACCTAGCTGATACGGGAATTATTCGCGTAGTTTGCCGTGAACATATCTATGTTAAATAATTCCAGTAAAATGTGTCGGTATCACAGGGGGTAGACGAATTTTATCAAATTGTCGGTCTGATTCATCCATTACCACATGGGGGGGTCGACGATGCGCTTGGTTGAGTCACTGTGGCAATCTTTGTCGTGATCTGCGTCATTCAGCGAATATATATTTGATTACTTTAGCCTGATCATAATAATCTTTCACCTTAAGCCATAGTTCCTTCAACTTCTCTTGCTCTATAACCAGCTGGAACGGCGACGTGGTGTCTAAAGGAAGTTTTCGAAAGTGTACCTCATAGTCGCACAAACGGTTGACTAGGCTGATAAGGCGTCACGTATGGACATCGTAAATCTTCAGTTAGAAATTTAAAGACAAAACGAGATGAAATCAAATCGCACGGAGGTGGATGGTGGCATTCAATAAAACTCGAAAGCACATATTAGAATTCAGCCCGTGAATAAAGACGAGTTTTCCGAAAGACTTTTCGAGGGACAAAAACAATGTAATTCATTTCCTGAATCCAGTAACAATTCTATACCAGGAATTCGACTATGACTCAAAGTAAAACAAAACCAAATGCAAAGACTGGAAATTTAAGATCACAGGCCGCAACGCCATCTGAAAAGAAAGCGTAATGATTCATTTGAAAAAATAGTAATAACGAAAAATTAGCGCTACCTTACAAAAACAACGAACGTACGCGCCAGCCTTCTGTTCTCGATTTTATCGAAAAGCCTTCGCTAAATGGAAGGTCATTGAAGTTATTGGAGGATAGCAGATTTACAAAATTATTGACCCCATTTGTCAAGCATCGAAAAACTCGTACAAATTAATTGGTAAAATATTCGGGACCACAACATCGCAATGGCAGGAACATTACGAAGCGATCGTAAAATGTTCCTCAAAAATCTGTGTGTATTTAATTTTTCAAAGTATGTCTGTCTTTATGCAATTATAGATTGTTTTTAATAAAATTGACTGTCAGCCGTTTGAACCGCTCAATTATCAATGCTCAGTTTTACGACAACAAGAAAATTCAAATTCGCACTCTTGCTATGAAAGGAATGCATATACCAATGCCAATTTAACACAAATAATTTAATAATTGACAACGGCGCTAACATGGTGCATGCTAGCAGGCTACTTGCTGAAAAGAAAACTTAAATGAAATGCGATGAAAATGAAAACTTTGTAGAAGCGTCCCAGTTAACATTGGGTGAAGAAGTCAATAAGGACGAGGATGACTCTGATATTTCAAATGACGAAACTGAGGAGAATCATAGTTTCTTCCTCATCCTCATCTCTACAGCTTCTACAGAAATCATTTGAGAAGATACCTAGTCTTTTTGCATGAGTACATATGATACAGTGTCTTGGTAGAACACTGCATGTACTACTTCCCATCCATCTGGAGTTAGTTTCTCTGATGAGGAGCTTACAAGATAGAGGAATACACTATTCCTTGTTAATGGGTAGAAATTCTTTTGTTGTACACTTTCGAACGAGTTCATCAGCTTTAAAGTTCCCTGAAAGCCAGAAGTTGCCTCGTGGATAGCGGCTATTTCAGCTTGAAACTCACTGCAGGTATCATGTACCCTAAACTTTCAAGAAGTTTTGAACCATCAGTCAAAATTTAGATGGCACAGATCGTTGAACTCTTGAGAGTATTTTTGAGTTAGTGATTTTATCCAATGATGGCCACCATACAGATACACTATAAGTCATAATTGGCCTAATCACGGCCGTATATAGTCATTGGGTAATTTTAGGCTACCAATGGCCTTTTTACAAGAGTACAGAGCTATATTAGCCTTTTTGGCCCGATCTTCGGTATTAGGTTTCTAGAAAATTTCCTAAATACTTAGCTCTATCAGAGAAGAACGGGTACCTTTAAGTTTTGGAGGGTCCAAGATTGGTATTCGATGTTTATTAGTAAAGAGCACTAGCTTGGTCTTCTGATGGTTTTCATTTAATCCACACCCTGTGGCTCAGTTAGAAAGAATATTAAGACAATTTTGCATTAAGTCTCTAATTACGGAAGGATATTTACCAGAGATGGCTATAGCAACACGTGTGTTTACCGCCAGGTTCCATAAGAGAGGAGAGAGGACTCCACCTTGAGGTGTTCCCCTCTTAACTGATCTTTTTGCAGAAATAGCTAAAAGTCGTACATTTCAGTTATAAATGCTCTCAAAACCAAATTCATTCCAATATCAGTCAGTGGCCTCAACTTTAAGAGCGCTAAGTCCTAAAATTTAAATTTTAAAATTGGGTTCAGCGTCTATACTTCTGCTAGCGTGCCCGTGGTGGCCATGCAAATGAAATGGAGTTCCATACATAATGGCATCGAATGTACTTTTACAGGAATAAAGAATTTCATTGATATCCAAAA
This sequence comes from Suillia variegata, assembly GCA_949127995.1. NCBI lineage: Eukaryota > Metazoa > Arthropoda > Insecta > Diptera > Heleomyzidae > Suillia > Suillia variegata. The sequence continues at coordinate 26,198,525 of OX421843.1, read as the reverse complement.
CCGTTTTTGTTTTATTTTGTAGCGCTTTTATTGAAAAACCCTTTATATCAAGAAAAGCTATCAAGCAAATTCTCATAATTGTAAAGATATTTCTATAATATATACTAATCAGTGTACTGCGGTATCCACAGATTTACTCATGTTGAAAAGGCGATAATGGTTTATTTACCAGTTTCTGTTAGAGGTAGACATCTATAAATCTTTCTAGAATTTTCAACAAAAAAGCGGAAAGACTAATTGGTCTATGATTCTTTGGATAAACATGTGAGCATTTTCCAGCCTTCGGTATAAAAACTACCCACAATCTGGGAATGTAATTATGATCAAAAATACTTCTATATATTATCAGTAGCCTGTGAAATAGTAATTCTAATTTCGATTGGATAAATCTTATCTGGTCCAGGGGACTTATATGGTTTAAAGTCCTTTATTGCCCATTTTAGCTTGTTTTTATTAATGATTTCTAAATGGTTATAGGCATATTAGCCATTTCTAGGTTATCTCCTAAAGATTCTGAGCAGCTCGTTGTTGAGCAATAATTCCAATGATTCACTGCTGTTAGGAGTCCAGGTGCCATTTTATCTTTTAAGGAATCTTTGACCTCAGATGCTTCAGAGACCTCATCACAAAACTTTTTATATATATATATATATTTTGGAATCCTTACCTCGCTTTTAAAAATCTTCAGGGATCTGTTGCAGTTCGCCTTTTTAAGGTTCCTAAAGTCATGTTGACTTGGAATGAGGTCATCAATGATAATTCCAATGTTTATCAAACATCAAGGTTAAATCAAGTACCTCTTGTCTATATATAGCTCAGAGCCAAAATTACAAACCAGTAAGTTAGAGTTCAGGATAAAATCGAAAAGTAACTCACCTCATAACTACAACTCCAATTTTGGTTCGGGCAACATCAATAAACAGCTCCCTAAGGTTGGTCTCAAGGTGGATTACGTGGTCGTGAGCCATGTTTGCTGAGATGAGCCAGTAAATCGTCGGCCCCAGTTCCTGCTACCGCATCCTTGTTGGCGGAGTTTGGGGCAACGCACCTTTCCACCACAGTGATGTCAGACGCATCGATGTCTAAGCCTGATTGTAGAAGCACGACCTTGTCTATCAAAGGCATGAGTCTTTGGAGGTTGACCTCTTCGGAATCGCTTCCAGTAGGGGTAAGGCAAGTTATTATGAGGTATGCATTTGTCTTTAACATGGATTTCTTATAAATAAATAAAGTGTGGATTATATTTGTTATAGAATATTTCATTTTTTAGAATTATTTGGTTCAAGGATGAGAAATTGCGCTTTGCACATGTCCATTAGTTTAATTTGGCTGATCTTACAAGATATTCAATCAAATATTTTACTTTCGAGTTCGATTCTAAGTCTATCTTACCTTTCAAAATTCAAAGATATTGAAGTGAGTCACATCACTTGACTCTGGAAAAGAAACAGCAATTTTGACAAGCGCATCTGTCATCTCATAGTCTTGAATCCACTTATGCCCCGGAAAGCAGACAACGGTGACTTCCCTACTGGTGCAAAGTTCATCTACTTTAATTCTGCATTCCTGAACACAAAGTGACTTAGTCGTTATAGCAGTTATTGCTATAATAGCAGCCTGGCTATACACTAAGAAGTTAATATGTTGCTGGATATCAAGTTCCGAGCAAAACACAGCAGAACCACTCCTCCAGTCGATTTAGATGCATCTGTGAAAAAGTCGAAAGATCTAAGAAAAGTTAAAAGTCCATCTGTAAGAGGTTCCAATACTTATTTGCGTACGTCTGCTTATCCATTGCTGTCCACCAAACTACCACTCCATAGAGCATTATGGGCTTGATAACTGCTGTGTGTATCCAATGTGAAAGGGGTACAAGCATATAGGGCATTAAATGCTTTCTTTGTTCTCTCCTCCATATTTAATCTCTACTGTCCATAATGACACCTAGGTATTTCGTTGACAATTTTGGGGTACGCGTGGAGTTCTCTAGTTTCGGTGGGGTGCAAACTGGTATGCTGTACTTTTTCGAGAATAGTACTAAGTCCGTCTTGTCTGCATTTGCATCCAGCCCCATACTTTTCGCTCACTCATTTAATTCTTTTAGTGTAGCAAGTTTAGCAAGTATCTTCCGTAGTCTAGATTCTTCTTAAGATTTGTTTATATTTTTACAGAAATCCTTTCAGAAATTTTTTTGGGTCTTTCTTGTATAGTGATAGTACATTCTCCACAGTCGGCAAGTTTAGCTAGTTTAAAGATCCCCTTGACTTCCACCCTATGCCATACAGACTTAGATTTCCTCTTACAGACCTATTCCGTCAAAAAGGTATCAATCAATTGTCACGAAACAATTGATACAATTTTGTTACCCTTATTTGATTTTGGTATTCTGGCAAAAAGGTATCACCGAAAAACCGTATCAAATTCACCTTCGTGGTGCAAGCTTTTTATGACTACTGTGACTTAAATGTGAAAAAAATAAGAGCAAAATGGAAAATATTTTTATTTTTTCGCATACAGAATCCACATTAATGTAAAGGCTGAGTGGGTTCCTTGTATCGTTTACTGGTGTTGAAATTATGCCAATATGCATGCAATCGTGTTCTTGACATAAGTATTTATACTGGCTCATGGCATTGCTACAAGTGCTCCGTCAAATGCCTTAGTGATATCCAGAGCAACAACTATACTTTCACCGAAATAGTGAACACATTCGTTCCACTTTTCGGTGAGGAAGGCCATTATATCTTCCGTAGAGCGAGCTCTCCGGAATCCATATCGACGATCACTACGTAAATCGATATGCTCCAAATATTCCATTATGTAAAAATTAACTACACTTTCCATAACTTTTGATATTACAGAGTAAATTGCAATGGTCCGTTTATTCGCGGTGTTCGAAGTTCGGACTGCCTTAACGTATGATGGAAATTTAGGAGACGTTGAAGAGAAAAAAATTCTGTCACACCGTTTAGGAGATATCGGCCAATTTAAGACCGATATTATTCTAGAAATTTTTTCATTTAAGTCTATTAACCGATTTTCGTTTTGTTCGCAATTAAACGTGTTCTGACATTAAAATATAAAACCTGGAAGATTTTTGCATTTTTGTAATTTAATTAATAATATAATTCCATTTTTTTTTTTAAATTAGAAAAAAAATTTAAATTTTGTTTAATTAAGTTAATTACGTCTGACAAAAAAATGTTATTACCAATGATGATAGACCTTTAATTTAAGCTATCACTCATTAAAATCGACCTACTCTAACGAGTTATATATTCAACAAAACATGAAATGGGCGATATCTCCTAAACGGTGTGACTATGATTTTCGAAATCAGCGCCCCATTTTACATATTTTATATCAAATTATTCAGATCAGAACTTTTTTTGAAATTCGTTGGCTAGTGTTAACAGCGATAATTTCACTGCCTGGAAATAACTTCAGAATTTTGGTAATTGAATCGAACAAAGAATCTAACTTAGTTAAGGTAGCAACTCTGTCCAAATTCGGGCTTCGATAAACGAAGCCGAAGTGCATTGATTGTAAGAATTATATGCTACTGGTTATATTGTTGTTGTTGTAAATAAAATAAATGTCACATGTTCACGGCACAGCACAGAGGCACAAGACAACAAATGAAATAATTAAAAAGAATCCAACAATGGAGCGAATAATTTTTTACTGTTTTGTTTTATTGTTTTTTTATTATTTTTTGTTTGATTTTTTTTTTAAAGAATTAAGTTGAGAAGACGACTGACCGCACGTCTATTCCCCATGGGTGTTCGACTACTACTGAGTATGTTATATTAAAATATACCTTGAAACTAATTTACTATATGTAAGATCAGAGAAGGAGGGTTGTTCAAGCACTTTCCATTCTAAGATATTTAAATTATTACCCTGACAGAGCGTTATGTCTAAAACTTCTTCTGACGTGGATCCAGTACGTCGGGATGTTAACTAGAATTACATTATGTTGTAAAACATAAATAAAAAAGGACTTACCTTAGTGTGCTTTCTGACCATTAAAGGTGGTGCGAACTAAAAACAAATTTTAATTTCTATTGTGACTAATACTTTAATCAGTAAGATAGCTTTCTTGCTATTTTAGGATGGATAATATTATTAGATAAAATTTTAAAAAAAGTTCTGTATGAAAAACATACAATTCAATATTACATTTTAAAATCTACTAACTTTCAACAAAAATCGTTTGTAAATAAAAGCAAAAAAAACCCCAAAATTAACCAACAAGAAACAATCAAGTTCACAACCCTGATTTCGCACCGTCTTTATCACCTTGTGACGCAATGCGCACAGAGAAGTAACTCTTCAAAATGACAGTTTGCATAATCTTTATTATTTTTGTTTACGTAAGAGAGAGAAATGTATTTAAGTTGTGAGAGAAATGTGTGAAGTTTCAATTTTAATGGGATTGTGTGGAGGTTTTGATCAGGTCCGTCTGTATCTTGGGAGATTTAGAAGAAGAGTTTTTATTATGGTTTTGCGAGAGATCATTTTTGCTTTGTTGTTAGTAAAATACCTTTTTATTATCAAATCGGTTGTGAGAGTGTGCAGTTTTGTGTGAAAATGATTCGTCGTATGTTATTTTTGTTTTAAGTGGACTATCAGATAAATCTAAGTCAATTGCTGAGTTATTCATGGATTTTTAAAGCTGTGAAGTACGAAGGCTTAGTTTTGACATTGGTCGAGTTCAATTGTGGAAAAAATCACTTATTATAATGATACCAAAGCCTGGAAAGGACAAAACATTTTCTTCCTCCTACTGACCTATAAGTCTACTTCCGTGCCTGTCCAAATTTTTCGAGAAATTGCTACTATCAAAACTAACACACTTAATTGATCGTAACATTATACCATCCCATCAATTTGGCTTTCGCAAAAACCATGAAATCATAGAAAAGGTGAATCGTATAACTAATCTGATGAGAAAATCCTTTGAGATTCGAGATGAAAGTCACATACCTTGGTATTCATTTAGACAGACGACTAACATGGCGAAAGCACATTAAAGCTAAAAGGACACACTTAAGACTAAAAGCAAAAAGCATGCATTGGCTTATTAACCATCGATCTGCACTAAGTTTGGAGTACAAAGTACTCCTGTATAGTAGCATTCTCAAGCCCATATGGACTTATGGCATCCAGCTGTGGTGTAACACAAGTAAAACTAATCTCGAACTAATACAGAGGGCTCAGTCCAAAATACTTAGAACGATCACTGGAGCACCATGGTATTTAAGAAATGAAAATATTCATAAAGATCTTAATTTGCCTATGGTTAAAGTTGAAGCCATGCGCATAAAGCAGAGCTACCTGCAGAAACTGACAATTCACCCCAACCCGTTGGCACGATCATTGGTAAATACAATTCAGACATCCCGTCTCCGAAGAAACGATCTTGTATACACTTGTATATAATGCTAAGACCCCATGATGCGCTAGGTCGCATTGGTCTGTACATAAATAGCATCTACTTATACAAGGCCCTAAGATGCGCTAGGTCGCATTGGCCTTCTCCGAAAGTGTTAACTCATCCACCTAAGGCCCCATGATGCGCTAGGTCACATTGGCCCTCTCCAGAAATACCAACAAGTACAAGTAAAGCCCCATGATGCGCCAGGTCGCATTGGCTTTCTTCGAATATAAATTTGTACAAATCTTCATCACATGATTCAAGGTCCCATGATGCACTGTATTGCTTTGACCACGATGTTCGCTGCCTATGCAAATATATATATATATATGTAAATTTTTGTTTTATTCTGAATTTGTAATTCATTTTTGTTATCTATAATTTTTGCTACTAATTTTATGAAAACTACAATTATTTTACAACTACAGTAGCTTTCGAAGTGCAATGTATAGTTATGGTTTTAAGATTTGAAAAATTATTGTTAGTTTTTAAGTCAAGAAGAAGATTCAATAAATAAAAAAAAAAAATTGTCTGTAAAGGAGACGAGCGTCGTCAATACTACATTTCTTTCAAGTTTTTTAAAACTTCTTTTTGTTCGTAGTTAGGAAGGTTTTTGGCGATGGCAGCTTGGGTACCCAGGCAATTAGATTACATGACACGGGAGCAGTCTTCAAGATTGTGAGTGAGTTCGCTCACAATAGAACTTTTCCCAAATAAGAATGAAGTTATTATATACGATTTTTTTAAATTTTTCAACATATACAACTTTTTAGTTCTCCAATATTTAATTTTCAGTGATTGATATCAGGTTTCGATAAAAAATGATGAATGCTAAAATTGCGTATGTCGTGAAGCGAAATGAATTATGCCCTGTATTCATTCTTGATTTTTAAGAATTCATTGGCAATTTTTTGTTATTTTGATGCAAATGTATGGTACAAATCACAAATCGAGAAGAACATGACATATTTTAAAGTGTCGTGTTATAAATATGACGTAGAGTAAAAGCACCTTTATCTCCTTGCGACCCACTAAGGCAATAAATTTAAAGTGATTTAATAGAACAGTGTTGCGTTTAGAGGGTGGGTAACTTACAAGCTTAAATTACCAGCCGATACTCAGATTTTTTTTTAATCATGAGTGAGTTTATTAGTTGGTTAAGATTAAAAACTTCCAACTTCGCCAAAATTATTTTGATTTATATACATTAATATCGTATCGACAGTCTTTATATACCGTTCTTAAGATTTAGTGGCTGTTGACAACTCAAATACCATTTTTTTATTTTAAGGAGTAATATTAGCGGAATAATTGATTATATCTGTTAAACTAATTTTACTTATTGTGGGAGTAATATATGAGCTAGACAAATTTAAAATAACCACTCATTCCTTCCAGAACCATCCTGACATATGTTGCGAGTTAAACAAAAAATTGGTTCAGCAATTTAGAGGTGAAAAGGTAATAAACGAAAATAAAGAAATAATGAATGAAATACATCTGACTTTATAAAATTATCATGATAAGTGATTTGATATGATAATTAAATACAGAAACGATAAGTACTTAGCCTCGCCGTCCGATGGAGGACTACTCTGCAGACCTTAAGAAATCGAATTTTTCAGACGTGTTTAAGAAGTTTGAGCATAGCATCGTCTAAGCTAAAATGTTATGTTATGTTATGTTAAGAAATAAATAGCCATTTTACTAAAATTTTCGTTTTTCTTTTATAGGATAATATTTATAGAACCACCCTCGTAATAAAAGCCTAAAATTGTAGTGTCTGCACGTAATATAAATTAAACATATTTTATATTTTTAGTGGCCTGTGGTATATATCAAAATACTATTTTTGGAATGGTAGCTACACTTCCTGTTAAATATACTGGCGCTGTAGTGTTGGGTTCAAATATAAGTGGACTTTTTGCATCAATTATTTCAATATGCAGTTCCTACATGTTTTCTTCTCAGAGGACTTCAGCGATATATTACTTTATAACAGCAATGCTGGTGCTAATAATTTGCTTCGATACATATTTTGTCTTGCCATTAAATGTAAGTACACCAAAAGTATAAATTGTTAGTATATGTACTTATATATATATATTAGACCAACTTACTGAAGTTGTTACTACCGAAATATGATTTTTATTATATGATCTCCAATTTCATTACTAATATGTTCATATATTGATATATTCAGAATATATTAATTCAGCTTAGATTTAATAATTAATTAAAACACTATGCCGCTTGGGATTGTTGACTGAGTGAAATAAAGTGACGTTATACATTTAATTTCAGCTAAATATCTTGAAAAATCGTGGGCTGGCTGCGCCTCGTCAATATCACTTGGGCAGACAAAGTTGTAAATCACAAAATGAGGACACGAAAGAACTGACGGACGAAAGTTTAATATAAATGTTATAATGTTATTAATATAATTAACGATAAAAATTTAATACACATGCATGTGCAAGACTAGCAATAATAAAATTCAATAACTCAAGAAGTACTTATTTATGTTTAAAAGAGAACTTCTTTATGTACCAGTCCTATGATCAATGAGTACTAATAAATACGAAATAAAAATTACTTGAAAAAGCGTAAATATTGTTGCAATGAAAACGTACCACAAGAATTTTTACGAAACTAAAAATTTTTCTGCGTTTGAATTAAAAAAAAATCTAACAATATTCAATATCAAATCATTTCAATATTTTGGTTAAAAAAAATCAAATTTATTGGAAATAAGTTAATATTAGTATTTTTTATTTGAAATCAATGGAATTCGAAGAAGGTGATTTTATATTCGAAAACAAAATTTTAAGGAATTCAATTTTATACTTATTAAAAATGCGGTGGCTTGGGTGGATCTCCAAAACATCCAAAACAAAACAAGAAGCCACAGCTCGAGGGGGGCACCGGCGCAAGAAGTTCCAATTTAGAAAAAATAAGAAAAAAAAACAATGTTGTAAACGTTATAAAAATCAGCTTTATTTTAGGTGTTGTTACCTTTGCGGCTCCGATAAGAGTTTTATCTCAAGCGACAAAACAGTGGCCGAAATGCCAACTGTAAATACCAGAGCTCACAATTAACAGTTGACCGTTTCTTGCAGTCACCAAATAACTGTTTTTTGCGCACCACTTGCGTAAAAAGTCAGACAAGAGACGTTCACCAGTGTCTCTTGAACGAACGGTCTGTGCTCAACCAAAAACCAATTTCGTGTTTCCCTTTTGCTCTGCTCATTCGCTGACCGTTTTGCAACGAGCGAACAAATAAAAGTCTTTTGCATTTGTATGTATATGCGAATGATCAGTCTACTTGTAAATCACACTTGCTTTTGTGGATTCGTTACATTTTAAGCGAGCGACGAAGCTCTTTAAGTGCAGAAAATGTTAATTCGCTACTAGTTGTAAAGCTTAATACTGAATAAGTAATAAATCTAATGTTTACATCTAATAAATATGTTAAAATTGTTGCTAAGTTTTGTTTAAAAGGCACTAAAGACAAAAGACCGTTTACGATGAGTCTTTCGTTTTTTCGCTCTTCTGCTGACCCTCAATGAGCGAGCGTTCAGTTGGATCGCTCTCTCTGAGTTGTTGTTGAGTGAGCATAACAAGAACCACGCAACTGAGAACAGTTAACCGAAAACCAAAACAAAGAGAAACGAAAAGTTCTGTTCAGAGCGAGAGCACACGCGCATCGTCTTTTACGGTTGTGTTAGAGTGCTGACCGCAAAACGAAAGACGGTTGAGAGTTATTTGCGAGCTATGGTAAATACGCATAAAAAATAATTACAATTTCGAATTCATAGAAAGAAAAAATAAGTTTTACGACGTTTGGCGTAAACATTGCAGCCCGCCTTGCTGCGTCGCTGCTATCAAAATTAAAATCGAAAAAATAACTTAAGATAAGTCCAAGAATTTCAAAAAACTATAAGAGAGGGTTACTTTTTAATTAGTTGTGACATGCGGTATCAAAAATTAAAAAAAATTTCATAATTTAAACTAAACGTTTTTTAATTCAAAAAATTATTTGAAAAACCAAACAAAAAAATTATATGTCAAAGTCGAACTAGCTCGGTGAAATGCTCCATTTTCCAAAATCGTCTCGGCTAGAATGCGAGGGTTTATCGAATGCCGCTAGGGGCGAGGTCCAATATTAGTGACTGTTGAGAGTAACGAAATAACGATAAATTGCCGAGACGGACGAGGTCCCATAAATGGCAGCGAGCGATGACGACTGACTGTTCGAGCTGCGATTCTGCGGTGAGCGAGCTATGAGACGGACGACGTCCCTTGTTAGACGCTTTCTGATCCAGACTAGTGCTATTAGTACTCGCGCATGGAGACGGACGGGGTCCCTTCGCTTTTTTAAAGTAACTAGAACAGGTAGTATATGCGCATGGAGACGGACGAGTTCCCTTCGAAATTACAGCTAGAATAGAAGATACGTAAATATTTCTTGCCATTTATTTCCACTCATTTAAGTAAATTCCCTTCAAAAGATAAAATGCAACAAATACTCCACCAAATTTTAAAAGAGAATTGTAAGAGCGCATGTCCAAAAATTTGGGACACTTCATCATCGTATGGTGCCGCGAAAAACAAAGTCGACAATCCATATTAGCGACATTTGAGTGTTATGTTTCATTATTTAAGCGAGACGAGTATAATGGTTTTACAAAAGGTGATTTGTTAGATAATGGCTTTGTGATCGACGCCCTTTGAAGATCCGAAACAGTTTCTAAGGTTTGGAATCGGCGAGCAAGAAATGCGTCCAAATCAGACCACTTTGGAACGTCCGATTTCATTGCGATGGACTGTTCCCATAAAGCCAATGTCGTTGCTGGTAACCGGGTTGCACAAACGAAAACTAAAATTGCATCCTAGTTATCAGTGTCGATGCCATGGATTTTTAAAGCGGTAACACAGTTGTTGATATCACGGTGTAGCTTTTTAATAAAACTACCAGATTAAACAGAAATCGCTTCAAGGCCAAAAAGAATTTTCAGTTGGCTATTTATCAAGATACGCTTATTTTCATAGCGATCTAATAAATTTTGTCAAGCTGACGAGAAACCATTATTCGTGAGCAGCGATTTGTTCACTATATCTTTTGCCTCACCACTGGTCTTCTGTTTGAAGTGATACAGCTTTTTTACTTGGGATAATCTTGAATTCGAAATATAAATGGCAGTGAACTAGGCCATAAAAGATAATCCCCATTAAAAACATTTGTATCGCAGAGAGGCACATTAACTCCAAAATCTAAATTTATAATTGGATCAAAGACCAGGGTAGGCTGCGAAACTATTTGTGGCAGAAGTGTTGGAGGGGGTTGCAAAACTGGAGACGTTTGCGAGATTTTAGGTGCTTGCGAAATGGCAGGAGATTGCGGAGATGAAGGAGAAAACGAGGGCGAAAGCATGTCCGTAGCAATACCAGAAGGAGAATTGCTTGGGGGTTGCTGTCTCAATACGACGGAACTCAAAGAGCTAAACTACTCTTCCATCGTACCAGAACAGGCAATGTTAGCCGAAAAACAAGATTGGTATAGCGATTTTACCCTACAAACTTCCTCGGGACCATGATCACCCGATAAAGCCTTAACCACAGACAAGCACTCCTTATACGTCTGTTTTAACGTAACCCAAAGCTCATTTAGCTCCTTTTTGTGCAGCTCTTATGGAGTGATCAGTTTTCGAAAATTTATTAAAAGTCTTGACAAATTCAATAACTGTCTCAACAGCACTTTCAAAATTACTTATTGAATCCATTTCTGCTTAAATTTATTTTAAAAAGCAAGTAACACAACAAACAAATCTTTAAATAAAGCATCAAATATTACAAAAAAAATATTTGCGCATCAAAATTATTTAAAGTGCTAAGAAATTCTTACTTAAAAAAAAACCAAAATGCGAAAAAACCAAGAAAAACGGATCAAAGAAAGATTTTTTGAAATTTGAATATAGCTGTAAAATAAACTCCCAAAAATAGGCAAAAGTATCCACAAAAACAATTTTATCGAAAACACAAATAAAAAATTAAAATTGTTCAAAAGTACACAAAATTACAAACAACAGCTAGCAGACAGAAAAAAAAATTAAAAAAATGGGCCGTCTGTCCAATTGCACAAAACAAAAAAGTGCCTGTCCAAGCGCAGGTGCACTTTGTTGATGCGTGCCTATGCGTGTTGTTGTTTTATACGACGAAATGCTTCGGTCTGCTTTCTTTTTTATGCGTTCTGTCTGAGTTGACAAAACCAAAGCACAAAAAAAAGTAAGTAGGTACCTTAGCACGTATAAAAAACAATAACAAAGACGAGCGCGGGGGTGGGTACTGCAAATTAATGCAGTTTGAAACGACCAAAAATAAAAATAAGTGGAAAGGCAAGAAACAAAAAAAAAGAGTTTTACTTGAAAAGCAATAACAATTGCAACAAAAGAACGAACAGTTTTTGTTGTTGTTTAATAAATAATAACGAAGCAACAAAAATTGTTACGGTATTTGAAATGCAATTTTTAAATGCAAAAGAAAATTAACTCTACCCGCAATGGTATTTTCGAAACCCAGAAAATAAAGCGCTCCAAAGGGTTTCCGAAAAATTTCCAAATTGGCGAGACTTCGCTGCAAATTCTGCTCGGACCAATAAAAATGCGATGGCTTGGGTGGATCTCCAAAATCTTCAAAACAAAACAAGAAGTCACAGCTCGAGGCGGGCACCAGCGCAAGAAGTTCCAATTTCACTGTCAAAGTCTTTCAAGTCGAATCAAAGTGTATAGAAGGGATGCTTACTGACCCCAGCTCTCTTCTCATTATATTGTATTTAAATGACTTGCATGAATTTCTGTCTAGTGGAGGTCAAATAAGTCTCCTGACGATAAAAGTTTTAATTATGCTAATGATATACAAGGTGGCGCAAAAGAAGTCATCCGATGTTGTTTGGCTCTTATTTTTTTTTTTCTAAATAAAAAACTTCGATTCTGTTGTTTGATAATGTTTATTTAGACCTTTAGAATTAATTGTGTTAAGTCGAGAAGATGATATCGGATAAATGGGCGCCGTCACAATTGATTGCCATACGGGCTCGTTTTATGGCATTTTCCATCACTTCGGCGAGAGTTTCGGGCGATAAATTCTCGCATTCGTGTCGGATATTTTCCTTGAGGGCTTCCAAGGTCTCAGGCTTGTTGATGTAAACACGAGACTTCAAAAAACTCCATAAAAAGAAGTCCGGGACCGTTAAATCGGGCGATCTGGCGGGCCAGTGCAAATCGCCAAAACGCGTAATTAAGCGACCCGGAAACGCGGCCTTCAGAATGTCGGTTGTGGCTCGTGCAGTGTGTGCTGTTGCTCCGTCCTGTTGGAACCACATGTCCATCAGTCCTAATTCGTCCAGTTCGGGCAGAAAAAACTCGGTCAACATTGCCCTATAGCGCGCACCGTCCACTGTTGTCGTTTGACCCACGGCGTTCGGCCCGATGACTCCTCCAGCGTGAACAGCGCACCACGCAGTCACTTTAAGCAGGTGTAATGGTTTCTCGTGCATCACTCGCGGATTTTCGGTTCCCCAGAAGCGATAATTTTCTTGTTCACGTACCCGCTGAGGTGAAAATGAGCCTCATCGCTCATTATGATTTTTGCCAACACCACAGACGAATTGTTACTCAAAAAAATAGACACAATTATTCCGCGTTCTTGGGGAGTGTATCGCTCCATGGCTTATTCACTTCTATTCTGTATCTGTCTAGTCCACAAATGTCAAAACAGATTTGACATTGGCGGCCATTTGCAAAAATGAGAGCATCTTCCAATAGGGTGATTTCTGTTGCGCCACCCTGTAGTTTTGCTTTCAACATCAACCAAAAAAATGTTTTTATTAAAAACTTTACTTACATAAAACGCGCATCACCTTTGACTTTCACTCGCTCTGTCTGCTGCTGATCCTCCTTTTCTACTCTCACTACCGATTCTGTCTTCGCTGTTGGTGCTACTGACTCTTACTATTGATTACTGTCTTTATTGCCATGCTTCAACATGTCAAAGTGTTCAATATACACCAAAATCGGTTAAGTTCTTACAAATGCCAACATCGACGACGCACTGCGCCCAGTATAATTCGCCTCGACTATTGAAAATGATGAACGAGCGTTTTGCAAAACAGACTGAAATTTTGACTTCCAAAATATTTGAGTCACAAGCAAAAATTCTTCATGAGCTCTGTGAAAAAATGATCTGGATTTTGAAGGCCTTTTTTCCCTTCCATGAGAAGGGCTGTTACTTGGCAGAGAAGAGGCCTTCCATCCCCACTTTTGAAGCCCTACTTTTTTCCTTTCCATGAGAAGGGCTGTCACTTGGCCTTCCTTAAGGAGTACTTCGAGAAGGTGGTTCAAAACCACTATTTTATTTATTGCTTTCTTCACCGTCTGTATCTCTGGAAGTACCACTTCTTTATAAAGTGTTTTATTATATGCATGTGTAGTTTTTTCGGCACCCTCAAAGTTTTTAGAGTTGGTTGGTTGGTTGATATGTGTTGCCTGAAGACACACAAATTCAGGCCCAATTAGCACAATAGCGCCATTGTGATACACAACTTGTGGTACCACTGAAGTCATTTATTTATGAACCTACTGATGTCGTATATTTTAATTTCAGCGAGCTCGTTGAGATTGTTCATTGTAAACAGGGCACTCGTATAGAAAATGGAAAACTGTTTCTTTGGAGCCTTCTAGTTTGCAACTCCTGCATTTGTCGTTGAGAGGCCATCCCATTTTCTCGGCCAATGACCGGTTATAGTTGAAGTGATCCTGAATATATCTGTTCTTGGCTTTCTTATTAATTCTTCGGATCTTGATTTATTATATCTTGCCCAGATTTCCTTGGATGTTTTACAGGCACCAGTTTTAGCCCACCTGGATTCTGCTTCTTGATGGAATTGAATATAAAGCTTTCTCTTGATGGTGAGGAGAGGGCATCCAACGACAACCTCCTCGGATTCGTTGAGAGAGGCGCCTTTTCTTGACAATGCATCAGCCTTCTCATTTCCTGTGTCCAGGTACCCAGATGAGAGTGATTTCCATTGTGCGTGCTATTGAGTTTAGCTCATTTTTGCATTGTCTAATGATTTCTGATTTAATTATTGGTGAGGCGAGTGCTAAGAGGACTGCTTGACTATCAGTAAGTATGCATGCATCTAATAATTTATTATTATGGTTACTAAGTATCATACATGCTTCTCTAATCCCTAGAGCTTCCGCTTGAAAGATGCTGGCTGAGTTTCCCAATCGAAAAGAATAGGATGCCTTTAGTTCTTTGGAGTAAACCCCCGCTCCTACATCCAACTTGGATCCATCGGTGTAAAGCTTAATGGTAATTTCCTTTACTGCCAGGTTCAAATTCCATTCGTTTCGTGTGGGAAATTTAACCTCAAATTTCCTTTGAAAGTCTAATATTG